>OY757913.1:119692095-120054595 GCA_963585895.1 Sepioteuthis lessoniana | reverse complement strand
TCCTTTTTCTTCTTAAAAGATTATTCCCATCCCAAATACAATGTTTACTTATATTCTATAGACTTCAATATTTATACCAAGCCTATCTCTATAATGTTATAAAATTAGATATGAGGTGGGGGGAAGGGCTATAAAATAGACGGTTTGTTTACTGTTGTTGTGTTATTTTAGATCAAAAGCATTTTGATGATATTAGACAGTATAAAAATCTATCTTCACAATCATTTCAAACGGATAAGTACTTATTTGCATGATCAAAGTTTTAAGTGTCAGTGTATTAAGAAAGTTTAAAGATGTTAAACATTTTCTCAAACAGGTGTGTTTGAACCCTAACAGATACTACCATTCTAAACAGTCATGGACCTGGAAGTAATTTCACTGAAGGGGTCAAGCCCTAAATCTCCATAACTGAAGCCTTCCCATCAGATACAGTTAAGTGTCATATATGGATTGGGTGGGGTGGGGTATGTGTGTCAGTAAATCCATTGCAGAATGAAAATATATGTTTTACAAAACATGTATAATCTTTTCTCTTTTTAATGCTCTTAATTTATTAGTTAAGATCAATCATATACATCGAACATGTTTGCATTTCAGTTCTCACTAATGCTCTTAGGAAAGGCATGAAATCATCAGGCCCCTCCCAACTATGAATAAATTGTAAGGGAAACTAAATTCTTTAACCTTGGTAAGGCAACTAGTCTAGAAGGAAAGCACTAAGTTCAGACCAACTTTACTCCACTTAAAAATTGTGTCACATCCTGTCTGTGGTGGAGAGGTTGGGTAAATACATACATTTGTAATGCTCACATGTGCATAAAAAGAGAAGAAAATAATTGACAGACAACTTAAAAAAAGCCTAAGTATTGCATTCAACCGAAATAACAGATTAACAGAAAATAAGACAAATAAAAGATAGTTACTATCTGTTCATTGTCGACCCAGCTATAACTGTAAAGTCTTTCTTGTTGAGATCAATCCGACTCTTGTCCGCCATGTTAATCAGCACAGAACCTCTATTCAAATTATCTAGAGACCCGTCACTGGCAATTGTTATTCAATCATCAGTGTCTCGCTTTATACTAATATGCCACACACGTTAAACATAATTCCATAAAAACTTTTATCAAGATTTGTCAGTTTATGGACTTATTTGATTTATCCCCAAATATATAAACACATGAAAATAGGTTTATAAACTGTTACCTCCCACCTAAATTTGAAGAATTTAACCTTGAAAAATTTTATCCTAACACTTAGTTTCCCCCATGTCCTTCAAAGCATTCTCATTCCTGGTTTGCAGATTCAATAAAAAGTCAGTTCAAATTAGGCTCCGCACACACACATACACAATGAACTGCTTCTCTGAAGTTAGAATCTGCAGAGGTTGGCTTCATCAGTATTTGGCACATTCAGTCTTAAGATGACAATACAACTGAGAAACGGATATTGCTTGAAAGCCAGGTAGTTAGACTGTTCAGAAGAGGAGCACATGGATTCTCTGATCAGAGGTAGAAATGTTGGTCCATATATAAGCTATTGTGGCAATTTATGAACAAAAAATTATTTAAAAACATTTTTCTTAAATCAAGAAAATACTGCCCTATTGGCAGGACTTAGAATACACTGACTAAACTGTATCTGGTGGTGAGGCTCTAGTTCTGGGGCTCTGGGCAATGTTGAGTACCCTTTCATTGCCATTACTCCTGAGTTAATTCCGACCTGGAATTGAAGTACCTGTTATGGTCTCATGTATTGGTCAAATAGATGGGTTTGGAAATTATTTGTATTTGATGGGAATATCTGATATCAAATATCTGTGCAAATTATTTGTTTTGAGAATAGTTACTTGAAGCTATAAATATTTGCTGAGGATTATAATTTGCCATTTGATACCATATAACTGTACCAAGAAATGATTATTATCAAAAAGAAATAGTTTCTTGAAATCATATAATTGGATGCAAGTTTTTAGTATGAGATAGGAATACTTGAAACCATATAACAGATCAAATTAGTTGTACTAGATAAGAATATTTGATATCATATAACTATGCAAAATACTCTTAAGAAACAACTACACAAAAATGTTAATACGAACATATAATGAATATGATTCTCTAACTTCTAGGGATAAAATAACCCTATAAGAGTTGACATGCCATTGAAATTAATCAACCAAATGCTGACCAGCAGGAAAAACTCTAAAAGAAATGATTTTGGTTTCTTGCGGTGTAATGGATATTATTGTAGGAAATAGTTCTGATGATCAAAGTTCAAATCTTGGATGATACTGTTTGCACATAGTACTAATACCATTGGGAAATGTATGAATCCATTAGTTTTCCCTCCTGGGTAAATAGTGGGGAAGAAAGAGCTTTTTAACCTTCCTATTGCAACCAGTGTTGGAGAAGAAAACTCTGAATTCAAACCTATTCAACTCTGCTTAAAATTTGACCTTGTGTCTCATCCTGCTTGTGTGTGATGGTTGAGTAAATATAATCTTCTCATTACGTTTTTCTGTAGATATATATTTATAAGAGAGAGTGTGGGAGTGGTGGGTAATCTTAACTCAGCAAAAATGGAAGATTTATATAGGAAGATTTATCTTATAGGAAGATTTTTAAGAGAGCAACATATTTAAAATACTCTTAGAGAATAAAGCAATTAAAACACCCAAACTTTCAATATGATGGGGATAATTATGAAATGCTAAATAGAATCCTTCATTCCTTCTTAAATAGAAGCACCAATATCATTATGGACAGCTGTAAACTATGAAATGCAAATTAAAATCTGTTATTCGTTCCTAAATAGAAGCATCCATCTCATTATGGACAGCTGTTAACTATGAGATGCTCTTTAGAATCCTTCATTCTTTCCCAAATTGAATGACATCAATGGATAGTTGTTTAACAAGTTCACTGATCATCTTGCAGCTAGGGATTGCTTGGCTTGACATAGTTTGTAGATGGCCAAATTATTTCATGCTGGGAGTTGAAAATTAATCTATCTGGGTAATTTGACATGAAGATAAACATAAGATTGGTGGCATTGACTTACACGGTCACTTGAGGTCCCCACTGGTCAATTTAGGTTTGAAGTATGAAGAGATTATTTGCTATGGAATGCAAAAATGCTTCTTTACAAAAAGTTGATGAGGGGGTGATATTGTCAATACTTTATTGTGTTTTTTGAGTGGGGTGGAGGTAAATTATAGGCTAAAAATCAATTTAGTTTTATCTTGTGTCATGCTAAGTACTCCAACACTTCATAACCATATATATATATATATAAAATCCAAATTATGTACTCTTGAAGTTTATGTATCTATCACATGGTTACAAGTAATTACATCCAATGATTTTGTGATCCTCATGAAACTTTAAATAAAAGACTTTAAGAGTACGTAATTTGGATATTTTAGGTTTTAGACCTGCTCTGCATCAAACCGTTTTTATGCAGTTTCCATCTTAAAATTGTGTGATCATCATGAAACTTTAAATAAAAGTCTTCACGAGTACGTAATTTGGATATTTGACATGCTTTGCCATAAGAGCATTGAGCCCTTTTTCTGCACTTTCCTTATTTGCATATTATTTTCTCTGATATGTAAGATATGAAAATCAATTTGATGTAATGTTTATTTGTTATAATTATTAAAATATCTAATAAATATACAAACACTCCACAAAACTGGTTTTTGCATCTTATTTCACTTCTATTTTCTCAGATATTTTATTCAAACTTAATCACTCAGTCTTGAAATAAAATTTGGTCATCACAAACATCTATATAACCATATAGACAATCCAATCAGTCACTGCTGATTTGAAAAGCACTTCCTTCATGAAACATAAGTACCCTGCCTTGAAATAAAACTGGACAGTTACAAACATCGAGATTAACCAACCAGACAGGCAGTCACAGCTAATTTAAAATGTGCTCCTCCCAAAACAATATATATATATATATATATATATATATATGTTTGTATGGCTGTAAACCCCTGTGACTATATTAATGTTATGCTGTATTGGTACTTGTTCTTCCCATGGACAAGATGAGCATCATGGCAAATGGTGTTACTACCATATCTTCAGTACAGCCTTGTCCAGGCTTATGTCGACATCTGATCTCATAAGCACTAATCCATGGCCTCATGAGACGAATTTAAATACTCAGATTTTTTCTCACTTCAGATTTCAGTATTTCAATTCAACAAGGCAGTTTTATAAAAAGAAAAAAGTTGTAGACTGAAGTCTTTTAACTGCTTACTACCGGTCCTGTCTCTCTCTTTCTCTCTTGAAACCTTTTAACTCTTTGCCACCAGTCCTGTCTCCTGCTTTCTTTTTCTCTTACTTGCCGTGTCACTATACTCGTTCACACAATCCTACAGTCCCATGACAAACACCGAGATTACTTCTTTTATACCAGTTCTGGCTGACCGAAATTTGCATATGTCACAAATCCCATCCCACCTGAGATGAGACCTGTGACCTACAAATTGAACTCTCAAGGACGTTCATGCTTCCATTTTTTTTAGAATTCTGGTACTCCACACGCAAGACACATTCACACTAGTTATGAACTTTGAAGTGAGGCCATTTTGCTTTTCACCTCTTGTTTTTTTCTTTCTTTTGGTGTTGCTATGAAAGGAATTCTATTCATACAGCTTCGTTGTCACATTTCATTTCTCTAGTTCGTTCAGTTCACCACCTGTTTTTTATCCAGCTGGGGACGGTTGCTGGATTCACATAAACGTCGGCTATTCTGCCTGCATATACAGCATGCCACTTGTTGTCTCTTTGAATGACGAACCCCAGTTGGCTCATCAGAGGCAGCAGTCTGCGGGTTCTACCTTTCAATTTCACTACATAGACTTTAAAAACAATTCTCAAAAGCACTTTACAATTCAATCAACCAGGGACTAACCCAAATGGTTAAGTCTTCTGTGATGCAAGGGTCTTAAAAAAGTGAAGCTAAAGAATTAATCCACTTCCTTGACATTTCCTTTATGAAGCAGTCACACAAAATCTCGTTAGTTACATTTGCTATTATAGAAATGAATTTAGGAAAAAGAAAACTTTTTTGAAGCAAAAGTCTTTCTAGGAAATATCTTAGTTTCACTTGATAATAATGTTGCTATGTATTACACAGTGAACACATATAGCATAACACTTATCATCTTCAGAACCATTTCTGTAGTCAAATTCTAAAAGCTGTTTGCATTTTGATTCAAGCTAATACTCTTAGGTTCTTTTCCCCTCAGTCTCTGACTTGGCTCTTTAACCTTGGTCCAGTAACCGCTCTAGGAAATCTCTAAATTCATACCAGTACTACTTTGCTAGAAAAATTGACCTTGTCTTTCATTCTGTCTATGGTGGAGGGGTTAAATAAATACATATGATATGTATTTATTTAACATATGAAATATGAAAAATACATATGATATGTATTTATTTAACTCTCCGTCATTTTTTTTTTTCTTCCTTATAACTCAAAATCTTTCTCGATAAACATACATAACATAAATTCTATACAATATTCCTAATAAGTCAAATGACATAATTTAAAACAACAAATGCTGATTCACCAATTAAACGGCCAACTTTTTCTTATACAAATTTTCCACTAGCTTTTTGTATTTTGCATTTTAAACATCCATCATTGACTTAAAATCGCTAATATCACCTCTCATGGTCCTGATGATACTTCAGTTGAACCGAAACACTATAGTGTCAACCTCAATAAATCTCTCCTTCCACTTGGATCGTTGTTATCAATTTTTCTACACATATGATATGTGTAGAATATTGCTTCTCTCTCTCTCTTTCTTTCTGTCTATTAGCTTCACTTGTTAATATGGTAATTTTTAGATGTATAGAACAGTGAACTGTTTTACTTTTTTCTGTGTTAAATATGGTCAACTTTATTAAGACACTTTTGTTGGGTGGGAGCTAAAAAGATTAGCATTTTTTAAGGTTACTATGTCCATACATGCCAACTATGAAAATAAAAGTATTCAAAGGATAAGTTGATTTATAATTGAATATTATTTCAATGTTAAATGTTTCTTTATTATTATTATTATTATTATTATTATTATTCACTCATTATAGCTTTTCACATCAGTGTTAGCTGGCGGTCTTCCACTGTAGTTTGAGTGACAGCAAGTCTTCTCAAGTCTCCAGGACTCTTCTCAGTATTCTGGCTGTTCTCAATAATGCTGTCATTTGGATGGTCTCCACCCGTCCGCCAACTTCCAAGTCCTCTAGTCCATTTAGTAATCCTTTAGTTACTGTTCCAAGTACACCAATTACAATTGGTATAATTGTCACCTGCATGTTCCACAGTTTTTTCAATTCCCTAGCAAGGTCGAGGTACTTATCCTTCTTTTCACATTCTTTCAGTTTTATTCTGTGGTCAGCCGGGACAGCAGTCGACTATTTTGCAAGTTCTCTTTTTTTTTGTTGATTATTATTAAGTCTGGTCCTCTGGCCAGGATTAGGGGATTCGTTTGTATGTTAAAGTCCCATAGGAGTTTATGCGTGGCATTTTCTAGGACAGGTGCTGGGTTGTGCATATACCATTTGTTAGTATGGTCAAATTTAAATTTCTTACACATTTCCCAGTGAATCACCTGGCCAATCCAGTCGTGTCTCGCCTTATACTCCCTCTGTGCTAATTTGCTGCATTCGCTTATTATATGATTGATGGTTTCATCTCTGTCACCACATAGCCTGCATTTGCTATTTTGTTGATTATCTATTCTTGCTTTGATATGATTGGTTCTGATGGCGCTGTCTTGTGCTGCTATTTCTTTCTTAAAGTTTCCTTTTCTTAGCCATGTCCAAGTTTTGTCGTGTGAGATATTGTTTATTAGTCGTTTAAACTGCCCATAGAGTTGTTTTCCTTCCCATTTTTGTTTCCTAGTTATTGTCATTCTGTTGTTCATCATGTTCTCAGTTTCGCTTCTGGTGGCTGTAATGAGTCCTCCTTCGTGTTTTTGCATATAGTCTTTGAGTTGTTGTATCAATGCATCAATGCTGGCATGTCCTCTTCCTCCCTCTTTTCTTGACACATATAGTCTGTCAACATCGTCTCTGGGATGTAATGCCTTATGCATTGTCATTAGTTTTCTTGTTCTTTGGTCCATTTGTTTAAGTTTGTCTCTGGTCCACTTGAGAAAGGGTCCGGAATATCTAACGAGAGGTACAGCCCAGGTATTTATTCCTTTGATAAGATTTCTGCTATTGAGTTTTGTCTCAGGTAGTTTTCTAGTTCTCCTGAGATATTCTTTCTGAATTTTTTCTTTCATTTCTGCTTGTTTGATGGTGTCAGCCTCCAAGATGCCCAAGTATTTGTAGGTTTCGTTTTCTGCGAGCGTTTTTATCTTATCCGTGTTTGGTAGTTCCATTCCATCAGTTAGCTGCCATTTGTCACTTTTCATTACAAGCATTGCATACTTTTCTATGCCAAATTCCATTCCTATGTCCCGGCTGTATATTCTGTGTGTATTAGGGTTTCCAGTTCTTTTTCATTTTTTGCAAAAAGTTTGATATCGTCCATGTACATTAAATGATTAACTTTTTCCTATGATCTACTGAGTTTGTATCCAGCTGTGCATTTTCTGAGTATGTGGTTAAGTAGCATCATGGCAATTATGAATAGTAAGGGTGATAGGACATCTCCGTGGAAAATACCTCTTTGGATCTTTGCTTCAGCTAATCTTCTTCCTCCTGCTGTCAGTTCGACTCTCCAAGTTTTCATAGTTTATGACTTCGTCTGATATTTTGTACATTTTGAGGCTGTTTATTATCCAGCTATGCGGAACCATATCATATGCCTTCTTGTAGTCAATCCAGGCCATAGCTAAATTTTTCCGTCTGGTTTTGCTCTCATCTAGGATGTGTTTATCTATGTAGAGTAGTTCTGCTGTGCCTCTGGATCCTTTGCAGCATCCTTTCTGTTCATCAGGGAACAATCCGTGGCTTGTTAGAGAGTAGTAAATCTCTTCCCTTATTTGTGCTGTTAATATTTTCCACATCATTAGTAGGCGAGTTATGGGTCTGTACTTGTTTGGGGCGGTTCCTTTGTTTGGGTCCTTTTGTATCAATGTGGTCCTTCCTTTAGTCATCTACTCGGGTACGTATGCTGTTTGTAGGCATTTGTTCATTTCTAATGCTAGTCTGTCGTGAATTGAGGTGAACTTCTTGAACCAGAAACCATGTATTTCATCATGGCCTGGCATTTTCCAGTTTGATACTTTTTTAAGTGTCATTTTGAGTAAATCAGTATGTATTTCAGCTTTCGGGCCTTCTTCAAGTTGTTCTAGTTCTCTTGTGATATGGTTTATCCATTCAGCCTTTTCATTATGTTGTTTTGGTTGCCATATTTTAGTCCAGAATTGTTCGGTTTCTTTTGCATCTCCTCCCAATTGTGGATAGAATTTTCTTTCATTGTTTTGGAAAGCTTTATTATTATTATTAAACCATTATCAAGGTAATGTTAATCTGATGTTATCTCTTCTGAATTATGTTCAAATCTAAAAATGAAACAAAAAAAAAGAGAAAAATCTTAGCCTTCTGTTATCATTTGTTGTGTTCTGTTCCAATTTTTTTTTATATTATTAGTATTCAGAATTTTATTTTAAAGTGTAACACATTTGCTATAGATTTTTAAAATTTTCAGAAACTTATAAATTTTTTTTAAAAAGTTTTTCAAAAATTAATTTCTTTGTGGGTAGTTTTAAAGATTTGAAAATTTTTCTCATTTTAAAAATTTATTAATATTTTTGTTTTTACTTTAAATGACCTGATGTATTTGTTGCTTATCTTTTAGGAAGAATTATGATTAGAAGTATTATTGAAAACATTAAAAAGTAAATATGAATAATTAATACAAAACTAATTAAAATAAGGGATCTTATCACCTTTTAGTAGAAATTTAACTAAATAGCAGATAAGTTGAAAAAAAAAACACTGTTTGTTTAATTATTATTAGAAATAATGTTAGATTCGACAATCTTTCTATGTTGTTTATTATGTATATTATCTAACTCTTTAGAATTCTGAAAATTGAAATTGTGATTAGTTTATAAACTCTTTACTCATGTGTTTTTTTTGTTTTTTTTCATCACTGATCCTCTTTTGTGTTTATACATGTGTATTTTGATTTATTGTGAAATTGCACCTATATATTTTCCATTAAATCCTAAACACTGGATAAAGTATACACCTATATATAAATATATATATATATGTGTGTGTGTGTATGTGTGGAACTTCCTATGCAACTTGGTCTATTTTTGTTCATATTTTGAACAAGATGATTTATTGTTTCTGTTGTAATTGTAACTTTTTATGAACCCTTCAGGATTCTGTTCATATGCCCAATCCCTCCATTTCTCGGCAAGATTTTCAACCAAGTTGTAAATTTTATTCAATCAGTATAATATTTAGCTAGAATGCTTTTCATGACTAAATGGCTCTATTTTCCTGTTTGGACTAGGTAAATTTATGCCTTTCACAAGACAATGTAATATGAACCATGCCATTAACTTCCATGCTATTGTACACCTTTTTATATTGGCATAGGTTTAGAGAAAGAAACTTTGCCTTCATAATGTGGCTGATTGAAACCATTTATATTAATTAGTTGTAATGACCTTGCCTTGACACCTGTTAATTTGAAACCTTATATTAAGTTATTGACTCTAAGATTTCTAAATTTCGTTCACTCATTTACTTGCAGCTTAAATTGTTTCATAAAAGTCACTGATTAATGTTATTTCATTTGTTAAAAAGATTCCTTTTTCATATAAAACCTGTAAAGATTAATTTCGAAAACCATTGAATGGCATATATGAACTTGAAGGGAAAAAGTAATGTTTTTCAGGAAATATTTTAACAGCAAAAATAAGTCCTGCTTGGGGGACAAAAAAAGATTTTTTTAAATTCTACTCTCAAATTTCACTTGCAAATTATATATATATATGTATATATACACAAACAGGATTTGGCATGAAATAACCCACAAGAGTTTGTATGCTGTAAAACACAACCATAAAAAGAAATTTATGTAATACATAAATGATTTTCTTGTAAGTTAAAATATCTTATCAATATAATTTGAAACAAAATTTCCAAATTTTGATGTGTAAGTAAAGTTGGTGACCTTAGTCAAATGTGACCCAAAGGCTCCTTTCTCAATAACTACAACACAAAGGTGTAGGGAAGGGCGATACTCCTTTCCCTGGATTGCTCCACTTTACACTTGATCCTTACCTTATAATGCTGGGCCTTAAGCAAGGCGGAATCAATTACCATTTTTTTGAGTCTTCATTATGAATCAGCCTGGGATTGAATGCTCATTGGCCTAATGAGTAGAGTGTTTGCCAATGGTCTGGGAGACTGGGGTTCAATCCCAGGTCAAGTCATACCAAAGACTCAAAATATGGTACTTGATTCCACCTTGCTTAACACTCAGCATTATAAGGTTAGGATCAAGGGTAAAGTGGAACAATCCAGGGAATGGAATAGCGCCCTCCCCTACACCTCAGTGTAGTAGCTATTGAAAAGGGAGCCTTCGGTTCACCCTCGACTCAGGTCGCCAACTTTACTTATAATGTGTAATATCATCATATTCTTATTGTTTTTAGTATAATTAGTAATAATTGTATATTTCAATAGTATCAAGAGTTGGGTATTAAAAGTGCTAATTCGTCCTGAACAAAAAAACGTGATGAATTTTATTATTAACTTTTGTCATTTTTACTAATGATGATGATATTCATAATAAATTTATTGTTTATCAGATTTATAAGTGGGTCTGTTCCTTTGGCAAAAATTTGACATTACTTTCTGAATAACTTAATAACTTTTCTTGTTATTATCCACTTTAAGGTGGGGAGTCCCTTATAGTTCAGTAGTTAATATGTTGGACTTTAACCTTTAAGGAGGGGAGTCCCTATAATTTTGTAGTTAATATGTTGGACTACAATGATTTTATAAAAAAATTCAAACTTAAGTTACATTATTATGTTCACATTTGGAGTAATACCCTTGGCAAAAGCATGAACTCTCTTATCCCTCCCAGCTATGGGTTGAATAGTACCACTATGGTTCTTTTACAAAGATGTCTTTGGCATTAAATAACCCACAAAGTTTGATATGCCATCAAAACAAAGAAATCAAACCAAACCACTGTCTGTCATTTCAAGATTTGTGAATTTATTGATTGAATAAAATGCAAAGAGATTTTTGATAAATTGATCAATTGATTTGTCTACTCCTTTGCGGTTATTTTATCCCTAGAAAAAAGGGAATTTGTATACATCATACATTTGTATTCACCTTTCTTGTGTTATTGCTTAAGAGTTTTCTTTTTTTTTCTTAACACATGATGATACATCAAATATTCATAATTTTTAAATAAATCTCTTGACCCATGGATGAAATCATAGCAGGTCCTACCACTCCAGGTCAGAGTGGACCTGGGAGTAATGGCAATGAAAGATACACCACTTGTCTCAGATCTCCAGAACTGTAGCCTTATCCTCAGATGCAGTTTAATGTCATATCCAGGAAATCCCCTTTTTTGTGAGGGAAGGTATTTCCCATCTGTAGGAGATACTGACAGCATATTCTGATCCCAAAAAGACATTTTGAAAAAAAACAAAACATTTTACAATCACTTCATTAAGTAATTTTTTAAGGTTTTTTTTTTTTAATTCATTAAAACATGAAGAAGTCAATACAAGAAGCTGAGGGTTTTCAATAAATTTTCATAATTTTTTTTTCAGCATTATAACTGGCTCCACTCTCCAAAAATGTGACATTTTCTATACAGTCTAATCTCTTCTTTAAGTCTTAATCTATTGCTTACTAGATTAAAGATTATATT
The DNA here is from genome assembly GCA_963585895.1 of Sepioteuthis lessoniana. NCBI lineage: Eukaryota > Metazoa > Mollusca > Cephalopoda > Myopsida > Loliginidae > Sepioteuthis > Sepioteuthis lessoniana. The sequence continues at coordinate 120,042,688 of OY757913.1, read as the reverse complement.
GGAATATGTTATTAGATATGAATTAAGGATTATAGATGTCATTATTTATCTACATATGAAACTTGATAAAGTCTTATATATATATAAATCTGAACACAGATTGAAAAATGACTACTTATGTTAATCAATGAAAAAATGTGAAACCAAATTATATGAATGTTGAACAAATGGTAGTTTTAGATTTGAAAGAAATTTCTTTGATTATTTTTACTAAAAAAGAAAGTTTTTTTGTTTCCTTTGAATAACTTGAGTACAGGATTTGGTAATGAAAGTTAAGAAATGTGTTCTCTTCAAATCCTTTTCTGGATATATTTTATTTCATTAAATTTTATTTAAGTAGAGGCTTTACTGTATATTACATTTTTTTGTCTTTTTTCATTTCCTTCACCATTTTCAAAGCTGCAAATTTCATACATTTTCCCAATTTAGAACAAAGTAACTGGAATCAAGTAACCTCAAATATAAGTCCTTTTATGATCAAAACTTTTCAGAATGACTTGATTTCTTTTCTTTTCATCCTAAATTGTTGCTATAAGTTTTACTGATGACAAAGAATTCTTTTCCTTGGTTTAAAAAACAATTTCTTTCTTCATTTATTTACGATATAAAATATGATTTGTTACATTGGACGTCTCTTCATATTCAATTGAATGAAAAATCTCATGGCTCTCTATCGCTTCCTTTATCTCTATACTGCACATTATTACCATTGTTTTTGAAAAAGATAATGAAGTGATATGATTTCACATTGCTTTCTGCATAGTTTGATTTCAGAGTTTTCCTTCTCCTAGATTGGTTGCTCACCACCTAGACTAGAAAGCTCAATCTGTTTTACTTTTTACCCATATCCAATAGCAGAATTAGATTCATGCCTTTCCCAAAGCTATTTTTGGGAAGTGAATATAAACAGCTCACCAATTCTGTTTTCATAACCAATGACCATTCTATCAGTAGTTCTGCCCACCTAGTTTTCTTGCTTTTCAATACATTTATTGGAATAAATGCCACTGATCTGTTACTTGGAAAGAAATTTCAAATGTCTTGGTTGAGCCCAACTGACGTCTAATTTCATTCTGGAATGAACAAATGATGATAATGTCTTTCTTTAGAAAATGGCTTCTCTCCTGTGTGCATTCATGGACATTGCTTTAGATCTGAAATGTGGCAAAAGTTTCCACGATTCACTAGCACAATTTCTCCTCCTCCTCCTCCTTCTCTTCATGGTTATTTGTGTCTTACTCTTGTTACTCACTTATCTCTCTGGAGTGCCTGACAGAAATGTTTAAACCAACTTAGAAGAGTCAAAGAATGTTTAAAGATATAAAGAAATTCATGCTTCAGTTGTCCAGTGCGAAAATTCCACCAATTCTCGTTCTTAAATTGATATTGGGGAATATTATACTTGCACCTCGATAAGTTTGCTCATGCACATATATTAAGTGTCTTAATAGCATAAATCTAAGTTAAATATGTCAAAAGGTTCAAATTTGGTTTCATTTCCAAGACATTCTGATGGAATTGTGTATAAAGTATTGAAAATAAATCTGACTGATTCAGTTGTTATCAGTTTTCTTCTTTTTATACTAACTAATTTCGTCCAAGTTCTGATGATTTGAGAATATACTTTATCTCTCAACACGCTTTGTCAACATACATCAGAAATATCATCATCAATTATTTTCAATGAATTTAAATAATTGTCTCAATGTTAAGGACTTGAATTTATTTACCCAAGCTGGCAGTACCAATATCTCATATATTTAAAGCTATGTTGACATATGCATAGGTAAAGCAGGGACTGTTATTGATGGGTGAATGACTGTATGAAAATCTGATCTCTCTGATAAAATAAAGCAGGAATGTAGCAGTCTCAGTACTATTGTATAGTTCCACCACTTGTACTTTAATGAAATGTTTGGGGATAAAGCATGGTAAGAACTATGCTGGAATGCTATCTGTTGTTTTGAACAAATCTAGGAAACAGCACACAACAAAAAAAAAACAGTTGTATAAACACTGACCTCCCATCTCACAAACCATCCAAGTAAGACAAAAAAAACATGTTGGATACTGCTGGAGAAGTAAGGGCAAACTTATAAGCAACATTCTCCTACTCGGCCACTCACCTCCCATCACACAAACCATCCAAGTAAGACAAGCAAGACATGTTGGACACTGCTTGGGAAGTAAGGGCAAACTCATAAACGACATTCTCCTATTCGGCCTCTCACCTCCCATCACACAAACCCTCCAAGTAAAACAAGCAAAACATATTGGACACTGCTGGGGAAGTTAGGGCAAACTCAAAAGCAACATTCTCCTACTCGGCCACTTACCTCCCATCACACAAACTATCCACGTAAGACAAGCAAGACATGCTGGACACTGCTGAGGAAGTAAGAGTAAAGTCATTAGCAACATTTTCCTACTCAGCCACTTACCTCCCATCACTCAAATCCCCCGAATAAGACAAGCAAGACATGTTGGACACTGCTGGTGAAGTAAGGGCAAACCCATGAGTAACATTCTCCTATTCGGCCACTTACCTCTCATCACACGAACCATCCATGTTGGACACTGCTGGTGAAGTAAGGGCAAACTCATCAACGACATGCTCCAACTCAGCCATTTACTTCCCATCATACAAACCATCCAAGTAAGACTTGCCCAGTCAGCTGGGGCTGTAGAATCCACTGACTGCACCTCTTCAGAGGAGTAAGACTCTCCCCAAACAAGTGTCCTGATATGACACTTAACAATCTGATGGTGAAGATATCCAGTGATGTGGATCTTTGGGGAATGCAGAGCACCCCTTCATTGCCATTGCTCCCAGATCCACTCTGGCTTGGAATGGTAGGCACCAGATAATGCCCTAATGGGGTAAATAGATTTAAACTGCATACTTATGCTAAACTGAATTGTTTGAATTAGAACTGTTTGACTAAACTGAATAGCTTGAAATAGAAATGTTTTTGACAATTAAACTGTATTCATACTAAACTGAATTGTTTGAAATAGAACTGTTTATTTGTATAAAATCATTTTGGCATTAAATAACCTACAACGGTTGATATGCCATAAAACCCAAACAACCAACCAACCAACCCAAGTAAGACAAGCAAGACATGTTGGACACCGCTGGGGAAGTAAGGGGAAACTCATAAGCAACATTCTTTTTCTCGGCCACTCACAATATTCTCCTATTCGGCCACTTACCTCCCATCATGCAAACCATCCAAGTAAGGCAAGCAAAACATGTTGGACACTGCTGGGGAAGTGAGGGCAAACTCAAAAGCGATACTCTCCTCTGGACTTCTACACATGTACACACCAGTGATGGCTGACCAGCAAAAACTTAGATTCATCAATACTGTGCAACCACTGCATGCCATCTAGAGCACTTATCAAGAACAATGGCCAACAGGGATTGATAGCATGAGAGAGTCAAAGGGATCTGTGCTTTCAGTATGCCTTAATAATGATGAACATGAAGTCTAAAGTAGTTACACATTTCCCATCAATGTTAGAAGTTGAGGTTTGACCTTGAAATGCTGATTTTCTTGGCATACTCACTTTCATCATCATCATGTCACGCTGGTAGCACGGATATCCCTGACCCTCTCTCGCCACTCCTCCCTATCGTTCATCACCCTAGGCAGGTCTTCTGGACAACATCCCGTATACTCACATAGCTGCTGAATGTATGTTCATGCTGGTCGTCCTGCTTTTGCACGGCCATGTGTGGGGGTCCATAAGAGTACATCTCTTATGAGTTCGTCCCTGCTTCTCCAGTAGTGTCCTGCATGTCTGGTTCGTCTAACTTGAATAGTTTTCGTGATAGGAGGCAGGTGGCCGTACAGTTGGTGTCTTGTGGGGTGTTGCCGCCAGGACTTGTTCAAGATTGCACACAGCATTCTTGTGTAATTGCCATCTAGCTTCTTCTCCAGCCGTTTTGTTAGCGTCCATGTAGTGCACCCATATAGCAGTATCGATGTGACCGCTGCCTGGAAGAAACTGCGTTTCATTTTATCAGTTAGGTCTGATTTCCATATAATTGATAGCCTATTGATAGCTGTCCATGCTTTTGTTAACCTCGTGTCGATGTCCTTTTTGGTTGATGTGACGCTGCTTCCTAGGTAAGTGAATTTGTCTACTAGTTTAAGAGGGGTTCCGTCTAGAGTGGAGATGTCCCCCGTTTGGCTTAAATTTAATAAATATCCAATGATTGAAATAGATTTATATTTCCAATTAGTTTCAGAAACTTGAAGCTCAAAGGCAAACTCCTAGGTGACATTCTCCTACTCGGCCACTTACCTCTCATCACACAAACCATCCAAATAAGACAAGCAAGACATGTTGGACACTGCTCAGGAAGTAAGGACAAACTCCTCGGTGACATTCTCCTACTTGGCCACTTACCTCCCATCCCACAAACCATCCAAGTAACGCAAGCAAAACATGATAGACACAGGCAAATATTTTGAAAGCTGATTTTATTGGCAAGCGAGCCTTCATCACTTAGAAGGTTGGTGCAACACAATCTTTCTTCCTCTATTATTTCTCATTCTGTCAGCAGGGCTTAGATTACACTGACTGCATTCCCTGCAAAAGGGTATGATTCTCCAAAAAGGGTTGTCCTGAGTATGACACTAAATTACATCTGGTGGTGAGGCTCCAGTCCTGGAGATCTGTAGACTGTACTCTTTCACTGCCATTACTTCCAGGTCCATTCTGACCCGAAGTAGTCATACCTGTTAGTATCCTATCTTTGGGTCAAATAGATATTTTTAAAAAAGGAATACTTGATATCACATAACAGTGTACCAAAAAAAAAACCTCTTAAGAAATAACTACACAAAAAATGTAAATATCAGCATACAATGAATGCGGTTCCCTAACTTTTAGACTTAGAATAACTTGAGATACATTGACATCTTGTTAAAATCAATTAATCTATTCCTTTCTATTTAGCTGTGGGTTTTGTTAGAATTTTTTTTTTTTTCTAATTTTTTTTTTTTTAGCTGAAGTCTTCTAACTACTGTATTTAGTTTAATTTCAAGTAATTTCTTTATTGTTTTTTTTTTGGGGGGGGGGTCACAACATTTCAGCACTGTATCCTCTGGCCTTCTTCAGCTGTCTATTACATTTTGGAAGGCTGAACATTGATCATTACATGACAACTACTAAAAAAAGAAAAAAAAAAAGACCAAATCATAGATTACAAAAACACCATAAAAAAAAGTCCTGGAAGGTCACAAGTTCAATACATAGTTCAATAAAGTACAATTCCGAGCACTGGAAGGCACAGAGAAGAACAATATGTGGGAGGAGGAGAAACACATACCCACTCAGAAAAAGATTGAGATCTTGAAAAACTACAGACATACTGAAAAGGGTATAGTGTCTGAAACATCATTTCTATAATTATTTTCTTTAAGTTGACCTTTTGTTCTTATAAATATCAATAAAATGTGTATGCATATATATATATATATATATATATATATATATATATATATATAGTTGAATTAGAAATGGTAAATCTTTTTCTGTAGCTAATATTAATCCATATAAGGAACTGAATTCTTTTGTTTTGATATAATATATGAACCTACACTTAAAATTTGTGTACATTTTAAAAAATTGTGAGGAAATAGCAGATATAACTATCTCTACAAATAAACAAATTACAATCTAAAGGCTTAAGAACTCATTATAATATTTGTGTATAAATACTGTACACGCCTATAATAAGTGCATGACTAAAAATATTTTATAAAAAGTTGATTTTCTTCTAAACCAAAGATTACCAGAATATCATTATTTCTAGTGAACATTATTCTATCAAAGCAGATATTATTAGTTTTTATTTATGATCAAACTCTCCTGCGTTGCAACTCTGTATCCAAAAATGAAATTGCTTTCATATATAAAGGAATCTCATCTGTTTTGATATGAACACGTGAACTTACAACTTAGAAAAGAGATGTCATTGATAATTAAAATCATGCATATATTTTCATATGTTTATAAGGAAAAATACAAAATTTAGTTTTTGATTTTTACTTATTAAATTATATAATTCAAGAATTTGTGTTACTTATCATACGTCCTCATGAGTAATTACAAAAAGCACATACAGCTCTTCAGTTGTTCTTAAGATCTGCCATGTTTACATATCACTCAGATTCCATAGGCAAAATGTGAATTTAATGCTTTTTCAAAAATTATTATTTTATAATTTAGTACTAATTGTAAAAGAAAAATACTTAATTTCTTGGAGAACTAAAAAAAATTATGAAAATGTTTCAAACTAAAGGTTAACTTTTTAAAAATACTATTTATATGTAAACCAAAAAAAGAAATTTTAATATGAAAAATTTTACGTTTTTCTGTCTTGACTTCATTTTATTGTACCTACCTATAATGTTACATTTTTAGAGGGTAAAAAAAATCACAAAAATTAAATGAAAACATTCATCGGATTACTCCTATGCAAAACACCCAACCCTATTTTATTTTAAAGGTCTTAAAAGATGGTGGCTGAGAGTCAGTTATGCCAAAATAGCAATAGTTGAAACCATTTAAATTTTTCAAACAAATGATTAATATTAGAGAGAATTATTAATGTTAGATAATAATACTTGAAACTATTTAACTATGTGCAAACAGATGAGCTCTGGCTTGTTTAAAAATGTTACCTACTAACTATTTACATATAAATCATAAATAAATATATGTATATATATATATATATATATGAACAGAATTTGACATAAAATAACCACATTGGGTTGATATGCTATAAAACAGAACCAAACCAATCAAATTGTTTTATCTTTGAATCATATTACTCTCCAATTGAACTCTCATTTGTTTAAAAATGTATATCTTGTTAAAATATAAAATGTTCACTTAGAATTACCAGATATAAAAGAGCTCACATCGATGATAAGATTAAGCTAATACTCAACACTAACTTCATTGCCAATAATGTGAGAACATTTTTGAAGTAACTCTGAGATGCTGATATCAAATATGCCATCAATTTTGCTAGATTGGCTCTTTATTTTTTTTCCATTTATACAGATATGGTCAATGAAAGGCTAAATGATTGATTGATTTTAACAGCATGTCAACCTGTTTAGGGTTATTTTATACCTAAAGGTTAGGGAATGGCATACCTTTTATATTTCTATTTACATTTTTTGTGTAGTTGTTTCTTAAGAGTTTTTTTGGACACAGTTATAATATCAAGTACTTTTAGATAGTTCTATTTAAGCTATAGGTGGGACCCCAACAGGCATTACCACTCCTGGTCAATGTTGACTTGAGAGTAATGATAATTAAAAGGTACTTCATACTGTCCAGTGCTCCAGAATTGGGGTCTCACCACCAGATGCAGTTTGAGGTATCTTAGTGCCCTACAGGGAATACAATCAGGATAATCTTGACCAGCACTGGCACAGTAAAGTTGCTACCTGATTTTGTGTCAGTTATATGTTTTAGCTACTTTGATATTGAATATGTTGACTATTAATGAAAAAACGATTTTAGCTTGAAAGTTCAGAGGATAAAATCTGAACGTATATTGTGGTAAAATTATAATTTTAGAATTGGCCATAAATTTCAAAAAATAGAGACAATTCAGAAAATTGGATTGGTCAAAATGTCTTGAATACATTTAAAAATCCTTGCAAATAGCTTTTTTGTATGTATTGCACAATCAGATTCTTCTAAATAATTCTGTTTTCCCATCTTGTGTTTTTCTGTGTTCTATTTTTATTTTTTTATTTTTCCATTGGGAAATATTAATATTGATTACATCTGCAAGATAATTATTATGGAAGGAATTGTGTTAATAAGAAGATTGTCATTTGTTGATTTCAAAGTGAAGTATATGTGACTGTTTACCCCCACTTCTTCAGAAGTTAATGAGATTAGGATTGCTGTTTTCATGCCATCAGTAATATTTCCTGCTAACCAAATGATATCAGGAATTTTTTTATCAGATGAAATCTGACAATATTCATAGTTGGTTGATGGCATTTCAACCCTTTCAGGTCATTTAACACCAAATTAAGGCATTTCGATAAAAGTTTCAAACAATTCACTTGAGTATGAGTATAGTTTTTTGTTTACACATAGTTAAATGTCAAAAACAGTTCTATTTCAAACAATTCAGTTTTGCATTAGTACACAGTTTAGTTCTCTTTGACCCATCAATAGGACCATATCAAGTGTTACCATCCAGGCCAGCGTGGACTTGGGAGTAATGGTAACAAAGGGGTACTCCACATTCCCAAAGCATCTCCATCAGATTGTTTAGTGTCATATACAGGACACTCATTGATGGAGTTTTACTCCTCTGCAGAAATGCAGTCTGTGTATTCTGCAGCCCCGGCCGACTGGGCAACAATATTCATGGAAACCTTGCCTAAATTTTTATATTTTCATCATTGTTATCATCATCATTCAGTCAGCAAGCCTTAGAATATATCGATTATATCCCGTACAGAGGAGTAGGAACACTCCCCCACCTAAAAAATGAAGGGTGGTTCTTGAATATAAAATATAGCTGCATCTGATGGCGAGGCTCCAGTTCCGGAAATCTAGGGCATCTAGAGTACCCTTCATTTCCATTATTCCCAGATCCACTTTGACCTGAAGTGATAGTACTTGTTGGGTTCGATCTATGGCTCCAATATATCTGTTTAAAGATTCTTTGTATTTAATAGGAATACTTGAAATGATATAATTCCAAATTATTTGTATTAAGAAAAGTTACTTGAAGCTGTAAATGTTTACTTGGGATTATTATTATTAGTTACTTGAAACTAAAGAACAGTGTGCAAACAAATGACTATTAACAGTCCACAACACCATTGAGGCCCTACATTGAGTGTTAAGCAAAGTTGCATCAAGTACCATTTTTTGAGTCTTTGGTATGACTCGAACTGGGATTGAACCCAGGTCTCCCGGGTCATTGGCGAACACTCTAACCATTATGCCAATATCTGGTAGTGGTAAATTTAGCTTTGATGATTAGAATAAACTATTGTTTTATTTTTATGGGCAATTCTGGTTAATGACATAATGGATTTAAACTAGCAATAAAAACTTAAAACCTAAAATAGGCCTCACTGGTGTTACAAACTGTAAATAGATATAATTACTTGAACTCACTCTGATATCACAGTTCAATTTGTTAATCACAACACCACATTTGGGCCATTGGCCTAATGAGTAGAGTATTTGCCAATGGTCCAGGAGATTGAGGTTCAATCCCATGTTAAGTCATACCAAAGACTCAAAAAATGGTACTTGATGTCACCTTGCTTAACTCTCAGCATTTCAAGATAAGGATCAAGAGTAAAGTGGAGTAATCCTGGGAATAGAGAAGTGCTCTTCCCTATACCTTGGTGTAGTAGCTATAGAAAAAGGAGCCTTCGGGTCACTCTCGCCAACTTTACTTATTTATATAATTATTAGTATTAGATAGGAATATTTGAAACCATACAATTGTATGCAAATTATTCATATTAAATAGGAATTCCCTGTGCAAAAAAAATTATTTATATTAAATAGGAATTCCCTGTGCAAAAAAAAACTCTTAAGAAACAACTACACAAAAAACATAAACATGAATATGAATGTACAACTTCTTGGCATAAAATAACCCTAAATGAGTTGACATGTCATTAAAATCAATTAATCAATTATTATCACCACACAGTTTCTGAAAATGCTGTACAAGGCATTTTCAGAAGTGAATATTGGTCAACTACTGTCTTTTGATGTATTAATTAAATAATGGTTGCTAACGGTACCTACTGTTCCTTTTCAGGCCAAAGGCCACAAAGCTTAACAAGACAAAATTAAAAAAAAAAAAATTCCCGACAGCCATAAATCCCTAATGAGACATCTGATGTTTGCAATCTCAAAATTTTGTTTAATTCTTTGAAAACACTCTGTTTCAAGACAAAGAAGTAACAATCAATCCATGTCTCATAGAAAATTTGATTCTCTGTCTTTAGTTTTCTTCTTTTAATCTTAGAAGACATGGTTCTGTAAAAGAAAAAATACAATCAATATGATAAGAACAAACTCAAAACATGACTAGTGGGCCACAACACATTGTCATGGGGTAATTGGATGAAGGATTGCGGGTTGGGGACCTCTTGACTATAGAATGACTTTGTTAGAGTTACGAGGATCATTGAATAAGTTTCCAGACTTTTTTCATTTGGGCACTTTTATTGATAGTACACATATGAAACTCTAGTCCCCTTCAAAGTAATCTCCTCCGGCTGCAATGCACTTGTTGTACCGTTCTAACAACTTTTGGAAGGCCCCATGGAAGTCCTCTTGTGTGAGCATGTCAGTGACCTTCATCACAGCCTCTTTCATCTCCTCAATTGTCTCAACGACAGCCTCTGAGCTTTGGGAATAAGCATAAGTCACAGGGAGCAAGGTCTGGACTGTAGGGAGGCTGAGGAACTGTCTTGATGCCCATCCCTGTCAAATAGTCTGTGACAAGGATAGAGTTGTGGACTGGTGCATTGTCCTGGTGGAAATGCCACTGACCCGATTTGAAGAGTGCTGGCCTCTTCCGGCGGAATCTCTTCCTAAATTCCCTTAAAACCTCAACATAGTAACCCTAACCCTAACCCTTTGGCCAATCAACTCTGGTGTATTGACTTCCTTATTCCTCCCACACCTCTCATTATCCCTCACAGTCTCTCTGCCTTCCTTGAATCTCTTATGCCACTCAAAAACTGATGCTCGATTCATGAAAGATGGTCGAAAAGCAGTCTGAAGCATTCCATACATTTCTCTGGCACTTTTTCCAAGTTTAAAACAGAATTTTATTGCATATTGTTCTTCTAAAGTCCAGATTGCATTTTTGAAATCCACCAGCAGTGACAATCAGGCTTTAGTAGGGTGTATACCAATTGCTACTGTGGCTGTTCATTTGAAACTGAAATCCTAAAAATTGGTCAGTCATCTCATAAGATGTATAACAATAACATACTGAATTGTCAAGAATCTACGACAATTTTAAATGCCTGTACAAAAAAGTCTGGAAACTTATTGAATGCACCACGTATTTCACAACTCAATTTTTTCAAATAATCTTACAATCAAGTCATTATTTACCTAGATCTCTTTAGGTGTAATATTTGACAAATGGTCAAATTTAATCAAGAATACCTATCTGTAAACATGGGCAAGAAAAAAATTTCCACCAGTCGCTGTAACCAATGTCTTGTAAGGATTAGTCTATTTTGATACACTACTTTTTGGAGGAGGTGCTGCTACAGGGTTGGAACTACTGGGGTTAGACTTAATTTTTGCTACATCCTGCTCACAGTCAAAAATATAATTAAGGTAGATAAACAGATACTACACTTTAATCTGATTCCAAAGGTCAGAGAATTGCTGTGATAATTATAATTTTAGTCATTTGATCTTTTTTTTTTTCTTTTCAGTCCATGGGTATTTAACTTTTCTCAAAATATCCAATAAGAAAGTAAAAACTTTTATCTTTATTTCAATATTTCTTTCTTCTTTTTACATACTAAAGGCTTTTTCTCCTTTCACTGAAAAAAAAATCCCACAAAAACTAAATATGTCTGTTTGATGGACATTTGCCTTTTATTTTCACTTCAAAGAAGAATTTTGGCTCAAAGACAAGTGCGTAGTGGTTACCAAAGAAAGAAATCAAAGTGTTATTGATCTACCCAAACAACTAACCTACAAATGTCCATCAAAAAACCAGAATTACAGGTATTCAATTTGGCAGCAAATTCTTGATTAAATCACTTTCATCATTATCATTTCTATAAATATTAGCATCATAATCAATAAGTCTGTAGCATGACTTCAAATTATTGGTCTCCCTTGAGTTGCTGGAATTCACTTGGGATATTAGTGAATATTTTCTTGACCATTTTATTGAAAACTTCTCATTTGGAATTACCTGGGTACTTAGTCTCCTTTGAATTGCTGGAATTTACTTGGAATATTCGTGAATATTTTCTTGACCATTTTATTGAAAACTTCTAATTTGGAATTACCTGGGTACTTAGTCTCCTTTGAATTGCTGGAATTTACTTGGGATATTAGTGAATATTTTCTAGACCATTTTATTGAAAACTTCTAATTTGGAATTACCTGGGTACTTGGTCTCCCTTGAGTTGCTGCAATTTGCTTGGGATATTAGTGAATATTTTCTAGACAATTTTATTGAAAACTTTTAATTCAGACATACCTGGGTACTTGGTCTCCCTTGAATTGTTGGAATTCGCTTGGGATATTAGTGAATATTTTCTAAACCATTTTATTGGAATCTACTAATTCAGACATACCTGGGTACTTGGTCTCCCTTGAGTTGCTGGAATTCACTTGGCATATTAGGGATTATTTTCTAGACCATTTTATTGAAAACTTCTAATTTGAAATTACCTGGGTACTTGGTCTCCCTTGAGTTTCTGGAATTCACTTGTGGTATTAGTGAATATTTTCTAGACTATTTTTTCAATTGAAGTTGTATGAGTTTTTGTTTTGTTTTTTCTTTTTTTTTACCTGGGGACTCAGAAGGGCCATTGTAGCTTGAGGAAGAGACACAGTGGGCCAAAAATTGAAATGTGATATCCACCATTTATAATTCTGATTCGCTATACAGTTGATAAGCTGCTATATTTTTTGTCAAAACCAATGCATGATAGTCGAGATATATGAATTAATACAATTTGCAAAGGGAGAAGTTATTCTCAGTTCCTTTTTTACTTTTTATAAATGCCTTTCTTTTTCTGTTTTCACTTTTGATATATTCTCGGTTCTCTCTCACCACCGTTCTATTGTATTTCTTGGGTAGATTGCAATAAATTTTTTCATAGATATTTAAAGAAAAGTAAAATTGGAAGTTCTTATCACATTTAAAGTCATAGCAAATATAATTTTTATTTATTCAACAATACACTGTGAGATATTTTCTCTGATTTTCTATTTGTATATGTTGTCTGTCATTTTAGGTACACCTTCCTCAAGCCAGTATGATTAGACAAGTCTACACTTTATCATATGAAACTGATGTGGCCTGTTTGGGGTCAGAAAGTAGACACAGAAGAAGAGAAAGTAGGTGGAACAAGTGTATTAAATAAACAGAACATATACACAAAATAAGAGTCTCAGTACAGCTGGTAGAAGTATCCGTCTGAAACTGTCAGGTTTGACTGTTGGGAGGAAGTCTCCCCAAGATTAAATAGGGTTAGTATTTATGAAAGAGGAAGAGTTCATTATTGTGTATATAAGTCACCATAACAGAAACAAAAAGGAAAAAAAACCCTCCCCTTCTGTTGTGTGAGTCAATTTTCTATATTCACCACAATTGGTCTTTAAAACAAGCCAATATAAATTTGACTAACATTCTTACAACGTATATTTTTTAAATGTATATAAAATTGGATTATTTCTACTTTTGATTTTGAAGTGCAAGCAACTCAAATATTAAAGTCATCATCATCATATCGTGCTGGCAGCACGGATATAAATATTAAAGTACATTCTACTATTCTCTGCAGAGAAACATGACAATGGAAAAATAGCATGTGGCAGAAAAATTTTTGTAACTAATATTTTCCTAAAACTTTTAGAAAATATTAGTTACAAAAATTTTTCTGCCACATGCGATTGAAAATTAGTTTGCTGGGCACACATGTTTGAGATCTCTGGCGTCTACTCTCATCCCGAACTGAAGAATGGATCTGCTGAAAAATTGTATTAACATCATGAATACAAAGAAGAAGTTCAATTGGCTAAACAACTTCTGCTATGTTGATAACTCTTCTCAACATTATCAACTGTAAAACTCAGTTTGTTAGGCCAATGTTTTTGATCCAGTTATTCATTTCCTCTGCTCAATGAAACTATTTCTTTGTATTTTCACATAAATGAATTGAAAATTAAAAAACTTCAAGAATTTGTATACTGATATACTTGAACAAGTATTATCATCTTTGTTGTTATCATAAATCATAATTTTTTGGCTGTTGCGCTCTTTAGCCTTCTTCGAATGTTTGTTGTAATTACTAAGCTGTTTTTTTTTTTTAATTTTTTTTTTATCAAACCTTTTTATAGTATTTTCCACAGCAACAACAATAAAAAAATAAGTGACATCAAAATTTTTGTTAAACACAAATCAGGTTTCAGTTTCATTAACTAAGTTTAATGGTGTATCAACATTCTTGGGTTATTTAATGCTAAAGCTATCTTTATAGAAGTACAGTCATGGTACTATCTAACCCATAGCTGCGGGGGATAAGGGAGTTCATGCCTTTCCCAATTATATTAATTGGAAAGTGAATGCAATCATATGCCTGGAATTTGAACTAGCTTTCTATGATGTTGCACTTCATCATATTAACCCCTTTGTCATAGGGACTCTCTCTAAATATAGATCAGAAATGGGACTTTCTCTAAATATGAATCAGAAATGGAGACTCTTCCTAAATATGGATCAAAAATAGGGACTCTCTCTAAATATGGATCAGAAATAGGGACTCTCTCTAAATATGGATCAGAAATGGGGACTCTTCCTAAATATGAATCAGAAATGGGACTCTCCCTAAATATGTCTTATGACTGATTTATTAAGGGTCAATAAATAACTCAACCCAGAGATATGAGGGACCACACAAATGTATCCAAGTCTCTGAGGAGGGTTTCCTTGGTTCAACGTACACAAAGACAGGCAAGGTGCTTAATGCCGCTACTGCTCGCTCTACCAGCTTAGTTCTTGATTAATATACCCTTTGGGTAAGTCTGTTATTCTGGTCATAGAGGAGTCACCTACAACACCCCTGCTAAGCCTAAACTCCGAAGGAATTTCAATATTTTCTCCTTTTTAGATTAATATTGATTAATTCAGTCTTTTTTTTTTTTCTATAAGATTGATGTCTTTCAGGGGCTGGCTGTAGAGATGGTAGATCAAAAGTATCAAAAATTACGTCCATGGTCTCCTCTCGTTCTGGTGAATCACAATTAATGTCGTCTGACCATCGCTTCCTCAACTGGTTCAGATGTCTCTTGTGCAAGAATTTTGGTCCGTTGATAATATATACCATATTGCCAATTCTCTTTTTAATGGCACACTATTCCCAGAACATCTTATTAGCTTTTAAGAATTTAAAATATATTTTTTCTTCTGGAACATTGTATTTTGACACTGTTTGCTTTCTACTGTGTTTGATTTGTCGAGGCAGTAGTTTTTCAAACACTGATCTTACTTTGCGTGCGAGCATTATTTGTGTGGGGGGTAGTTCTGCTGGTGTGTTTGCGTTAGGTGTAACCCTATACACTTGTAAAAACTGTTGAAGGGCTTTGTCTGTTGTGCCCTTGGCTTTTTTTAGGGCGTGCTTTAACATGTCAACAAATCTCTCTGCCAATCCATTAGATCTAGAGTGATAAGATGGGGTTGTGATATGGTTTACTTGGAAATCCTCACAGAATTCCTTAAGATCCCCTGATGTGAATTGGGTCCCATTATCAGACACAATGCAATCCACCACACCAAATCAGGCAAAAAGTTTGTGTAATGCACGGATAGCCACTTCAGAGTTAGGATTTTTATACTTGAACACTTCTGGCCATTTTGAATAAGTATCTACTACTATTAAATAGTAGCATCCACCCAACAGTCCTGCAAAATCCACGTGAATGCGTGTCCAGGGAAGGTCCGTTTTCGGCCAAGGACTAAATTTAATCGGTAGGGACTTTGCAGCCACGGCACAGCTCATACAAGACCTGATCATATTTTCAATGTCCTTATCGAGGTTCTTCTAGAAAACGTAGGACCTCATTAGACTTTTTGTCCTTGTTATGCCCGGGTGTCCGATGTGAAAATCTTTTAGTATCCGTCTTTGGAGAGTGGCTGGGATGACCACTCGATCTCGATACAGCAATACTTCATTGCATAACATGTACGCATTAGTAACTTGTTTGTCTTTGTTCGTGATTCTTTCCTTTATTTGTGTGATGAACTCATCCTTTGCAGCTTCCTTTCTGATTTCCTCCAGAGCAACCGGTAGCTCCCTTACTGTATTGCATAATACGGTACTCATGATACTTTCAGTATGTAGGGACGCAATTACTGTATCCTCTAGGGGCTCTCGCATCTTAGGAATTAGCCTAGATAGTCCGTCTGTATGACCGAGTTTTTGTGATGATAGGAAGTCCATTTTAAAATCGTAATTAAGAAGAATCGCTCCCCATCTTTGCAACCTGTTGGCCATGTGAGTCAGCAGGCCCTTCTTTGAGCTGAAGATGGTCAGTAACGGCTTGTGACCCATTTGGAGTACAAAATGTCGACCATGTAGATAGCGGTGGAATTTAGTAACGGCAAATATGATTCCTAAGGCTTCTTTTTCTGTCTGCGAATAGTTCCTCTCTGCAGGGAGGAGGGTCCTTGAGGTATACGCAATAGGTCTATTTTGTCCCATCTGGCCTCTTGTGTAGGATGCATGCTCCTACACCGTATGAACTAGTGTCACAGGCAACAATTAGTTCCAGGTTAGAATTGAAATGAGTAAGGAACAAATCCGAAGTTAGGGCTTCTTTAATTTTATCAAACACCTCTTGACATTTGGTAGACTAATCCCATGACTTGTCTTTCTTCAAAAGTTTGTTTAATGGTGCTCACAAATCGTGCATTTTGGGTATGAAAGTTTGATAATAATTCGCGAGTCCCAAAAAACTTTGCAGCAAGGCGAGATTATTCAGTGCTGGCATCTTTCTTATTGCTGTAGACCTCTCAGGGTCTGGTTTCCTTCCGTTCTCGTCTATTATATGTCCCAGGTACTTCTTTTAAAAAAAAATTTGCACTTTGATTCCTTGATCTTGAAACCATAGTCCTGTATACACTTAAAAACCTGGTTTACATGCATTTTATGTTCGTCTTTATCTTGATTCTTGATTAGTATATAGTCAAGGTATGCGATTGTGAAATCAAGACTGCCCAGCATGGTATCCATTACCTGTTGAAATATTGCCGGTGCGACCTTGATTCCAAATGTTAATCTCTCAAACTTATAAAGTCCCCGATGTGTGTTTATACACAACAGTCTAGAACTATTTTCTTCTATGGAAACCTGCAAATATGCATCACTCAGGTCTATCTTTGAAAAGATTTTACCTCCGTTTAGCTTGGAGAATACCTCATCAGGACTGGGAAGTGGGTAGTGATATTATTTTAGAGCCGCATTTACAGAAATCTCATTTCCCAAAAATGCTTACAGCCCTGTCGGCATTCCTCTTATTAGGGGCACCAGGCAATAAACCCAACCTCCCCAAAGGGGGTAAAGGCCTAGGGGGTGGCCCCCTGAGGCCATAGGAAATCTCCAGTTGCCGAGACACACTCGGCTAGACCTGTGTCGCGGCAGCAAACACGGCCGGCTGAAGTGTGACCCAGCAAGTGGAGTAGCGCACCGTTAATGCCACTGCTGCTCACTCTACCAGCTTAGTTCTTGATTAATATACCCTTTGGGTAAGTCTATTATTCTAGTCATAGATGAGTCACCTACAACAATATGGATCAGAAATGACGACTCTCCCTAGATATGAATCAGAAATGAGGACTCTCCCTAAATATGGATCAGAAATGACGACTCTCCCTAAATGTGGATCAGAAATTATGACTCTTCCTAAATATGGATCAGAAATGACGACTCTCCCTAAATATGGATCAGAAATGAGGACTTTCCCTAAATATGGATCAGAAACCCAAGATTGGTTGAGTTGCACAAATGTAACAACAGGAGTTCTTTTTCACTTTATTCAACAAAAATAAATTATTCTCATTCTACTATCTATGCTTAGATGATTTTTTGTATCAGTTAATTATTCTTGTGATGTTCTTTGTCTTTCTGTTCCACTAAACTAGATGATTGATTGATTGATTTTAACAGCATGTCAACCCATCTAGGGTTGTTCATGCCTAGAGGTTAGAGAAGTGCATTCATTGTACAGTCATATTTAGATTTCTTTTTTGAGTTGTTTTTTAAGACTTTTCTTTGCACACAGCTATGCAATATCAAGTATTCATATCTAATACAAATAATTTCTATGAAATTGTATGGTTTCAGGTATTCCTATCTAATTCTAATAATTAAATGGTTTCAAGTAATTATATTTAATAATGCATTTGTTTGCACACAGTTAAATGTTTCAAGTAACTAATTATAATAAAACAATTATAATTTCAAGTAACTATACTTGATACAAATAATTTGTAGTTATATAGAATTTGGCAGAGGGGATCTTACCCCCTGCAGCATATTTTATGTCCTACTGACAGGGCAACTAAACTAGAGTTTATGTTGCTCAGTCAGCTGGTGCTGTAGAATAAACCAAATGCATCTCTGCATCTACCCCCCCCCACAAGTGTCCTGGATATGACACTAAACAATCTGATAGTGGAGCTTTGGGGAATGTAGAGTATCTTTTCATTGTCATCGCTCCCCGGTCCACTCTGGCCCGGAGTGGTAGCACCTGATAGGGTCCTATTTATGGGTTAAATAGAACTAAACTACATGCTTATGCTAAACTGAATTATCTCAAATAAAACTGTTTTTACATTTAGCTGTGTGTGGGCAAAAACTATACTTATACTAAAATGAATTGTTTGAATTAGAACTGTTTGACAAAACTGAATAGCTTGAAATAGAAATGTTTTTGTCAATTAAACTGTATACTGAAATCTAAACTGGGTACTTATGCTAAACTGATTTGAAATAAAACTAATAATTTGTATAAAAATAAATTTGGTATAAATAACCTACAAATATTGGTATGCTATGAAACCTAACCAACCAACCTACCAATTAGGGTTTATGATGTTTAAGCATTGAACTCATGAGTGCTAGCTAACTAGATACACTTTAACCAATTTGTCATAGGATAATCTAGGGATGGTAACTTGGAATCTTAAACAGCTACAACAACCAAGATGAGGATATTAGTCTTAATACATCAGTGCAGAAGTGTAGCGTAACAGAACATTTAGATAGATTTTAGTTTAAGGAATATATACACATTTGAAGTGTTTTATTTTTAAAGAAAAATGTCATTAGTAATTTTTTAAACATCTCTTTGACACACTTGCACATCCAGCCTCCCCTTAAATTGCACTAATGTTCCTTGCACATCCAGCCTCCCTTAAATTGCACTAATGTTCCTTGCACATCCAGCCTCCCTTTAAATTGCACTAATGTTCCTTGCACATCCAGCCTCCCCTTAAATTGTACTAACATTCTTTGCACATCCAGCATCCCCTTAAATTGCACTAATGTTACATACTGTGATTCTTGATAATAGTGACTAGTTGTATGACTGTATCCATTTTTTTTTAGTTTGAGACTGCCATTGGCACAACAGAATAAAGGCCCTGAAAGCGGCAACAACCAAAATATACAGATTAGATGATACAGCAATGGCTTTAAAAAAAAGAAAGAAATAGTCAACAACAGGAAACTAAGCCAAGGAAAAACGAGGGGAAAAAATAATAATAATAATAATAATTCAACATATCAGAAATTCAGACAAAAAGTATTCCAAAAATTCTAGAATTTATAATTCCTTCATTTTTTGTTTCATTGTATACCAACCTTCATGGGTTATTTAATGCTAAAACTATCCTTGTAGAAAAATCAAAGTGGTACTATTCAACCCAAAGCCGTAGCGGTGGTGGTGGGGTGGGGTGGGGTATGATTAGGGCGTTCATACCTTCCCCAATGTTATTAGTTCGAAAGTGAATGCAGTAACATGTCTAGTGTTTGAACTCATTTACTATATCATTGCAGTCCAGCTTGTTAACCACTACACCATGAAGACTCTCCTCCTTCCCCATACAAAATGGACAGTGTAAAAGCAGTATTAATATTTTTTTTTTTTTGTATAAAAAAAATGAATTTTCAGACTTCTCTTCAGTCCTGCTTTAATTAACAAGTATAAATGAGTTGGCCTTAAACAAGTTCTTTAATTAACTTGAAATAAAAATAACAAGTTCAGATGCTGTGGGGGTGGGGATCCTTTAAGATGCTTTGGGCCACTGCAGAAGAAAATGAACATCCATTGTTTTTTAAAGTTAATCTAAATGCACATTAATGAACCAACTTTTTTTTCTTCTTTTTTTTAATTCCAAAATTCTGTAAAATAAATATTGGCATCTGTTCTGTGTGTTTTACAAAGATGAGATTTTCTATGGATTTTTGTGTTTTAAATAATTTGATTTCTGGATCTGAAATTGATTGTTGTTGTTGCTGCTGCTGCTGCTGCTGCTTTTCATTTCTTTACTGTTTTGTTTTCCTTCTCCTTGGGTCACTCTCATTCTCTCTCTCTCTCTCTCTCTCACTTCTTCTCTATACTAACTGTAACTTTCTTTCTTTCTTTTCAGTCTCTCTTCTACTGACTTTTCTCTTTCTCTTCCTTTTTTATTTTTAGCCTTAATCTTCTGATGTTTATGTTAACTTTCTTTGATTTTCTCTTAACTTTCTCTTCTTCTCCTCATTTTTAGCTTTATTCTCTCCTTTTTATCTTTCCTAAATTTAATTACATTTGTTTCACCTTTAAAATCTTCTTTTTTTTTTAAGTACTTTATATTTTTTTTCATTCAGCACAATACAGTCATTTCTCCACCATTTTTCTCTCTTCAGATATACAAACATATTGTATTAGTTTCCCCAACCTTCCCCACCTTTCTTTCCATTTTTTATTTATTTATTTTTGTTCGCTCAATACACTTTGTTTGTTGTTTTTTTTTCATCCACAATTTTTCTCTCTTTAATTATCAGTCCCTTCCTTTTTCACTCTTTCTAATTAACAGTCTTTCTCTCTAATTATTATCACTTCCTTATTCTCCCTCTAATTATCTGCTTTTCTCACTCTCTTTGTAATCATCAATGCCTCTCACTCTCTTCCTTCCTCTAATTATCAGTGACTTCCTCCTCCTCCTCCTCTCTCTCTCTGATCATCAGACCAGCTATGCTCTAAAGATAAAACTTAACATTGAAAAGCTTTAATCTTTGTAGGGAAAGTTTACAATCTGGCATGGTAGATCATGTGTGAAAGAGAGGGAGCACATCAATATTTATAGAATTAAATCAAAAGACAGGGAACAGTTTCAGCAAATAAGACAGTTGAAGAAATCACTTGATATACTATTCTCAAATCACTAGACCAAGCCCAGATATCAATAGCGTATTTGAGCTACCAATCAAAAAATGATGAACGATAAATTTGTTCCCAAAAATATAAATCTATATAATTTACTGAAATTTATGTGGGTCAGGTAGACACACTGTTTGTATTCTGATTGAGAAAGAACATGCACCTCTTGTCAAAACAAGATTTGACTTTTAAATAATAGTTAAGGAAGGACAGTGTATGGCAATTTGAGAATGTTACAATGAATAAAGCAATACAAGAAAAGTCAAAATAAACCAATTCAATGACGAGAACAACTCATTTGAGAAAAATTCAACTCAAACTACATTAACTTTTTACATCATGATCTTCTTTGCAAACATTTCCATTGATTTTATTTTTTATTTCTATTTTTCCAGTTTCTTTTTAAATCTTGTTCTGTCTTTTCATTTCTCTTTACTTTTAATTCTTATTAATTCTATTTTTTTTTCTTATTTCCTTTCTCCCTTCCACTCTTTCTGGAGTTTTCTTTACTTAACACCAGGACAAATCATAGATTCCCTCAAAATAAACCCCCTGCTTTCCCCTAACAACTTCACGGCTAATTCCATTTAATTAAAGCTTTACAAAACCTGTTCACTTGACTCATCAAGTGATTTTTCCCCTATTAATGAACCTGACCTAATATTATTAGCCACCAATAAAACAGGGTTAAGCTCCCAGATTTTTTCTGACAGATTAGTTGTCACAAAAAAAAAAAAAAAAAAAATAGGATGGAAGAAGCATTTGATTATTCTAAATGTAAAGGTCATCAATCTTTTCTTGCTGTCAAGAAAAAGAAAAAAAAAAGGTGTTAAGGGCAGGAAATTCACTCAAATGTTTTTATCTTTGAAAATACTTTTTTTTTTTTTGTATGACAAAGAATTTTTGAAAATCGTGACTGATGACAGATTAGAATATTACAGATGATATTAAGAATGTTTTATAATGATTAAACAAGACACAAATCCATTGGGTTCCTATAGTAAAAGCAGTCAATGATGATATTAACCCTTTTTTTTATTTTGAAAGGAGTGAAAGATTCTTATTAGTATTTCATGGTTATACCTGTTATATTAAGAATGTCTATATTTAAAAAATGATAATCATTGAGAATTTAGATCCCATAAAATAAGCTTTCAGTTACAAATTGGACTGGAAATGGTTATATTCTCTAATTGATAGCATTTTAAATGTATTGTTTTGATGAACCATTTTTTCTGGGTTACAATTGGATATATAAATGCATATAATATGTACAAGCATGAGAGAAAATATATGTGTGTGTATATATATATATATATATATATATATATATATATATACATGAAAATGTATAGAAAAAAATCCACAAGTAATTGTAGCTTGCTGGCTACTCAGACCTAAAAATCCCTGTTGAAAAACGCAGTCATCTATGATGTCAGCTGATGGAATTTTTCACTCCTACTGGAAACAACGAGCCCTGGTATCAATGATAATGTCACCCCTTCATTGAAGTGTGGAATTTTTAGTTACCAACATAAAAGCTATTTTCAAAAAATTAATTCTGCTGACCATCTTGCAAATGACTTCTGAATCTAGAATAAAACATGTGACATTTATAAGCTCCTCTTGTCAGTGTAATGAGATATTTTGTTATACTAATATTTAAAAGACAGACTTCCTGTAAACCATCCAATACTCTTCCTTTCCCTTCTATGTAAACATAGCAGTCCCTGACCAAACCAGCATTTGGCTGCAAGACACCTGTGGAATGAGAGAGATATATGTACCTCTCTCTGGTCATAGCATACCGATGAAACACCTTATCAGCAGCAGTCAATGATGCATAGCTTCCAGCCAACCTTGCAGCAGATATCTTAATTCCAGCCAGCAGTTGACACAGGATCCAACCAATTACTGCAGTTTTCTTAAACAGTTCTTATCAGAACTAAATTACGAAAGTCATCACCAGCTCTTTTAAGAACTATTTCTTTTTGCAGCAGAATAGTTTCTTTTCACAGCTGACCAGTTCTTTCTGCAGCAGACAAGTTTCTCTTGTAGATGACCTGCTGACCAGTTACTGCATTTCCAGACCTGCAGTAGACCAGTTCCTGCGCCTCAGCATGATGATACATCCTGACAAGTAACAGCATCTACTCTGGAAGCAGACAACTCACACTGCGAGTAGACTAACTACCATTTCCTTGTTATCAATTTTCCAAATGAAAACTTGGCACTTTGAATTAACTCTCTTGTTTTTGTCATCCTTGCCTAGTTTGTTGTCAATCACATTTTTTAGAAAAGTTTCTATCATCAACATATTTATTGACCTCCACAACCAGGTTTTCAGATGATGATATTATTAATTGAATTATTTGCCAATGTCAAATGTTTTGTTTTTGTTAGACTTTCATCAGGGCAGATGAAACGGATGAGAGGAGAAAGATTTAAAACTTTCTATTTCTGTTAGTGGCAGTTTGTTTCAAATTTGTGTGATTTAATTAGCATTCAAAGATTTACTTGATAAAAAAAATCCGTATTACATCAGTCTATCTATCTATATTTGGTTCATATCTACCTCTTACAAACATTCCACGACATATCTATCCGTCATAATAATATTAGCTTTCTTCCTAATTAATCCAACTGTTTATTTTAGTATATATAAACAATGGAGCCAAAGTATTTTCTAACTTTTCAACACCAATCTGACCAATTAAAGTGACAAATTGAAAAAAAACCTTCTCTGTTTTATAGTCTTGTTGTTGTAACTGATACTAGATTCAACAGTTTTCTGGGATTTTTTATTATGTATATAAATTAACATCTTGGAATCTTTAAAAATCAAGTTGGGATTAGTTTCTAAATTATGTCTGACCAAACTATTATGATGTTTCATTCTTTCAAGTCTCTAATGTGCTTGTAAATTCTTTTTTTGAGGAAATGACCAGATTCATCCATATATATATTTTTTTTATTACAATCCAGACATGGAATTCCATGTACCTCTGCCCTGTGTTCGATGTGGGTATAATGTTATTTTTGTTATTAATTAAATTCCTAATTGTCTTTGAAGACTCAATGACTGTTTTAATTCCTTGGTTGTTTTTAAGTATTTTTTTGACAGTATTTGTAGTTGAATTGTTGGGTAAAAAAAATATGTCTATGTGTAATATTATGGACGGGCGCCATCATTGAATTGCGGTGGTCTCAAGGTTGGAGAACGCACGAGCACATCAGCTGTCATCAGTGGTTGGGTACATGGGTCTGACAATCAAAAATGTCACGAACCTCGCTCATGCAGGTAGAGTGACCTGTAGAGTCCAAGCGTGATTTTAATATAATCATGCGTGAACTTTCACGTGCTACACTACTGTTTTCACTGGTGATCATCGAGCCTTCAGGAACTTTCGAATTGATCCATCAAATCGCTATATAAGGAAACCAAGTAGTGATATTTTGGCAGTCCAAGACAGGTTTCCAGGCAGGTTCAACAGAGGTCCACGACACCCCAACCCATGTCATACCCAGCCTGTCAACAATTTGACTGATATGAAAGTATCAACAGGCCAACGATAACGATGTCGCCGTCATTGCCAAGAAGAGGAGAGTAAACCTTTCTACGTACGCTAGCTGAAGTGTGCGGAGAGAAAGGAGATGTTTAATTGCGACAAAAAAAAGAGAAGGCGAGGAAGGACGCTATTGAATAAACTTTTTTAACTACAGTCCACTGTAGTCCCCAAGAATAAAAGCGACTACTATTTTCTTCCTTGAAATTTGAATTTTGAGTGTTTCTTTTCTGCAATTTCATTTCTTTTAGACACAACATTTTTTGGTCCTATGCTACATATGTAATGAATTAGCAAAACCAACCCCTTGTTATGGGTGCTATAATTTAACAGTTCCTTTAACTCAAAAAATACCATTTTACATCTTCCTGTTTTTCAGTTTTGTCTGAAGGAAGGCTGATACCATTAATAAGGTAAGTGATATTTTTTCTTTGATTGCATGTCTGACTTTTTCCTGCCTTTTGAACTTGGCATCTTTTCATCAACATCAACTTTTGTTGAGACCCAGTAATGCAACACTATATCATAAACTGTTATTTTTTGTTCAATGATATTCATGATCCTTTATTTGAAAAAAATAAGTGCAGACTAACCTGGTAAAAAAATCTTTTATTTGTGTGACTTAATATAAGGGGAATTATCCTTTCAAATTACTTAATTGCCCAGTCGGCTGGGGCTGTAGAATACACTGACTGCACCTTTGCCGAGGGGTAAAGACCCCCCCCATGAGTGCTCCTTCATTGCCATCACTCCCAGGTTCACTCTGGCCTGGAGTGGTAGCACCTGATAGGGCCCTATCTATGGGTTAAATTGAACATCTGCATATATTTGCTAAACTAGATTGCTTGAAATAGAACTGTTTTGGTATTTAAACTCCATACTTACACTAAACTGAATTGTTTGAATTAGAATTGTTTGACTTAACTGAATAGCTTGAAATAAAAATGTTTTTGACGATTAAATTGTGTACACACGCTAAACTGAATTGCTTGAAATAGAACTGATTATTTGTATAGAAATGGGTTTGGCTTTAAATAACCTACAAAGGTTGATATGCCATAAAACCCATACAACCAACTGACCAAATTACTGAAAATTGTTCCCAAATGTTTTTTTTTTTTTTTGTACAATTATTGTTTTAATTAACTTTACCCAAGAAGTGAAATTATGTCATGGATTTCCTTTTTTTCCTGCAGAAGAAATTGTTCTTTTCTGAATAAAGACTTTTCTCATTCTTAAAAACTTTTGAAGGAAAATTTTGATACCCAACACATTTATGCAGTTGACTACTGACTTAATCATTCTCAGAATTATAATCTATCTGATGGCAAAAAAGAAAAGAAAGTTTGTTACTTATGTCAACTTACATCAAGTAGATTTCACTTGATCATTCAGGAAATTGTTGCTCAATATATTGGATGCTCGTCTCTGCTTCAAACAATAATTGTGATCTGATCTCTGCATTATCTTTGGCTTTTCTCTCTTTTATTGTGGGCCGAGTAAACATGGAAACATTTCTTGCTGGGGAGAATAAAGATTAAACTTTTTGTGTACACATCTTACTTTGTTATTACTTAGAATGTTTGAACTGTTGACCTCGTCTTTACAAACTCAGGAGACCACAAAGAATCTTGAACGGAACCCTTAATTTCAACTACAAGGGTAGACTGTTCCAATTCTGTTAACCATGACCGAGAACAAGTGTTAAGTTATTGTAAGTATTCCTTGTTTTTATTACTTATTGTTGGGATTGAACCTGTAACCTCCAGATGATTTCACTTAGAAGTACTTTTTAATCAAACACCTTATTCATTGCACCATGTCCTTACCAGCCAATTCAGAGTGAATTTTTTTTAGACTTATAAACCCAATGTGTCCATCATGAGATACTCCTCTCCATTATCATATCAAATGTTTTTTTTTTAACTCTGTCTCATATCACTTCTTTTTTTTCATCAAGCCATTTTGATTAATGGTTCCCAAATTGTATTAATCTCTATACTTGGTCTACTCAACAGGTCATTGTAGCCCAATGTTCTTGCCTGTTAATTGTTTCAGCTTGATCCTACAAGGGCAGATAGTTTCCCTTCCCTTTTCTTTTTGTATATGGTCAGCCATCCCCAACTTTTCAACTTCTCCCCTGACATACTGCTTATTGGTGTTCCTCTAGCCTTACTTTTAGTAATCAACATGTCTCGCCTTTGCATACTCTACCATAACTGCATGGGATGGAGTACATGCAATTCTTGCTCGTGTTGTATTCTGTTGGAGGCTTGACATGGCAGAGATATTTTCAAAGTATCATGCAGCTGATGAATATTGTCATGATGTCATGTGGACTGCATATTTTTTTTATTTTTTTTGCTAGGCCTTTGACATACGGCAGACTGACTGATGGTGAATTTTCTAGTATTTTCTGTTGGTTGATCAATATTTCTTGGAGCCAATGTTAGGCTCTCTGGGTAGTAGGTGTTATGGAGGTTGTCTCCCAAGCTTTTTATTTTCTTTTGTTACCCATCACTGTCACTATTAATCACTTTTGCTCAGTGTTCTAAGCAATGGATGATCCCTTTCTTTACATTGGTGGGAGTTGAAATTTGATACTGTCTGGTGAAGGTTGGCTTTTTATACATGGATTACCTGAATCCTTGCCCTGTGTGAATTATCAGTACATTTAGGAAACATAATTTGTTTTCTTATTCTTTCTCCATAATGAACTGTGTAGATGGTTGGATTAAGTTCACATGATTTGAACATCTTCCTAATGAGGCCAGAGAATGAATGTATCATCTATGTATCTAAGTAACAATGATGGCTTTAATGATATGAATCCTAATGCCATTTCTTCAAAGTATTCCATGTATATGTTTGCCAATACTGGTGACAATAGTGATCCCATTGCCAGTCCTTCTTGTTGATGTATATCAGATCCTACTGCAAAAGTTCAACATTTTCATCAGGTTATCTATTGGAATACATGTGCATTCTTCCAGCGAGGGATCTGCCGCCAACTTATCCCATACCACTGTTAGTGTCTCATCAGTGGGTACCCTCATAAACAGGCTTATTATGTCTACATTCATCATCTGGTTGGAATGAATAGGGAAGGGACCTCGCTTGTAGATTTTTTTTCTTCAAAATGGGCTGAGTTTTTGACATATGATGAGGACATGCTTTAGAGGAAAGACTATCTCCACAAGGAAGCAGATCATGACTTGTCCTCCTCAAATTCTTTTTTGTAAGATTTGTCCAGACTTTGTTGGATTTGGATTTTGTCTTTAATCACAAATTTTTTTCCAGGAAAGGGGCTAGTTCGCTTGAGAATTCAGACCATAATTGGTGTTTCCTCCAACGGTTATTGTATATTCTATCTTGCATCAGCTCATGCTCTGCTCTCCTTGTGATCTCCTAGAATTAACCAGTACTTTCAGTATTAGGCTTGGTAGAACTAGCTTGAAATCTCAGCATCTACATAAGAATTTAAGGTAGTTTGTCATTCATGTCAATTTTTTATTTACATTGATGGATTATATTGGATCCATGTTGAGTAGATATTAGTCCTTCTGAATTGTCCAGCAAGGATACATGGTGCACTGAATAAGGCATTTGGTTGAAAAGTACTTCTGGCTGGTTGGTTGTTATTTTTTTGGCGGGGGTACAGCATATCAATCCTTTTCAGGTCATTTAACGCTGAATTAAATTTCAAGGAATTCAGATAAGTATAGGTATAGTTTTTATTATATGTCAAAACAGTTCTTTTTCAAACAATTCAGTTTAGCATAAGTCCACAATTAAGTTTTATTTGACCCATAGATGGGACTCTATCAAGTGCTACTACTTCAGGCCAGTGTGGACCTGGGAGTTATAGAAGTCAAATGACTCACCTTCTAACATGGCTGCTTTCTTGAATCTTCTTGATAAAAGCAAGCCAGCTATGCTAATGCAGCAAGTGGACTGGAGGATAGTAATACCAACCTCCCAGTGCAAAAACATATTAAAGTCCCTACATTCGGCTCATCAAGGAGTAGTTGGCATGAAAACACGTGTCAATGAGTCAGTCTACTGGCCTGGAATGAATGCTTCAATTCGCAATTACAGAAATTATTGCATTACATGCTCAAGGAATGCCCCGAGACAACCACATGAACCAATCCAAATGACACCTACACCAGAATAGCCATCAATGGGACATAGCTGGACGAATAGTAGAGACACTTCCCAACTGCCAATATAGAATTGCAGGATCAGGTAGAATAACCCTGCAGAACCGCAGGTTCCTAAGGAAACTTAAAACTCCCATAATTGAGACCCCCATACCAAGTGCCTTGCCTCCATCACCTGAGCCAACAATTACAGATATGAGTAAACCACATCAACCTGCCAAAAAACCAGGAAATGATGGCATTACATTGCAAAGAGACCTGGAATCCCAGGGCTCGACTCAATCACTGCCATCAAGAACCAGGATTCCCAGGGCGCTATCTTGACTACCTCCATACAATCGGCCAGGAAATAAGGAACTGATTCCGCCCCAACGGCCACTATGCTTCCGCGATGGGGAGAGGAGGGAGATATAGAAGTCAGATGACTCACCTTCCAACATGGCTGCCTTCTTGAATCTTCTTGATAAAAGCAAGCCAGCTATGCTAATGCAGCAGGTGGGTTGTTCTGTGGTGCAAGGATGACCTGTCCAACAGATTTGCATGAGTGGTGTCTATTCACCCATATATTCATCCAGTAAATGACAATGGGATCATTTTCTATTTGACTCATAGATTGGATCCTAACAGGTTCTACCATTCTAGGTCAGAGTATACCTGGGACTCATGGTAATAAAGGATTTATTCACATTCTTAAAACTCCTAGATGAGAGTATCACTTTCAAATGCAGTTTAGTGTCATACACAATTTTTGCCCTCTCCAGCTTTGTCAGATACTATGAAATTGTTATTATGTTTGTACCATGGGAATTTTTTACTTCGTCCCATTTCATCAGCCAATTTCCGCCCACGTGATTTCCTCTCATAACTGCCATTAGAATGTGTCACTTCCTTCCGGTGCATCACCTTGGAATGGCATTTTTTGCCCGGGTCGAAGGTCAAAATACAACAATTATAATAATAGCAGAATCTATTGGCATAGATTTTAATGGAAACGGATACTGAATGCCAGTTGCTTAAAATCTTTTAAAATTTAAATTCAATTTTTTTTTAATGTTTACTGTTATTGCTATAAAATATTAAAGATTTTTATTACTATCATCATCATCATCATCATTATCCTCCTCAAGTCACAATGACAGTACTTATTTCCCTGACTCTCTCTCTCCATTCGTCCGAATCAGTCATCACCCCCCCCCCGGCAGATCCTCCGGTGTCCACACAGAACTGATGTTAATAAGTTCTTTCTGGTCAGCCAACAGTGATGTGTTGATGTGTGCAGGTCCATGGAAGAATGTCACTTATGAGTTTGTCCTTGCTTCTCCAGCAGTTTCTTACATGTCTTGTTCATCTTATTTGGATGGTTTTTGAAATTAGAGGAAAGTGGCAATACATTTACTGTTTTGTGGGGTGTTGCTTCCAGGCTTCAAAAGAGCTCTTAGCATTCTTATATAGTTCTCATCGAGTTTTTTTCCATGCATTTTGTTTGTGTCCATTTAGTGCATCCATTTTGTTTGTGTCCATGTAGTGCATCCATACAGTAGCATTGACACGACCAAAGCTTGGAAAAAACCTATTTTATTGGATAGATTAGATTATTATAATATATTACTAAAGATTATTATTACGATAAGATATTATTAAAGATGTTATTACTTTCAGAAATTACTAAAGATTATTACACATACACTGATAATAGAATTGTGATATTCTGAAGGATGATGCTAATTTTAACCTTGGTATGACTATGTGTCTTCTAGGGAGGTAGACAATAACCTAAAAATATTCAGTCTTTGGCCATTTTGTGACCTAGACTTTTAGCAGTAGTCCACACTGCATGCATATGATAAAACATACTTGTGTATATGCTCAAGGAAGATATACATTATTTGATTTTTTTTTTGTTTTTATGGCATATCAAACTTTGTGGGTTATTTAATGCCAAAGTCATCCTTGTAGAAGGACATTAGTGATACTGTTTAACCCATAGCTAGGATGATAAGGGGGTTCATGCATTTCCCAAGGAACATTAGTCTAAAAAGGAACTGTGACTGCTGTTCAGATTCACTCTGATATCGCTGTCCAACATGTAAGACATTATGCCATTTGAGCTACTCCCCCAGTTGTTAGAATTTTTATTTTGGAATCTGTGCACATATTGATCATTTTATTATTTACTGGAATGTTTAATCCTAAATTGAAACACACATTTGAGGTGTTGCAGTTTTCTTTTTCATAAGTGTATATCTGTTGCAAGATAATTAACATTGAATAGTTATATATTCTTCTCATCAAAGAAATTTCAAATGCAAATATTCATTTCAAGGAATCCTTGGATTTGTTGATCATACAAAAATTATCATTATTATTAAATCACTTTGCAACTTGTAGAAAAATTTGATTTAAAAAACAAAATACAGTACCTGGTTTTGAAAGAGGTCCAATGTTTCTTGGAATTGGAGATTTGGAATAAGATTACGAAAAGAGGAAATTGAACCTTGCAGAAGATGAATGAAAACAGTTGATTGAACATTGAAAGAAGAAAAAGAGAAAAGTATGTATTAATATCTGCTTAATAAGAAACTAAGTGTAGGAAGTTGGCAGTGAGCCGTATTGGTTCCATATGTAGATTTCATTAAGTTTAGAAATCTACACAAACAGACTGAAGGATCTAATTGGATGGCACCAGTATAAATTTACCTTTTCTATTTATATTTTCAATAGATTTTGTTTCATAAACAGCATTGCATGTGTGTAGCTTCTTATTATATTCCGTTACATAAAATGTCTCAGTAGTTTGAGGTAAAAATAGTTCCATTTTGCACAGCATTGGCAAAGAAGCCAAGTCATGTGGCCCATCTGCTTGGAGAGGAATTTCTACAAAATCAATCTAAAAAGTAATGAGACAGAATTTATTTTTATATAATTTTTCAGGTTAGCAACTCTGATTGAAAACCAACTGATCAGTGTTGGTTTTGCTCATGGGTGTAAACACTTCATATTTGCCTCTCAGGATTCACATTCAACTAGTTGGTTGATTGATTGATTTTAATGGCATGTCAATCTGTCTAAGGTTATTTTATGCCAAGAGGTTTAGGAATCACATTCACTCTACATGTAGTTATTTCTAAAGAATTTTTTGCACATAGTCTTATCAAATGCGACAAAGTATTAAACAGATCTAATTGACCCATAGATGAGACATTTACAAATACTCTGGGTCAGAGTGAAACTGGGAGTAATGGCAAAGTTCAGCTGGGTAATCTTAGATTATTAAAAGTGTATTTAGTTAAGTGTCATAAAACTGGAACTTAAGATCAAATTCAAGATAATTAACAAATAAACCCAGGGTCTCAGTGATTATTCCTTGGATCAGTATAGTATCTGTGTACTCTGTCTAACTTAGTATCTTTAGGTAATGAGAATGATTTATTTTTATTTTGTCAGATTGGCAACCTTGTTAAAAAATCAGATGATCAATATTAACCTTAAATATTCACTTCATGTTGTCTTATGTTTAGCTCTGTAATCTTGGATTATTACAAGTGTATTTGATTAAGTTTGTCAAGATCAAATTTTGTGTCAAACTTCACCATAATGTGATGAAAATTTTTAATAAGATCAGCCCCATGGTTGATGATCTGCAATGGGTCATGACAATTTGAAAGCGGTATCATTTAACTGAAAAGACTTCAGGACTGTTTCTAGCCATTTTATAGAGACAGTGTCGTTCTTTTGGCTTATTAGGTTTTTTATTTTCCATTAGTCTTTTGACTGCAGAAATTTCTGGAAGGGAGAAAAAGTTTACCACTGATCTGTGTTAGGGGATTCTTTCCTAATTGAGAGTAAGAGTTGTCACTTTCCTACACTGATTCCCAACCAAGGCTAAAGAGCAGTCTGCTTTGCTATTTGTCCATTGCAGAGGTAGGGGAGAATTGGATTCGTGCCTTTTGCTGAAACTTAATCAGTTCATAGATTCCTATTCTGAGCCAGAACTGTTAGAGTTGGATTGTGGGTAATTACAAGAAGCTGGTTGTAGTTTTGAAAAGGTTATGAAGACAATGAAGTTGTCACTGGAGCCCATTGATAAAAGAAACAAACACATTGTTATAATTTGGTTCCCAAATTAAAGTGTAAATAATTCAGGCTAGCTGTCTCCATGAGTTTCCAAACAGTCTTCCATACAAAAAAAAGGAAACTGCATATTTTAAGGATAATATCAAAGCTCCTAAAAATGGGCTTGTAAAATGTTAAACATCAACAAAAATGTCAACTTTGTAGCATTCCACAAATGCAACTGCCCAAACATAAAAATGCAAACTTTCTCGTCATTTGCTTCAATAGAAAATAATCCCTAACTCCACATGTTAACATCCTATCTTGGCTTACGGGACAAGCAATTATCTCCCCCTGGAGGAGGAGGGAGCTGCCAGGAGACGAAGGGGGAGAAAGAGGGTTTAGCACTTTTTGAGGGATCTCTTCGAGACGAGTCACATGTGTTAAGTCTAAAATAAAATATATATTCATCCCATTCCTGCCTGGACCTTATTTATTTTAATTAACACCACATATCTATCGAATACCTCCAGACTTACACTGAAAGTAATGCAATTTCATTGTTTTATCATATATTTACAAACAAGTGATATAGAAGTTATTGAACTATCAAATATCAAATTTCCTTTTTCTTCAGGTGCTTTTTTAATGGTTGCATATTTTTTTAATTACTGAGAACAGGTAACTTTATGGTGGTGTGTTTTTAACTTCTGAAACTCCTGGAGAAGTCATTGCTAGGGTTAATTATGAATAAATAAAATCAACTGTAAATATTTCAAATTGAGTGCCTACCCTCAACAATAACAAAATCTGTGATCTAACAGTAACCTTGTCTTGTTGTTGTAAAAGGACTTACTTCTTTTCTTTCATAAGACTACCAGTTGCTCACACTTTCTACCTAGAAGACTATTTTCCTCCATCTCACATCCTGATTGTGTCCGAGTATATTTCATTTCCTATTTTTAATTATTTGGCAATTAAGGAAATTTCCGCCAACAAAAATTAAGTTCAAAGTGAAAACTGTTGAAGCTTTTAATTGTGAATTAATTTTGGATTCTCTAATTAGTTTCTATAAATGACACCCCCATGGGCATCTCAAGAAATGGTTGTGCGCGTGTGTGTGTGGGCATGTGTGTGTGCATTTTCGTATTGGCACTTGTTCAAAATACAAATTATCCTAGCTGATTTTTTTCTTCAATCTTAACTGAGTAAAAAGTAAAGTAGGCGACCATAGTCGAGGGTGACCCGAAGGCTCCCTTTTCGATAGCTTACTACACCAAGGTGTAGGGGAGGGCGCTACTCCTTTCCCTGGATTGCTCCACTTTACCCTTGATCTGTACCTTATAATGCTGAGTGTTAAGCAAGGAGGCATCAAGTACCATTTTTTGAGTCTTTGGTATGACTCGACCTGGGATTGAACCCAGGTCTCCCGGGCGATTGGCGAACACTCTAACCGCTAGGCCAATGTCCGGTATTGTATTAATCTTAACTGAAGTACCCAAAAATGAGAGATAGTCATACATTTGGTGGGTTTGCACTCACCATCTTCTAGAAATTGACTCCGCTTGTTGATTGTATCATCATTTATCATTTAAACTTTAGTCTGGCACAAAAAGTATGTATTTACCCAACCCATCCACTATAGGTATGATATGACACAAGGTCAATTTTTGAGTGAAGTACTGATGGTTTGAATTTAGTTTCCCTTCTCCTAGACTGATTGCCTAACTGAGGCTAAAGAACCCAGTCTTCCCTACTATCTACTCATATGGGAAGAAAAGATTGATACATGCCTTTTTCAAGGGCATTAGCATAAGATAAAAGGCCAACAGCCTTATTCAGGATTTGAACTTGTGTCAATGATGGTAACCATTATATGAAGTGCACCTTAGCATAAGATGTATGGGGGAACTCAATGAAAATCTCTAACAATTGTCTGTTTGCCTGGCTAGTTAATCATTATACAATGCACAGTTACGGTTAGCCAGATAAGTATGTGTAACTTATCTGATGAATTTTATGTTATTGTTTTTTGGGGGGGTTTTCTCCTGAATTTTGAATTGTTGAAGCAAACATAATTTGAATTCTGTATTAAATATAGTTTTACATTGAACTGAATAGATTATATTATCAATTAGGATTTAATGCTAGTTACTTATTTTCAACTATCATTATTAATGCTATTACGATATTCTAGTTTAATATATATATATATATATATAGTACCTATTTTCCCATAGAGAATATATCTTAAAAGTACCAGTTGATGCCTGAAATTACAGATAGTACCAAACAAGTGCTCTTTACATCGTTGCTTATTCAAGTTAGTATGCAAATTCACTCCATATTTCTTCACCATCCTGTCAACTAGTGCTGTAGAATATGCCAACTACCCATCTGCTGAAAGGTAAGATCTCCTCTTCTATCAAGACCACTTATTGGCTGTGGTTGGTGATTCATAATGCTTAAGGATGGAATCCTGGCAGTTGAGCATTTCATGTTTCAGATGAAAAGTGGTCACATGATCTGCAACACTTTGCCCCTTACTTAGCTACATGGGTAGTCAGAGAGGTCAGATCCAACCAGCTGGTCATGTTAAGACTTAATTCAAATTTACTATTTCCTTTTACATTACTCTTATGCTTCATCCAGCAAATTATACTGCACTTAACACCAACAAAATCTGACTTAGAAAACGGTGGCACTAGAGTCAATCATACCAACAGGCAAAGGACTTTGCTATACTGGACTGTCTGCTGAGTGACCACATACTTGGATGTGGAACCTTATGACATCCAGGTGTCTCGGGTACTCTCTCTTATTATGAATATACTGTGTATCTCTTGTTCTAAGGTGAATGGGTTTCCTCTTTGGTCACTTCCCATTGTTGAGCTTCAAGGTGGGTAAAGAGCACAGTTAATGAATATAAAATACTCTATTTATGGCATCCCATAAAATATCCAAGTAACAGAGAAAAATTTGAATTGTGATGTGGAGAAGATGGACACCTCTCTTCCAAATTTTATAGTCCTCAAATTGACCAAAAACAAAGCATTCAGAAAACTTTTTCCATTCATGGTAAAAAAAGTTCCTGTCTGTTAATCTATCTCCTAAATCAGTTAAAACTTCAAAGAATAACACGCTGTTAAAAAAAGAACCATGTCGAGTTGTTCCTCAAGATGACCACCTTCCACAACATGAAAATAAAAATGTACCATTTCCAGCAGAGCAATAGTAAAATGCACTGAACTGTCTCTCTGTACTCTAGAGAAAATTTTTTAAAAATTTTAGAAAGCCAACGAATGTCAGACATCAGGAAAGTGGCCCTCAGAAAGAATAGACTAATAATAGACTTACATAACTATGTCATGACCTTTAATATACCCACTTAACCACCCTTCTGTGATATTACAACCATGAAAGCTATTACACAAGAAGCTTAGTATGCAAACAGTGTAGGCAGGATGCTTTCGACCATGCAGAGGATGCATATTATGAAATAGGGGGAGTAAACTGTGTGGGATACTATACTGCAGACTCAAGAGCTAGTGAGATTTAGAAAAAAGTATAAGAGATGACAAAAGTACAGTATACCTGGGACATATCTCTTTCCTGAAAGTATGTAGAATTGTGGAGATTAACCTCCCAACTCAATCCTATACCAATACAGCTAAAGTGATAATGTGTCTTCAAGCCTAGAACTTAGAGATAACATCTTCAATTCTATATGCAAATACAGTAAAGGCACTGCTGGCATTCCAACTCAGGAATGTCAAAAATGTGCTGCATGAGTCAAGAGACTTCTTGAACTACAGCCGGATAAACTGCTACCCTTTCTTAGAGATATGTAGGCCTCTGTGCTGCAAATAAAAAACAAAACAGTCAAAACAAACTCCTACAAGGAAAAATAACCAGGTAGGATGAAAACACCATTAGCCACTCAGTCAACAATATCTTTAAATGCCCACTAGTCTCCAAACATCCAAAAACAAAAGATCCCCAAATATGACCATCTGCCTCTACAGACACTTCTCAAAACAAATAAACACTTAAAGACAAGCAAAAATTTCTTCTGAAACAGAAAATACAAGACATTGAAAATGTAGAAACAAAAAAATAAATTCAGGCCATTGAAAAAGATGGAGATGAAGAAGAGCCTCCAACCACCTAAACATAAAATGCCAGAGAAATAAACCCAGAATTCAACAAAGATCCATGAAGTATTTCAGTGGAACTGTCACTGGATCAAAGCTAATAGGAATGAATAGCTCTTGTTGTTGATGTATCTATAGCCTAACATCATTGGTCTTCATTCTTCAAAGCTAATAACCAGAATAAAATAAAAGATTATGAAAACTACAACTATATACACAATATCAGTTAGAATGGCTTCAAGAGGTGTCTCAGTCCTAATTATAACAACTCAGTCCAAAGCAAAATCGACCTTAACATTTACCCATTGCCGCCAAGGCAACCTTATCGAGAACAATTAATATTGGCTCATTATATATTATGTCAAATGATCTGATTAATGAAAACAAACTCAACAACATATACAGCAACTACTATATGGAGACACCCATGGTGTAATGGTTACTGTCATAGGAAATGGGTATAGTGACCAGAGTTCAAATCTTTGCTGAGGCTGTTTGCATTTCACGCTAATATTCTTGAAAAAGGTATGAATCCAATTATTCTCCATCCAGCTATGAGTAGAGCAGACTAGACTCTTTAACTATGGTTTGGTAACCAGCTTAAGAGAAGGAAAACTCTGAATTCAAAACTGTTAAACTTCTCTTAAAAATTGACCTTGTGTTCCATCCTGCTTGTGTGGAGAGGTCGGATAAATATATATATTACAGCAACTACCTATACTCTATACCTCAAATCAAAATGGCAGAACACTGGAAAAAAGATATCAACAATAACAACCCATATCTCTTCAACAAAAAATTCTAAACATATCTCAACCCATCTTCTGCTGTCTTCTCAGCCATAGAGTTAACTCCCTGTGACTTCCCTCAATTTTCCTTGGTGTATTGAGAGAGCACCCATCTACAAATCGTGATTGAGGATATGCACCCTCAGGAAGACGACCTTCCACGATAGAAACTGAACAAAGCTAACTGGGAGAAATTTAGATCTTTATGCTTCAAACACTTCATATTACTCGGTCAACATCTTTATACAAAAATTTATCACAATGGCAAAAATGTGTATCTCGCACAATCCAACCTTTTCCAAATGGGACCAGCATTAGAATATAGATCTTTCACTCTCGTCAGAAATTGTTTTTTCAACGCAAATAATATGAAA
Organism: Sepioteuthis lessoniana; assembly: GCA_963585895.1. Classification (NCBI taxonomy): domain Eukaryota; kingdom Metazoa; phylum Mollusca; class Cephalopoda; order Myopsida; family Loliginidae; genus Sepioteuthis; species Sepioteuthis lessoniana. Next base: position 120,004,365 of record OY757913.1, on the reverse strand, counting down.
GATCTATTTGAAAATGTCAACGTAGATGAAATTTTATCCTTCTTAAGAGAAATAAAATTATACGCAAAAATTATTAATGTAAACCTGATTACAACCCCAAGTAACTATTCCAAATACAAAGTAACCCCTCAAAACAATTACCGATAATGTTAACATGTCATTAAAACAAAACAAAAAAGTAACTACAATCAGAGGGTGACCTTAGTGCACATACATGAACAGACATTATCTGGTGGAGTTGAAAGATGTAATTTACTAAGCATTTTACTTAGATGTGGCACAAGGCCATATGAAAGGGGCACCCAATGAGACTCAAACTCACTCGTGTAAGTTTGCTAGTCGAGCTTGCTAACCATTACACCACCAGAGGCGCCTGGTGGAGTTGAAAGATGCCATTCTGTGACCTTGTATACTTTACAACCATCATATTCCCAACATCTTGTGAAAGATTGTTTGGCAACACATTGTGTCATCTACATCTGTTAAATTTATTTATACCCAGACTTATGAGTAAGAATTGTTCATCTTTGATATATATATATATATATATATATAAAAGATGAACAATTCAGTATTTGAAACAGACAATTTTAGATGACTTATCATCAGAAAGAATCTGCTGAGCATTTCTGAATTTTGCTTTTCCCTAAAGAAATTGACTACAAGTGAATGTAATCTTAAAGACAGTGTAATTAACCTTAATAGAATAATTAGCTATGTCACCTTATTTTCGAAAATTTAATTTGATCTTCATGAGCCAAATTTCTTTGTAGCCTGAATTGACAAAATCAAAGCGGTTGTCATATGATAGGGGTTGTTTTTTGTGTATTGGTTTCTACTAGAAGAATTAATTTTTGTTCCTTTGTTTTCATGTTATTTTCAAAGGGAAAATCTTGTCGGAAATTAAAATAACATTGATTTATAGTTCCATCTTGGAAAGCTAAGCATCATTGAATATCAGTTTTATTTATTCTTTGATTTAGAACACTTTGTTGTTGATTATTAAATGTCCGAGTTTCTGGAGTACATCACCCCTTATAGTATCAGTATTTTAATATCAGATTTGGTTTGGTTTGGTTTTATGGTATATCAATCATTGTAGGTTATTTAAGGGCAAATCCTCTTTATAAATTGTTGTAGGTGACTCACCTATGACCAGAATAATGGACTCACCCAAAGTGTATATTAATCAAAAACTAAGCTGGTAGAGGGGGAGAAACAGCTGTAGTAAGCACCTTGCCTGTCTTTGTGTACGTTGAACCAAGGAAACACTCCTAAGAGACTTGGATACATTTGTGTGGCACCTCATATCTCCATGTTGAGTTATTTATTTATTGACCCTTAATAATCAGTCTTAACATAAATATATATTAAATATAATTTGAAAACATTCTGTTGATAACATTTTTTAATAAGCCTGAACTCATTTTTTTTACACAGTTAAATGATTTTAAGTATCTCTATCTTTTATAATGTTCAGAACTAATTCTTCGTTGTCACTTTTGTAGTGTTTTTTGGCCTTCAAACCTCTTCACTCGGTAGAATGCCGAATACTGAATCTGGAATGCTAAACAGTACTAACTCACAATGTTGCATTTCACATCTATTTTACGTACACAGGCATGTGTCTCTCTACTCGTCACAAGTCAGACCCCTGACTGACCCATTTGTATATCCACTATTTCTAGTCATGTTAATTCCGGTAGCACTTTCTGTTGTATAGTCACATAATACATATACATCTGTATGCAGGATCATAACGACGACACAATAAAGACGAGCAACACAGTTCTTAGAAAAATATACCTCTCACTTTATTTGAAAGGGTTGTGTGTGAGAGGGAGTTGGAGACTGAACAGAACTGCAACATATTAACCCCCTCTCTATTAGCCATAACCGCGTTTCTTTCCCGTTCTCCTGCTTAACCGGGGGCTTGGGGGCCCAGCCCCTCTGGGACATGTTCCTCAATCTAGCATCTTCTCTCCAACTCGATTCACTTCCTGTCTTCACCCAGGTTATATAATAGTTCAACGCCCACCTTCTTCTTGTGGGCGTCACAATTGCACTCATTCAACCCGTCCACGGTCAAGGTTATAATATCCTGATATTCCTCGACCGGATGCACCTGTTATTTACACAAGTGGATTTCCTATTTTGACAGCCCGGTCGGGTTGTAGGTCAATATACAACAATTCCATTTCAACACTTGTGTTTGTTGGCTCGAGATCTGTGTTCAAATCACACAGGTCGCTATCAGCACATTCTTCTACATAACACTATCTAACACAATTTTATTTACAATTAATCATTTGTTTGCACACAGTTAAATGGTTTCAGGTATTGCTATGTATCTCTAATAATTCAATTAAACATCAATCATTTGTTTACACACATTTAAATCATCCAACAGTTCTATTTCTAACAATTCAATTCCGCACACGTCATTTGTTTGCATTCAGTTTAAATGTCAAACTGTTCTATTTGACCCATAGCTAGGACCCTATCAGATACTACAACTCCAGGTTAGAGTGGGCCTGGGATCAATAGCAATGAAGGGATACTTCACATTTCTCAGAGCTCCAGGGCTGGAGCCTCACCATCAGATTGTTATAACCAGGACACCATCAGATGTTATAACCAGGACACTCATGGGAGAGGGTCTTACCCCTCTGCAGTTGGTGTATTCTGGGCTGTTAGCTTTATTTGCTTAATTTGTATTTAGCAGCTTAAAATACCAAAGATTTACCTATTAATACCAAGTCTTGTCTTTGAGGTTTACAATACACTGACTCTGTCCCCGGGCAAAGAGGTAAGACCCTCCCTAAAAAGGAGTGTCCTAGATATGACCCAAAACTACTTTTTTTACTAGGGATTATTATTATTATTTGCTTGAAACCATATAACAGCATATAAATTATTTGAATTAGAAATGAATACTTGAAACTATATAATGGTGTGTAGATTATTTGTATTAGAACGGAATCCTTTGCATCACATAAATGTATACAAAAAAAAATTTCTCCAAAGAAATAACTTGGCAAAAATGTAAATTTGAACGTACAATGAAAGCAACCCCCTAACCTCTAGGTGTAAAATAACTATAGATAAGTTGACATAATGTTCAAATCAGTCAATATTTTATTAAGAAATAATATTACGTTGTGTAAAAGAAAAATCAATTGTATAAAACCAAATTTTCAAGATGATGGATGTGATTCTATTGATTTTGAATTGATTTTTTTCTTCTTTTTTTTTACCAAAGCTAAAAGACTTCAGTTTGTATTTTCATCAAAGCCATTTACTTTTTTGATTTACTGGAAAGGTTCCTTTTTCATGTTGCTTAAAGGAATTTTTTTTGTTTATCTAATTGAGGAGTGCTATATTCAAACCATAGGTTTGTTTTGACATTGTTTTTTTTTTTGTTTTTTTTTTTTTCTGTATTATAAATTAGCTTCTCAATTTGCTGTATTTGTAAAATCATGAAGTCTAGGTGTGAAAAAAAGCAAAAGGAATTAGATTTGCTAGGTCAATCAGAAATTATATTTCAACAGCTTAGTCTTTTATATAAAAACTGATTCAGATCATCATTAGCAGCTGGTTTATTGGAACTTATTTAAACTTTGAATTCACTTCCAAATCAATTCAAATACGTGCTCTGTTGGAAGGGCCTCAAATATACCAACTGAATCTCCTACAGAAGGGTAAAACCCCTCCCTACAAGAAAAGGAGATTCCTGGGTATGACAATTAACTGTATCTGGTGGTAAGGTTACAGTTCTTGAGCTCTAGAGAGTGTTGAGTTACTGCTTCTTTGACATAACTCCCCAATCCACTCTGACCCTGAGTGGTAGTACGTATTAATATCTAATGTATGGATCAAATAAAGGTTTGAAAATTTGTAGAATTAGATAAGAATCCTTTAAATCATATAAAAGTTGACAACTGTCGTCAAGGGCAACCCAAAGGCTCCTTTTCAGTAGCTACTACACCAAGGTGTAGGGAAGGGCGCTAATTTATTTGAATTGTTTACTAAGGATTATTATCATTAGGTACTTGAAACCGTATAATTACTTGCTAAATAGATAAGACTGACTTCAGCATTAAATGACCAAACAATTCAAGGACACTCTTTGACATCCAAAAAGAAGCACTCCAAGAAAACTACCCACATAAATCTGGATATATTTTATATACTATCTGGACCCATGAAAATTTCCCATTCTCTCCCTTTGTTCATTATATATTTTTATCTAAGTATTATGCATAGATTAGTTTCATATTTAAAAAATTCAAACATTTTCTACTACTTCTTCTCTTTTCTCTCTCTCTCTCTCTCTCCATAAAGAATTTAAGAATTTTAATGTTTATGCCTTTCCATCCCTACTTATCTTTTAATCTTTGACTAATTTTCTCTTCATATCCAACTAAAAAACCTGTTTCTCTTTCACTTTCTTTCATCTCCATCTCTTCCTTTTCTACAACCTCTACTACAAAAATTATCTCCCCTTAGGTTTTCTATTTAGCAGTAAATAAAATTATAACAGCTAAGGTGCAAAATATTTTTTTATTCAATAGCTGAACATTCTGACTTCATGAAATATTCCTTAAACAAACACAATTAAATTATTTAAATTAATAGCTTAATTTTTTTCTTAGCCACATTGTAAAAAATATGGAATAACCAATGTTGAGTTAAAAATTATATCCATTCATGTCCATTTTTGCTTTTGAGAAGCTTGATTATCTGTGCTAGCTTCTTTGCCATTTAAACTTAAACGAAACTAAAAAAGCCGTTGATATTAAAGAAGCCGCTGGTGAGAAGAATTCAGATACAGTCATATGGTTTTGCGTACTCCCATCTAACAGTAATAATTTTTCAAACAGATCTGTTTAACCTACAGATGTGACCCTAACGGATACTACTACACGATGGAACAATAAAATTGTCGCCCTAGAAAAGACGACATGATTCCATTTCCGTTTAATGAAAACCGGTTTCCTTTTTATGTTGCCGACCATCTACTAGTTGGCCAGTTGTGTTCAAATCCCAAGAGCGATAGCCTTCTATCATGTCTGAAAGTGACACAATGTTCAACAAGCGAGATCAGAGATGCGCCGCTGTACAACTCATGCTCTCTACCGATCCAACAGGATCATTGTCAGCACCCTCAAAATGCAAATCCGGACGGTTCAATGCTTGAGGGCACAGCTCAACACATCTGACGACCCTTTGGAGGTGGTGGAGTGGAAGGCCACATCATGCCACCTCACATCTTCAAAGTCGGCTTGAAAGTCAACACCAAAGTGTACCTGGATGTACTGAAGAGTGTGGTGATCCCTTGGTGCAATCAGGTGGCCGGTGGCAGACCCTGGGTGTGGCAGCAGGACTTGGCGTCGGCCCACAAGTCCAAAGAGACCCTGACTTGGCTTCAGAAGAAGTGCTACAACTTTGTACCATTCTCTCACTGGCCCTCCTCCTCCCCTGACCTGAACCCGCTGGACTCCTTCGCTTGGTCATACATCAAGAACATCACCAACATGACCTCCCACAACACCAAAGCCAGCCTGATCACCACCATCTGCCGAGCTCCCACCGCCACTTGTGGAAAAGGCATGCTCCCAGTTCCGGATACATATCGAGGCAGTGATTGAGGCTGAAAGCGGTTATATTGAATAGATGTCAGCTTGACTAGGATTACTACAATAATGTATGATTTTTTACCTGTGCTCATATTCAGTTTTTTTTTTTTTTCATCTAGCCTTTTTAATTATCGGTTCCCATATTGTATTCAACTTTATACTTGGTATACTCAGCAGGTCATTGTAGCTCTACATATGTGCTGATTCCTTAAGGCGTCTAATCCTCCAATGTTCAGCTCTATCAATTATTTCAACTTTATCCCATAAGGGCAGATGGTTTCCCTTTTCCTTCCATATATGGTCCGCCATACCCGACTTGTCAATATTACACCATACTACTGCCTTCCGATGTTCTTCTAGCCTTACTTTTAGTGGGTAACCTGTCTCACCTTTCCTAGCAATAAGAAACAACTAAAATTAAAATCTGAATGAACTAATCAAAGTTAATAATAATAATATCATACTGTTCTTTGATGTTTCTTTATGAGCACTGTCGTTTTTTAAATAGCAAAGTGTCATTTGGTTGGTACTATCTAAATTACATTTATCAGCTGTAGGTATAAATATTGCCACCATATGAAAATTTACAAAAGCAGAATTCCTTGCTTAAGTGGCAAATTTACACTATTTACTTGAGTAGTTAAAGGATTCGTCCATATGTGAAATCATTTCAGAGAAATATTTTATTAGTCACTTCAAAACCAAGAAATTCTTCATATATTTTGTTTGCCAGTTCTCAGTGATTAACAGGTTTTTTTGTTAATTTACAGTACAAAAATAGGATGTGGGTCATCTAACAGTTAAATGTGGAGAATTAAATCTAAGGTCTGAGTTCAAACTATAGCTTAGAAAGTCACTTTGCCCTTTGGGAAAGGCATGAATCCACTTCTCTTTCCTTGCTATTAATAAATATCCAACCCTTTTAAGCATTCAATAAGTCAGGTCAGAATCATGCTTTCCTAATAGTACCATGTAACTTAATACAACCTACTACATTTACCTTTCAAGAAGAGCACAGTAACCTATATTACCCTGAATAAGTTTTTATTAATAAGCTTTGCCTAGTTTGACACAAGGCTCAAAATATGAAGTACTTTATGAAAATCAAACTCCTAGTACTTTGCTAGCTTATCTCACAAACCACTTTACTATAAACCCTCTCAGCAGGGATTAGACTTTATCCTCTGCAGAAGGGTAAGACCCCATCCAAAAAGATGGGTCCTTTGTGTGACACACTAAACTACATCTGATGGTGAGGCTCCATTTCTCAAGGTTTGAGAAGTATGGAGACCCACTTGCCATTACTCCCAGGTCCACTCTGATTTGGAGTTGTAGTTCCTGTTAGGGTTCTGGCTATGGATCGAATAAATCTATTTAAAAATTATTAGTATTACATAGGAATACTTGATAGCATATAACTGTGTGCAAATTATTTGTATTAAGAATAGTTACTTGAAGCTATAATTGTTTGCCAAGGATTTTTATAAATTATTTGAAACCATGTAACTATGTGAAAACAAATGATTATTATTAAATAGAAATGATTACTTGAAGCCATATAATTGTATATAAACTAAGAGTATTAGATAAGAATACTTGAAAACTTACAACTGTATTCAAATTATTTGTATTAGATAGAAATACTTGATATCAAGTGTGCAAAACATTAAGAAACAACTACACAAAAAATGTAGATATTAATATACAATGTATTTGATTTCCTAACCTACCTGATATAAGATAGCCCCTGACAGGTTGACATGCCATAAAAATCAATCAACCATTACACCATAATAATGTTATGAGAATCATTAAAGCGTATCTCCTGCTAGAATGTTGGTATTAAAAAAAACAATATTACTATTTCATGTAAAATGAATAATAACGTAATAATAATATTGAAAAGTGTATTTCGCCAGATTTTTTTTTTTTCTCATAAGCAACAATAAGATGGAGTAAAACTATGAGAATAATGTTTTCTTAACTTCTTGATACTTTTCCTAATTGTAAATACAGTTTAGCACATAATTAAATTTCTGCTTCATTTCTTTCTTCCTCGGCCTCCATTTTGTGCTTCCTTTCCCTATTCAAAGTAATATAAAAGTCTGCAGAGATAAGCAAATTTACTTTCTTGACATGAATCAGCTCAAACAAGTTTTATGCCTGACAATAAAATACATTACTTTAAAGCAACAAAATCAAATAATTTAGAATAAGTCAAATTCTTTGGGGGATTCTTTCTCACTCCTCTTATATAATCAAATTCTTTGAAAAGTAAGAAAAAGGAGTTTTCTCCCAAAAAATAATTCATAATCAAATAGAAAAAAATATTGGTGTATCCTTGAGGGAAAAACACAAAGTGAAGGATAAAAAATTAAAAAAAAAACTTTATAACAAAAAAAAAAATTCAGACAACTTTTACATCTGACATATTTTAGTAAAATAGGATTAAATTAGTGGTCAAGTGATAATTCTCTAAAACAGATTAAAAAAAAAATCTCATCAAAAGTCAGTAAAAAACAAGAATAGATTCCAATTACTTATTTTGGCTGGAGTTGTAGAATATACCAACTGTGTCTCTGCAGAAGAATAAGACGCCCCCGCCACAATGAGTGTACTGGATATGACACTTAACAGCATCTGATGGTGAGGCTCCACTCCTGGAAATCATGGGAATGTGAAATTCACGTTTATTTCATATTAAATTCCAGAAGTTATTTACTAAGCTTGCTTACAATAACTGCTGTGGTCACCCATGTAGATAATAAACAGGCTCATCATCACTTAACTTCTTTTTTTTTTCTCTTTTCTTATAGTATCTGCGTTTCTAAGAAATCACTCATCTAAATACTGAATCAGATCATTGATACAGTCTGTACAGGATCAAATTATATTTATGGGCTGAGTCTAGGATCAAAATATTACTTACCAACCATTTGCTTGCCCTGTTGGTTCGGGCTGTAGAATACGTCAACTGCACCTCTGCAGAGGAGTAAGATAAAATGGGGCCACATGTTGGCTGTGGGCAGTAATCTGTGAGACGTTAGGATGGGATCCTGATAGTTGAGCAGTCATTGATCTGATGACAGAGAGGTCAATGACTTACAGCACACCACTTTGGGACTTACTTGGTCTGATGGGCAATTGGATTGGCCCAATCCATTCAGTTGGTTGATCTCATCAGACCCTAGCACTAGGACATTTCTTTTTTTCCCCCAAATGTACTATTCAATCTGCACTAGTGGAACAATTCCCAACCCTTTTATCTTATAAGTGCTAGAAGGTGAGGGATGAGGGTCAATTGTGTTGAGAGCGAAAGAGTTTTGACCACTGTTAAATTGTCGAGCATTAAAACCAGAAATTGGCTGGCCCAGTCTGTTGGGGCTACAGAATACACTGATTGCATTTCTGTAGAGGGGTAAGACTCTCCCCAACAAGTGTCCTGGATATGACACTAAATAGTATGATGGTGAGGTTCTAGTAATGCTGGAACTTTGGGAAATGCAGAGTACCTCTTCATTGCCATTACTCCCAAGTATACTCTGACTCTGAGTGGTAGCACCTGATAGAGTCCTATCTATGGGTCAAATAGAACTAAACTGTGTGCTTATGCTAAACTGAATAGAACTGTTTTGACATTTAAACTGCATACTTATGCTTAACTGAATTGTTTGAAATAGAACTGTTTATATGTATAAAAATGGATTTGGCATTAAATAACCTACATTGGTTGATATGCCATAAAACTAAAACAAACCCTTTGCCTATAATCAGAGTGTAGTATCTGTATTATTTCTAACTTAGAACTTCCTAATTAATTTTATTATGCTGTTCAAGCAGCTGAAAAAAAAATAGCTTAATGGCTATATCCCTTGCCAACTTCCCTCTAGTTAGTTGGTTTGAATCAAAATATATACACACCAACTCCTCTAGATGAGCAGGATGCGACATAGCTCAATTTTTAATTTATATATATATATATATATATGAGCATGTTTTAAGTTAGGAACAGAGAAACACATACAAAAATACCATTCTGTTCATGAAAATATAAGATTGGAAATAAACATAAAAGAAATGCCGTTCACTATTCAAATGGGTGACCATTTTGGAACTGTAAGCAAACTGAGACCTGTGTACCAAACTAAGCAAAGCTGCATCAATAAAAGATAACTCTAGGAATTTAATATAGTTTGGTTTGGTGGCATGTTAACCCTTGTAGGTCATTCAATGTCAAATCCATTCTCTATATATTAGATATATGATTTCTAAACACATTTTGTAGATAACATTTTTAAAGAAGCCTGAGCTAATTTTTTCCCCACAGCTAAATGATTTTGCACTCAGTCAAAGGATCAAACAGTTCTATTTCAAACAATTCAGTTTTGCATTAGTACATAGTTACACACAGATAATTAATTAACCATCAGTCATTTATTTACACAGTTACATGATCAAACAATTCTATTTGACCCATAGATAGGAGTCTTTCAGGTGCTACCACTCCAGGCTATGGGAGTGATGACATTGAAGGAGTACTCCGCATTCCCGAAGCCTCACCATCAGATTGTTTAGTGTCATATCCAGGACACTTGTTGGAGTCTTACCCTTCTGCAGAGATGCAGTCAGTGTATTCTACAGCCCCCAACTGGCTGGGCCAGAATTTAAAATGAAACAAAAGATCCCATGAATTTTTGTTTTGATCAGAGGTGCTAATCAATGAGTAAATAAAGATTCTTGAGTTAAAAAATTCTGACAGTTTTTTTATTTCTTAACAGATGAAACTCAGAGAATTAAATTTCGGGCCATTTGCTGATTATAGAACAAAAACAAAAACAAAAACATTAAAATAAAACATCTTTAAAGAACCTGTCATGTAGTGGTTAATAAATTTGTCTTACTACATTTCTTGGTGTTGAAGATGATCTGACCCAGAGCCAACCCAACTTATAAACAATATAAGTAGTGTTTTGGCTCCCAAGAGCACTTGATTTTTTGTTTGTTTATTTATGTCTACTTTTATACCTATTTGGTTAAAAAAAAAAAAAATGATGTCTACCATAAAAGCTAAAATTTTTTTTCACAGTTGGTGAGAAAATGATCATACATTTACAATAGTCAGTATTGTTTGCTGACGTGTTCAGGGGTGCCAAATCAGATTCCAATTTGTGCCCTATAAAGGCTCGAGCTGGCTCTGCCCTAGCCAGAAGGACACAGTTCGCTTATGATGTGCTGAATTTTAAGGGGGGAAAATGTAAAAAGTAAGCTATAAGATGCAGCGCAGTTTTTTAGACTTATTATAAAGAAATATTGCAGCTGCTCCAATATTCTGGCTTTGTACCAGACTAGATTATTAAATATATACCTTTATGTACTGTTAGGCACACGTTTTTCCTATGTGATGAAAATTAAATCTTCCAATCTGTTGGTTACCCTGTCTGCAAATACGTTGATTGTATCTCCTGCTGAAGGTTAAACTTCTCTAAAAACGGGTGTCCTGGGTATAGCATTAAACTCCATTTAATGGTGAGGCCCCAATTCTGGAGATCTGGTGAGTGTGGAGTACCCCTTTATTGCAATTACTCTCAGGTCCACTCTGACTCAGAGTGGTAGTATCTGTTAAAGTCCTATCTATGGCTCAAATAGATCTATTAAAGAATTATTTGTATTTGATAGGACCGTATGAAAAAAATCCTCAAGAACTACACATGAAATATAAATATGAACATGCAATGAATGTCAATCATTTATCTCTAGGCAGAACATAACCCTAGATTGGTTGATATGCCATTAGAATCAGTCAATTCTCTCCTGTTGATAAAAACAATCTTTTTTCACAATAAAATATTGTAAAAAAAATATATATAAATAAAAAAGAATTAGAATAAAAAGAAAACTGTAAGATGCAGATTAATTTTTTTTTTTTATTTTTTTACTTATTTTAAGGGAATATGGTAAGTGTCCCAATATTCTGACTTTGTTGCTTTTATTCTAAAGAAATATGGTAAGTGTCCCAATATTCTGACTTTTTTGAAGACTTATTCTAAGGAAATATGGTAATTGTCCCAATATTCTGACTTTGTGAACGATTTATTCAAAGGAAATATGGTAGTTGTTCCAATATTCTGACTTTATGTAAGATTTATTCTAAGGAAATATTGTAGGCGTCCCAATATTCTGACTTGATGGAAGACTCATTCTAAGGAAATATTGCAGGTATCCCAATATTCTGACTTTGTACAAGTCTATGGTGAACTTAGTAAATATTTACTCCTAATATCTTATATACTGTTGGATTCTCATCTTCCTTCTATTTGATAAAAATTGCATCTTCATTCTTATTGATAAAAACAATTTATTTTTCATAAAAGACTATGACATTGTCAAAAAAACAAAAATAAGTAACCTCTTAACGTTTATCCACATAAATAAAAAGCTAGTCATAAGTAATAAGAAATAATCATCTCAATTTTTTAAAACCAAAATGGATAAGGAAAAACTTGATAAATAAATAAGAGTATCAAAAATAATTTGGACAATTTTTCTGATTTCTATTTGACAAAATACAAACAAATTTGTAAAAATCAACATTTTTTTTCAGATTGATTTGAAAGTATGAAAAAAAAACATTTCTAAAATAATTCAGAGAACATGCATACAAAATCAGACTCAATATGTACAAATATAAAAAAAGAAAAATGATAACAGACAGAAAATTATTGATTCCCTTATTTGATGAGTTTCATCTGATTTGTCTTGAATGGCCTGTCAGACTTAGTTTATAGAGCTTAAAAACAATTTCATTCTTTTCACTGAAAAGACCAGCATCTTAATTCAGTGTCAATTGAATTCAGACATTTTATTAGTTTCTTTATCATTTCAATTCTATTGTTTTAGTGTCTATTGAAACTAGCTTGAAAAAAATGCAAGATCATAATTTGGGGGCGAAGAGAAGAAATAAGTTGCAATAGGAACTGTTTTTTTTTTGATTGTGAGGAACTTTTTTTTTCTTTATTTTTTAAATCCATGAACATTCATCAAGTATAATTATTAGGCACCTTAGCTAATAAATAATCACTGAGAAGGTGAGAAAACCTGAAATTTGATTATAGATTTGCCAACAATAACAACACCACATTGGTTTTTTTGTTATTTTCTTCCCTCGTCATTTGTCATCATTTGTAATTATCTTGACAAAATTATGGGGCACAGATATATAACAAAGAAGAGACATGACATAACAAAATCATGATTTATTTATTTAAACATCTCCCATTGTGAAGAATTTGCAGTAACTGAATTAAAACCAAAGCAGATTTTTCAAAATATATTTCAAAACTTCCTTAATTACTTTTTTTATATATAATAATTCAGTTTGCTTCATTTCATTAATATAAGTGCTCAATATCTATAGATAAAGAGTGCTCAATATCTATAATAAAGCATATGTACATCTAAGTTAGAATATCATATATACAGTCAACAGCACTCAATGACTGTCAGTTACTCACCTAGGCAAGCGCTCAAATATATATATATATATATATATATATATATATAATATTATCAAAATTTTTTTGTATGTATATATAATTACCCAACCCTCTGCATGAGCAGGATGTGACACAAAGTCAATTTTTAAGTGAAGTTTAACAAGTTTGAATTCAGAGTTTTCCTTCTCCTAGACTGGTTGCCACACCAAGGTTAAAAAGCTCTGTCTACTCTACTATTTACCCTGCTGGAAGAAAAATTCAGAAAAACCATAAAGCTGACTCAATAACCAAATCTGCACTCAACATGATACCTAAAACAAACTCCAAAATACCATACACTGACCTAAAACCTAAAATCAACCAAATACTGATAAAGAAATGGCAACAGCTATGGAATGAAAATACTCACAAGCTGTACTTCATACAACCCATCTTAAAAGAAAGAAAACCAGATCCAAGTAGAATTAAACAAAAAGGGACCTCCCTCACCCAGTTGCCCATGGGATACACTAAATTAACTCACTCCTTCATACTAAAACAGAAACTACCACTAAAATGCTCATGTGGAAAGCCAAACACAGTGATATCCATATTGATTGAATGTAAAAATCTCACCCATACTCAAAGAGCTTTCTGGAACATAAAAAACATGAAATAGTTGTTTGGAACAATGGATCCTAATAGCATAACTTCCTGAAATAAATCTGACTTCAATCAAGGGTTAAGGTCCATAAACCTCACTTACAAAAAGATAGCCACAGACATTCTTGAACATTTAAACCATCAACAGAAACACTGACTTGAGCAGATGACTACTGAACCCTTCAAACAATACCCAATTTGCAAAGTAATAAAACAAAAATGTCTTTGGACTAAAATAACCCTTGGGTTGACTTGCTGTAAAATCCAACCAACCTGAACAGATTCCTATTACTTATTTTGGTTAGAGTTGTAGAATATACCAACTGCATCTCTGCAGAAGAATAAGACGCCCCCACCACAATGAGTGTACTGGATATGACACTTAACTGCATCTGATGGTGAGGCTCCAGTCCTGGAAATCATGGAAATGTGAAATGCCATTACTCCCAGGTTCACCCTAACTCATGGTGGTAGGACCTGTTCAGGTCCCTTCTATAGGTCAAATAGAACTATACTCAGCATTATAAGGTAAGGATCAAGGGTAAAGTGGAGCAATCCAGAGAATGGAGTAGCACCCTCCCCTACTTCTCAGTGTGGTAACTATTGAAAAAGGAGCCTTCAGGTCAACCTCGACTAAGGTTGCCAACTTTACTTATAGTGGAAATCATTTAATTATGTGCAAACAAATGATTAATGTTAAATTGGATTATTAGTGTGAGATAGCAATACTTGAAACCATTTAACTGTATGCAAACAATAAATAGCAATACTTAAAACCCTTTAATTGTGTGCAAGCAAAGGATTAATATTGAATAGAATTATTAGTGTTGAATAACATACTTGAAACTATGTAACTGTGTCCAGACAAATGAGCTTTCCTTCATTTAAAGATTTAAAAATAATGTTACCTACAAATTATTTGCTTACAAATCACATATATAATCTATTAACAAGATTTGGCATTAATAACCCACTGGAGTTGATATGCCATAAAACACAACTAAACCAAACTAATTTTAAATTGCAATACTTAAAACCATTTTACTGTGCACAAATAGAACTATTAGTGTTAGATGGCAATACATGAAACATTTCATGAATAGAATTACTAATGTTGTATAACAATGCTTTGAAACCATTTTTACTGTGTACAAACAAATGTTCTATAGAATTATTAGTGTTAGATAGCAATACCAGAAACTATTTAAATGTGAGCAAACAAAGAACTGTAGCACATTTAAAAATAATGTTACCTACAAACTATTAGCTTAAAAATCCTGTATATATGATATTGTTGTGGGCCAGCAAAAGGTTCGGAAGAAAGACACAAATTTGGGATTACATGAAACAAGTATATTGAACGAAAGTATAAATACAGCATAGGTAAAAGAGTGTTGAACGTCAGTCTGACTGCCAAAGTGTTAGACTGGAGTTAACTTAACACCGAGATGAATATTCTCTCTGTATTCATAGTGATAGGAAGAGTTCATTGTTGTCTGTCAGGTAAGTACCATAACAGATATACATGTGTATAAACAGTATTTGGTATTAAATAGCCTACGAGGTTTGATATGCCATAAAACACAACCAAACCAATTAATTAAGGAATCTATTGAACCAAATCTTGATAAACCTAAACAAAATAAGCTTTTTTATTTTTATTTTGAGGAGAGTAATTATCATTCCAATCATTAATTATCATTCCAGTCATTAGCAACGGAAGGATTAAAGAAGCAAAAATGTCAAATTGCCTCCATCATACTGAGAAATTTGCTAGAATTTACTTCATAAGAGAGGTCACTGAACAATATGCCACCAAAAGTATGTATTTCTCTAAAGAACAAAAAAGTGACAAAAATAAGGGTTGAAGGGTGAGCAACATTCCACCAACACAGAGCCAGTATTAGTTTTATGGTGAGAAGGTGTATGTATAAAGTTGTTTATCAAAAAGGCATTTTGTAAGAATTATTTCGACAACTATTTATTTTATGAACACTTTATAAAATATCTTTTGGGTGCTGAGAATATTTACTTTTCTATGAAAATAAAAATAGGGAGAAAAATTTTGAGTAGCCCATATACCAGAGTAAATTTTTAAGCATCATGACACAGTATATAATACCTATGACAATAACCACAATGTTTTATTGGATGATAACAATCTGAATATTGTATGGAATTATTTAGACTTGTATCTTCAGAATTGAATAAATTATATAGACAAAGAAGATTATTATTTTTTTTTAAATATATTGTTCGAAATACTTGTCATTATGTTTTATTATTCAGTTTTGAATATTATTCGAATAGATGAAAATTTAGCTTGTCAGGTTACAGACTTAGAACTACTTTTTATTGAGTGATTAATTTTAATTGCATGTAAACCTGCCTAGAAGTTAGGAAATTGCATTCATTTTCTTGATATTTTGTGTAGTTTTTTAAGAGGATTTTTTTGGCACACAGACCTATCAAACACAAATAATCTTTAAACAGATTTATTGAACCTATAGCTGGGACTCTAACAGGTTCTACCACTCCAGATTTGAGTGGATCTGGGAGTAATTACAACAAAGGTGTACTCTACACTCCCTATTTTTTTTATTAATATAATTTTGTCTTATGTACTTGATGATGAAGTAAAAGTAAAGTAGGCAACCGTAGTCAAGGGTGACCTGAAGGCTCCCTTTTCAATAGCTACTACACCAAGGTGTAGGGGAGGATGCTACTCCATTCCCTGGATTGCCCCATTTTACTCTTGATCCATAGCTTCTTATGCTGATTGTTAAGCAAGGAGGCATCAAGTACAATTTTTTGAGTCTTTGGTATGACTTGACCTGGGATTGGACCCAGGTCTCCCGGGCCATTGGCAAGCACTCTATCCACTAGACCAATGGGCCAGTTGGAACAAAATATGAACAAAAATATCTTTTTTTTTAAAATTATATTTAAAAACTTAAATTATAATGTTTTTATCAAACTGTTGATTCCTCTAAATATTTATGATATTATTTAAAGTCAGTTAATGTGCTACCATCTTTTGCTTTTATTGATGAATATTAATTTGTAGGGAAAAAAAGGCACTTGCAACATTTTCCATGTAAAACTGTATTCTTGGGTGGATTGGAATTTTCTACTAAGATAATCATTGCGCCACCATATACTGTGCACACACACACATATACACATATATATATAGGTTATTGGCATGATCATGTCTGCATAAAATAGATCTGTTTGAAAATTATTATCATAAATACTTGATGCCATATAAATAGTTACAATTGTAATTAAACATTTACAAATAAATCAAATTTCAGCATTGAAAAACCTCTTAAGTGTTTGATATTCCACAAAGAAACTAAACCAATCTAGAGAGAAATAAATAGAAACATATCTATATTAGTTGATCCAGCTCCTAAGTTAAACTTAGTCAAAGCATACACACATATATATATTTTTTTTTTCTTTAAGAAAAACAAAAACCGGTCACATTAGGATTATTAATTTATTCCCATCCTGTTATGGGTATTGATATGAATCAATAACACCAAAAATAACATGACTTCTTCAGATTTAATAGATAAAATAATTCAGAATAGACACAGAAAGGAAGGGTGGGAGGGGGTAGAAGAGGGGTGAAGAGTTTCCTCCCCATTTCGCCCACTTCTGGTTTTTAGTTTTTATTACTGGTTGGAATTATAGTAAATTGAATTTTTAAATTTTTAAATTCTAAATACATTTCAACTTAAAACTCCAGATTTAATTATAATTTAGGGAAGTACAACATTCCTTAATAACCTTAAGTAAGGATACAGTAATACTTATCTTAAATTAAATTCAAAATTTTAAATTCAAATTTTAAATTCAAAATTTATATTCATGCCTATTAATTCAGTTACTCTTCCATTGAAAAGCATGTACACATCACATGGTTTCCTCTCATCTTTTTATTTCATTTTATTCATTTCACCTCAATCTCAAAATATGCATGTGTGTGTGTGTGTATATATATATATATATATATATATATATATATATATATAAGACATATCTCGTAACCTCTTTTAGTTGTAGATAGTCCCCATGGCATAATGGCTAAAATGCTAGACTGTGGTTTTGAAGTAAGCAAGTTTAAATCCCCTCTCATGCAGTTATGTTTACTTTTGGACTAGTGCCCCTTGTGAAAGGCATGAAACCCCTTATTCCCCCAGCTATGAGTTAAATAGTATCACTGCTTTTCTTTTACAAGGATGGCTTTGGCATTATGAAAGTTGTTCCTTTAAACAAAGAAACCAAACTTGTGATCTTGAGCACAAGTAGCATGACAGAAGGTGTCCCTATCTCAGTCTACAACTGGTTTAAATTTAGATTTTTCCTTCTTCTAGTCTGCTTGCCATACCAAGAGCACAGTCTACCCTACTATCTACCTACAGCTAAAGGAATAATTGTTGGATTCTTACCATTCTCATGAGTATTAGTGTTATCTGAAATGCAAACAGCCTTCTTCTGGATTTGAACTTGGGTAACCAAGTCTACTTCCTATAACAATTACCATTACCTGATGAGTGCTTCCTAAAGTGCATTTGTTTACATGTATACACTCCCACACACACATATATGTGTGTATATAGATAAATGAAAGAAGAAAGTCCAAAACATGCATGATGTAATTTAAGGCTAGCTCGGATAGTTTATGCTTGAGACAACCAACCACTTTATTCAAAATAAATGGCGTCTTTCAAGATAGATAAAACAATCAAACAGAGAATAAAATAAACAATTGTTATTTTTTCTCAATGAAAGAAATAATTTTTGTCAGATGCCCGGCCAGTTTAGAAAGAATTCTGAGTTTCATCCAGTTCACTGAAACACTTGATTTTGTATTTGTTCATTGAGAGAAACAGAATGCAGCAATTGTGGGGGTTTTTTTTTTTCAATCTAAAAATATTGCATCAGTCATAATTTTTTTTCATCTCGACTATTAAATGATTTTACTTTTTTCTCTGATACCTTCTTGCTCCCAACCAAATGTTCATTCATTCATATTCTCCATGTATCTAAAGGTTTTTATTCTGAGGTTTGAGTTATACCTCAAATCCGAAAGTATTCCATTCATACAGTATCACCCATAAAATAGGGGGACATTCTGAACAATTTTAAAAAAAGAATAAAATATTGATTTTCTTCTAAACCAAAAATACCAAAATAGTCAGTCTCATGATTAGTACATTAAAACAAGTATTATTATTATTGTTTTGAGATTTTTTCAAACTAGTTTTAAGTGAATTCTCAATAGTTAGCAATCCTTCTCAGGTCTTCAAGGCTCTTATAACTGTTTTAACAATGCTGTGGTCTGGATGGTCTCACCATCCTATTGACTGGGACTATAGAATATGCTGACAATACCTCTGCAGAGGGGTAAGATCTCCTCCAACAAGTATCCTAAGTATAACCCTCATCCATTCCTAGAGCTCTAGAGAAGATAGAGTGCCCTTTCATTACCATTACTCCTTGGTTCATTCTGCCCTGGGGTGGTGGTCTCTGTTAAGCCCCCATTTGTATATTAAATAGAACTGTTTAATCATTTACAATAGTTAAAGCCATTTTGCTGTATGAAAAGTGATTGGTGTTAAATTGAATTGTTTGTATTAGGTAGCAATACTTGAAACCATTTAATTGTGCAAATAAATGGATAATGGTGAATGGAATTATTAATGTTAGATAGGAATACTTGAAACCATTTACTGTCTTGAGTATGACATTAAACAGCAACTGATGATAAAGCTCTAGTGTTGGAGTTTGGGGAATATGGAGTATTTCTTCATTACCATTACTCTCAGGTCCACTCTGACCCGGTGTGGTAATACCTATTAGGGTCCCATAGAACTGTTCCGTCTCAGTCCAGTCAGCCAGGACTGTAGAATATACCAACTGCATCTCTGCTGAGAAGTAAGACTTCACTCAATAAGTGTCCTGAAAATGACACTAAACCTTCTGATGGTGAGGCTCCAGTCCTAGAGCTTTAGGAAAGATGGAGTACTCCCTTCATTGCCATTACTCCCAGGTCCACTCTGACTTGGTGTAGTAGTACCTGATCTCATCTGTGGATCAAATAGAAATATCTAACCACTTTCTATACTTGAAACAATCTAACTGTGCAAACAAATGATTGTTAACATTGAATTATTAGTATTACATAGTATTGGCCTAATGAGTAGAGTGTTCACCAATGGTGTGAGAGACCGGGGTTCAATCCCAGGTCGAATCATACCAAAAACTCAAAAATTTTTACTTGATGCTGCCTTGCTTAACGCATAAAGTAAGGATCAAGGGTAAATTGTAGCAATCCAGGAAATGGAGAAGTGCTCTTCCCTACACCTCGATGTGGTAGCTATTGAAAAGGGAACCTTCCGGTAACCCTCGATTTTGGTCACCAACTTTACTTTTACTTAGTGATACTTTAAACCCTTTAACTGTGTGAAAATAAAACTGTTTGTGTTAGCAATACTTAAAACCATTTAACTGTGTGCAAACAAATGAGACCTGGATTGTGGGAAAATTGTTACCAACAAACTATTCATTTACAAATCATATATTTTTATACATATTTATAAACAGGATTTGGCATTAAATAACCTATAAGAGTTGATGTGGCATAATTTACAACCAACCTGTTCAATTTTTTACCTGGGTTTATTATTGGTTATTTGAAATGATACAGCTGTGTGCAAGTTGTTTGTAGCAGATAGGAATAATTAATAAATAGAATTACTAAGGTTAAATAGCAATACTTGAAGCCATTTAACTGTGTGCAAACAAATGATTAATATTGAATAGAATTATTAGTAAAAAAGTAAATAAGTAAAGTTGGCAACCGTAGTCGAGGGTGACCTGGAGGCTCCCTTTTCAATAGCTACTATACCAAGATTGAACCCAGGTCTCCCGGGCTATTGGCAAACTCTCTAACTCTCATGCCAATGTCCGGTTAAATTATTAGTATTAAATAGCAAAACTTGAAACTATTTATCTATGTGCATATAAATGTGCTTTAACTCATTTTAAAATAGTTACCTACAATCTATTCTCTTATATATCATATATATGTTTATATATATATATATATAGGATTTAGCATTAAATAA
The DNA here is from genome assembly GCA_963585895.1 of Sepioteuthis lessoniana. NCBI lineage: Eukaryota > Metazoa > Mollusca > Cephalopoda > Myopsida > Loliginidae > Sepioteuthis > Sepioteuthis lessoniana. The sequence goes on along the minus strand of OY757913.1, from coordinate 119,983,449 downwards.
CCATCAATGGTTGCTATACCATTTTTTAGTTGGCAATTGTAGTCAAGGGCGACCCAAAGGCTCCCTTTTCAATTGCTACTACACTGAGGTGTTGGGAAGGGCACTACTCCATTCTCTGGATTGCTCCACTTTACCCTTGATATGTACCTTATATTGCTGAGTGTTAAGCAAGGAGGTATCAAGTACAATTTTTAAAGTCTTTGGTATGATGCGACCTGGGATTGAACCCATGTCTCTCAGACCATTGGCGAACACTCTTCCCACTAGGCCAATGAGCCGGTTAAACCAAATAATCTAACTTGGATGGTCTTGATTTTTCCAATTACTTTTGCTTTTTTTTCCTAAACATTGGGGTCTGCTCCAAGTCCACCAACCACTATTGGTATCACCTTCATACTCCACTAATTTTTTTTAGTTCTCTGGCAAGGTCCAAGTATTTGTCTATCTTTTCACATCCTAGTTCACTAAAATAGCAAAATGCACAACATGGGAAGTTCTTTTTGTCTTGATAATTAACTCAGTCCAGTCTTCTGGCTGGGATGAGTCGATTCATTTATATCACCGAATCCCAGATAAATTTTTGCATTTCATTCACTTAGACAGATTCTGGTTTGTGCATATATCATTTGGTCATATCATCAAATTTTTATCACTTGCACAGTTCCCTTGCTCATTCAGTCATACTCAATCTTGTATTCCTTGTGTGCTATTTCCTGCATTTGCTTATTATATGATTAACCATTTCATTTTTTTTCTTACATAACCCACACCTGTTGTTTTATTTCATATTATTAATTTTTTGCTTTAATATAATTGATTCTCATGGCATTGTTTTATGTTGATATTAAGAGAGATTTAGTTTCTCTCTTTAGGTTTCCTCTTCTTAGCCATGTTCAGGTCTTATGTGGTGTCTCAAAAAATTGTCACTTGAATTATCAATGCAGTTTGGCCAGTTGACTGGGATTGTAGACTGCACCTCTGCAGAGAGGTAAGAACCCCCCCACACACACACACACACAAGTGTTCTGGATATGACATTAAACAATCTGATGGTGAGATTCCAGTGATGCTGGAGCTTTGGGGAATGTGGAGTACCTCTTCATTGCCATTGCTCCCATCTCCACTCTGGCTTGGAATGGTAGCACCTGATAGGGCCCTATTTATGGGTTAAATAGAACTAACTGCATACTTATGCTAAACTGAATTGTTTGAATTAGAACTGTTTGAATATTATTAATAAGTAGGAATATTTGAAACTATATTACATCTTGCAAAAAATAAGTAAAGACTTTGGCATTAAATAATCCAACAAGTGTTGACATACCACAAAACCAACCAACCAAAATCACAAGTAATGACTCATTTCAACATCTCAAAATAACAGAGTTTCCGATTTTCTGTCACTTCATGAGAAATCTTTTCATCCACTTTGTTCATTTTCTGTTGCTGTCAATTAGTGCAAAACAGACATAAAAGAAACTCCAATGTCTGTCACTTGAATTTAAACTTCTATTTGAGGCTTATCATCTACAAAAGCTAGAAGTATAGGGCCCTCAGTGAGAATCAAATTTTCTTGCAGACCAGTTGGTCTCGAAGGAATGAATAAATGGTAAAGGAATGATCTTCTAGAGAAAACAATGTAAAATTAGCTTGCCAGGCATTATCCCACATGAGTTGCCCTAAGTTTGTAACCATGATGCCAATTCCAAATACAGTACACATTTCATAACACTAAATCCTGAATTGTTATAAATCTGACACTATGGGATACAACTATATATATATATATATATATATATATATATATATATATATATACCATTGTGCAAGATCAGAATCAACTTTTTAAATGAGATTCTCCTTTTTATATAAGTCTGTTTCAAAGGAATGACCACTGAGAGAAACCAAAATTTGTACTCCCAATGTCTTTTACTTAAACAGAATATATATATATATATGTATATATATATGGTTTGCAAAAAAATTTTCCTCTATAGATTTCTTGTATTATATCATACATATAGAGATGATTTAAGTCATGTAGTTATTATTGTGTCAGTTGATTAAAAATTTTACTACATTGATTTAATGCTTCATTCCTCGGCTCATGTGCATTGACTTGAAAGTTGTGAATTAATCAAGTAATTACATTACAAGACACATGGTATTCCTACAATGTGATGGAAAACCAAATCTGGTAGAATTATAACTTACTACTTGGATGCTCTAGGATAGTGGTAATGATATTTCAACCCTAAAACCATGTCTGACCCCACATTCATCTTCTGAAAGCTTTATTGCCAGCACTGCTGCTGCTGTTTTGCTTGCAACTTGTGTACGAAACATAATCTTAGAATCATTGTTGTTGTCATAACCTTTGTTATCTCAGCCAGAAGCTGATATCACAGGATTTGGCTGGGAGGGGAGGATATTTAAGGTAATGTTTCCTTTGCTCCAAGTCAACTAAGTGTTATACAATGTGACATGTTGTGTTCGTCTAATAACAATATGAATGTTTCAGGTTGTTGAACAGCTACTGGATACTTTAATTCAGCATCATAGCTAAATGTTTTTGTGTTGTGGCAAAGTTTTAATGCATGACATTAATTAAAAAGAAATTATTTTACCAACAATTGACTACTGGTCTTGTTGATCAAACGATCACTTCTCAGCATTGTCAATTTTGCAGATTTGTTGAAGTAAAAATGAATACTGCAGGAATGTCGGATATAAAAATGAAACAAAGTAATTTAAATAAATAAGGTCCAAATTTAACCAATACAGTATATGTTTAAAGGAGAGTAGATTTTATTTAGTGGAAATCAGATCAATTTCTAAATTGATTTTCAATATTATCTTCTTTTTCTCCTATATAAAAAAATATGTTTCTCCCCATGCACATGTGGAGAGATATAATTTTTATTTTACTCATTATGTGGGGAGAGATAATTTTTATTTATGATTAGACTGATTTTAAAGCATAAAGACTGACAATTATTCTTCCACTTGCATATACCAGCACAAATAACCATCCATTACTGGAATCATGATATTTTAGTTCTTATTCGCTATGATAATATTCTTGTTCCTGAATACAGATGATATCTATATTTTGCTCAACTGCAAATGCTGTAAGTTTAGGTTGCTGGTTTATTGTATTTAATGATCTAACGTTAAAAGTCTCTATCATCGGGCAGGATATGACACAATGTCAATTTTTAAGCGGAGTTTAACAGGTTTGAATTCAGAGTATTCCTTCTCCTAGACTAGTTGCCTCACCAAGGCTGAAGAACCTAGGCTGTCCTACTATTTACCCATAGCTGGAGGGAGAATAATTGGATTCATACCTTTCCCAAGGGTATTAGTGCTATGTGAAATGCAATCAGTCTCGTCCAGGATTTGAACTCATGTTGCCATGTCCATTTCCTACGGCGATAACCATTACACCACGGGCAGCTCGTTAAAGGTCTCTATGTTGACATTGTTTTTGGTATCAAAGTAATCTAGCTGGGAATGATATGTGCTTTGTTTAATGGCAACTTCTGCACAACAATCATCTCATACTACAGTACCACTCATGTTAGTGATGAAATGGATATCATTACCTTCTATAATGAAGTATCGTCTCTTGTCTAACACATTCTCAAACACAACATTCTGACCCTCAGTGGAGGTATGAATAGGCAAAAGTAAAAATTATAAATTTTGCTTACACAACTCGCCAAAGGGGGTGTCCTCATGGTGTAATGGTTAAAACGATGTACTGCAGAATCGTAGTAAGCAAGTTTGTACTCCAGTTGCGCTATTACATTCACTTTCGGGCAAATACCCTTGGGAAAGGTATGAACCCCCAGCTATGGGTTAAATAGTACCACTACTGTTCTTCTAGAAGAATGGCTTTGGCATTAAATAACCTACAAAGGTTGATATGCCATTAAACAAAGAAACCAAACCAAACAACTCGCCAAACAGAAATGAGGAATATCTAACAGTTTTCTTTTGAGAACTGGCTTGTATGCATAAATACTAAACTCCAAAAAAGAAATGGAAAACTATGAACAAAAGGCTGCATCCTCTTCTTTTTCAAGAAACATGACCTTGAAATCACTAAGAACAAAAGAGTCATCATTCTTACTGCTAAGTTTTACAATGCCCTGCTATCCCACTATATCTAACTTGAAGTTGAGAAAATTCTTCAAAAACATCCAAATAACTTTCAGAGAAATCAACCCACAACTTCTCAGATTATAAATATCCATCAAATAATCAAAGAAATACATACAAAAAATCTCAAGGCAGCACTGTCATTTGTAGATTTCTCCACAGCATTTTTTGCATTTCATATAGCTCTAATACTCTTGGGAAAGGTATGAATCCAATTATTCTCTTTCTATCTATGGGTAAATTGTAGGGCAGACTGGGCTCTTTAACTATGGTATGGCGATTGGTCTATGAGAAGGAAAACTCTGTTAAACACCACTTAAAAAAATTGACCTTGTGTCATATCCTGCTTGTGTGGAAGGTTTGATAAATATGTACACAGTGGAAAGATGGAGAAAATACTAATAGCATATTATCTACCCAAAGAAACTGTCTCCACACTAATGATGCTTTACAAAACGCATCACCCAATGCTTAGCTCACCCAATGCTAACACTGACTTTTTTGACTGTCACAGGGTTCTTGCAAGGAAGAATGCTATAATGTGTAGAATATTGGTTAACTCAGTCAAGTTTTTACAAAAAGAGACCCCCCTCAGTAATTCTGCTGAGGATAAAATACATGAATGGACACCACTCATGCAAATGAGTTGGATAGGTCCATTCTCGTGAAGTGAGCCAATCAACATGCAGCACGCATGCTGCTCATGCATTCTTTAATAAAAGAGGTGAGCTCCAGCTGGCTAGCTTTTCAAGGAGACAGCCATGTTACTATTGGCTTGAAGGTGAGTGCTATTCATTGATGTTCTATATCTCCCCCTCCCCCCATGGGCAATGGTCTTTCGGGGGGGATAAGTTCTTTCAATCCAGGTTTGTTGTGTGGGAGCAGACGGGATAAAGCTCGAGCGGGTTTGGCCTGCGTTGTCACCGTTGGCTGGCTGGTACTGTTCGGTGGCAGGGGTGGCTGTGGTGCATTTTCACTGTCTGTGGTTTGCAGTGCCGGTGTTTTGCTTTCATCATCCCTTTGTAGTATTGGTGTTCCATTGGAAGGACTTAGAATTGGATGTGGGGTTACCGGGGTTCTGAGTTTCCTGAGGAATCTGCGGTTCCGCAAGGTTATCCTCCCTGATCCGTCAACTCTGATCCGGTATTGGTTGTGAGGGAGAGTTTCAATGATCTGGCCTGTTGTATACCACCGATTGTTGTTTGTGGACTGGATAGACACTATTTGCCCCTTTAAGAGTGGGCGTAGTGTGTGGGCGGTGCGGTTGTATTTCTCTATGAGCCGGGCATTGCGCTGAGATAGGCTTTTTTCACGGTTTCGAGCCGCGGTTATCCATTCTGAATGTGGTTTGTATAATGTTGGGTGGGATGGCACAAAGTCACGCAGTCGGCGGTGGAGCAACAATTGGGCCGGGGACAAACCGATGTTTTGGATGGGCGTATTTCGATATTGCAGAACGGCTCTGGCTGCCCTATCGTTGTCCAAGGACCCTTGGGGTCCAGTGTTTCCAATTATTATTCTTTTGGCTGTTTTGACAGCCAGTTCTGCCCGACCATTTGACTGAGGGTAGGCAGCAGACGACAGTCTGTGCTTTACAGCCCAGTCCTTTAGGAACTGTGTGAACGTGGAAGACTTGAAGGGTGGTCCACCATCACTGCTTAGTTCTTCAGGGGCTCCGTATGTCTGGAAGATGTCTCGGCAGATAGAGATTATGCTCGATGCATTAGCTTGACCTTGATTCAAGTGGTGTATAATGAGCCAGCCAGTTAGCCTGTCAGCACATGCAAGGTATGTTTGCCCCCCCGCATGGAATAGATCCAATACTATTTGTTGAAACGGCCAATCGGGTGATACCGTTAAGGTGATGGGCTCCCTTGGTTGACTAGGGGCGATCCTTGAGCATTCTGTGCAGTTGGCTCTGGTAGTGCGAATCGAGGCATTCATCCCAGGCCAGTAGACTGATTCATTTGCACGGGCCTTCATGCCGACCTCACCCTGATGGGCTGAATGTAGGCTGCGGAGGATCTTTGTGCGCTGTGAAGTGGGGATTATGATTCTTTGATCCAACAGTGCTAGGTCGTTGTCAACAGAGGCGGTGCCTCACTTCCCAGTATTCACGGATCCCTGGTGCTGTGAGAATGCGTGTTCTCGGGAATCCCTTTTGTATTGTCTTAATGAGTTCGATGTATTGTGGGTCGCTGTGTCCAGCCGCACGAATGAGGTCTGGTGAGGTCAGAGCTGTGTTATTGTTTGCTCCAAATGTTGCCATGGTTGTTGTTGACGCGACCCAATCATCCATGTCATCAGATTCTGTCACGTCTGATTGTGTTGGTTTAGCAGGCAATACATCAAGCAGTGATTTCAATACGCTAGTTGGGTTACGGGAAACAGCATCAGAAGCTCTGTGCCATTTTCCAGGACAGTGCTGGATCGTGAATCTGTACCTTAGTGTTTTTTCTTTTAGCCTGAACAATCTGGGATTTTGAATTTTGCTCAGGTCCCTGTCCCCAAATAGTCCTTTTAGGGGTTCGTGGTCTGTGACCACTATGAGGTTGGGGCAGCCCATGACGAATATACGGCATTTCTCTAAAGCCCATGCAATTGCCGCTGCATCCTGTTCGCAGCGCCATGTAGAATATTGGTTAACTCAGTCAAGTTTTTACAAAAAGAGACCCCCCTCAGTAATTCTGCTGAGGATAAAATACATGAATGGACACCACTCATGCAAATGAGTTGGATAGGTCCATTCTCGTGAAGTGAGCCAATCAACATGCAGCACGCATGCTGCTCATGCATTCTTTAATAAAAGAGGTGAGCTCCAGCTGGCTAGCTTTTCAAGGAGACAGCCATGTTACTATTGGCTTGAAGGTGAGTGCTATTCATTGATGTTCTATATAATGAATATCAGGCACCCACAATCAGCTGTGACAAGTAGAGTCCACAGGCTTTTGAATGAGTGTTATTATTGTGTACAACTTGTGAAGAATTCAAGTACATCTTAAAAAAACATCTTTAAGACCTGACCAAACACAATGAATTGTATTTTTAAATTCAGCATAAAATGGTAATCATATATCACTTGATAAACCTTTGACCTTTGGGAAAAAAAGTTTTTTTAACTAAAGATAAGTTTGATAAGAGTAATGGTATTTATTGCCATGTTTTCCTTAATAAATAAATAAACAAATAAATCAACAGATTTTTTCCTGAAAATAGAATAGGTTAACTTATTGACAAGATTTCAGTTGCTAAAGGTTCTGTGGGTCTTGTTAAAAAATTTTTTTTAGATATGTAAGGATACATTACCCCAGATAATGACATAGCATCCGGTCTTAACACAAACTTCTAGGTCATATCTTTTTATCCCTCCACCCTCTTTCTTTCTTTCTTTCTTAATGTGTAAGAATCCATTGAAAGAATATTTTTATAATTTCTTTCTCTCCATTATGTGATGACTATTTGAAGATGTTGGTTCCTCATATGGAGTGGCCAGCCGATATAAATTTATAATAGCTATATGATGATCCGTTGAATTTTTCTAATTATATATACACACACACTTGGAGTGCTGCAGAAATACCTTCCTCATTTTAAACTCTCACCAGTATAACAACCCATAACAGTATCGATTTTTCTATCCAGAATAACATGAAATGTGCATAGGAATTACTGATTCACCACTTTTAGAATAAATTTCAACGGCAAATGCATAGGGTTCAACAGTCTGAGCCATGATTGTAATTGATCATATAAAAAAAAAATGGTAAGATATCAGCTAAATGGAGCTACCATTACCACTTCCCTAACTTTATTTGTACCACACAGGTGACAGTTTAAAATGTTGGACATATTTCTGTCGTACCTATATACGAGGTGTCTCTGGAAAGTGATGAGACTGGTGTCACAAACAATTTATTTCAATTCCAAACAACAACCTACAGGATTTTCCCTTCAAAATAATCCCCCTCAAGTCTAATGCATTTTCCAATCCCATGCTATGCTTCTATGCACTGCTGGAAGAATTCTTCTGGGATGCTCCTCAGCTCTTTTGTTATGGCCTTCTTAAAGGCCTCTCTGCCTTCTCTAGATGATCCCATAGAGCTTGGGGAAAAGAAAAAGTCATACAAAGCAAAATCAGGTAGAAAGGGTGCTTGTCCCTGTATGACGATGGTCTTCTTGGCCAGGAACTGCCAAATGCTCCAAATGTTGTGAGCAGGTGCATTGTTGTGGTGAAGCAGCTATGATTTGCCCTGCTATAACTCTCGTCTCTTCTTTTACTCTCAGTGAAGCATATACTGCATGATCTCCTGGTCATACTTAAAAATCCATGTCACATCACCTGTGAATACTCTCCATACAAGTGTAGTTCAGTTTAAAGACACTCAATGATGTCCTGACACCACCTGCATATGGCACTCCTTCTGATCATCATTCAGAAGTCTTGGCCCAAATTTTGTGTAGACTTTCTGCATTCCCAACAAATCCAGTCCTGTTACTTTTCAGGCATAACTTATACAAATATATCCTTCAGTGTATATATATATATATATATATATAAAAATAAGAGAGCTGTTTTCATATATAATTTTTTCACATATGCATAAATAGAAAATAGCTCTCTCTTTCCTAACACAAACTTTTCTAACCATATAAAAGTTTTTTGTTGCTAAATTTGTCTGTTCACCTGAATGTGATGCTGATGCAAACAAAAGGACACAGCATTTGTTGATGAGTGTAAACCATCGCTGTGTGTGTGTGTTTTACTGACTGAAGATTTTTAGATCTGTATTCTTTTCTTTGTAAAAGAAGCTGATTTTTTTTTTTTTTTTTTGTAATTTTAGTTCCAGTTAGCATTGGAAGGAAATATTTGACTATACTGTCCAAAAATTCATTTTAAGGCCAGTAATTTATCCATTAAAATAAAGTACATAAGTGGACGATTGTCAATTATGAGGTATTAAAATGCAATCTTAAAAGCCCAATTTCCCTCCCAAGACTTAAGAGAGCTCGTATCATCAAAAAAGACTATATGTAGAGTATGAGATAAGCTTTTAAAAACACATACACAAGTGCTCTTAAAGGATTCTCTGTGAACTTTGATTTGATTAAAGAACAAAAATACTTTTGATACACCCTGATATAAACAGAATCAGCTGGCAACATTTTATGGAACACCCAAGTAAATAAAGTCAATGACTCTTGTCATTTGCCAATAGCTATTTGATATTTTCTGGTTTTACATAATTGTATTAAAAGACCAACAAACTTTTAGATGTAATGGCAAGAGTCATTTTCCCTTAAGCAAAACTGATCATTCGTGTTAAGAGAAACACAATTGTTGATAGTAAACATAAATTTTCAACATTTACTTCTCTTTCTTCCTCCTTTAACTTTTCTTTTTCCTTATTTTTTTTTTTTTGAACTTTTACTTCAAATTTGTATTTCTAAATGTGTTTTAATCAAATAATTTAAATCAATTATTGAAGCTTTAAAGAGGTCAAGCACTGTATAAATTTTTTATCATGATTTTTTTTTTTTTTAAATCCTACAAAGGGTACTGAAAGGTCCTTCGACCAACCGACAAGGTAATATTTGCGAACCAATGTCAAAAGTTATGTTAATTCTCTTTGCACAAGTTGTATCCTTCTGACTGTTGTTAAAACAACACTTTCAGCATAGAGCTTGCTTTCTATTTTTCCTATCATTTTCCTTCTCTTTCTCTCTCTCCTCCAAAGTTCTGCTCTATATGCTTCAACTAAGTGTCACTCTTGTTCTGGTTCTCCTGTCAATCATTAATGCTATGTTATCACTTTGGATGAGTTTTTTTTATGCACACAATAACTTATACATATTCATAAGTTATAGTAATATTAAGGACCCGAACCTGCACATGCTCATGACTCATGTTACAAATAGTTGTTTACATGAAAACCACATAAAGCAACATGTCTTTCTTGCTTCTGATGAGTGAAAATCATCACAGAATAACCTATTGCCAAAAAAAGATCTCGGTCCAACCAAGATGGGAATGACCTAGAAGTGTGAAACATACATGCTAGTCAACATATTTATCTGAGAGACGAACACATTTGGTACATCTCTGCTGAGTGCTAAGACTCCCCTTCACCAACAAGTGTCTTGGATATGATACTAAGCAATCTCAGCCCAGTTGGCTGGAGCTGTAGTATACATGGACTGCATCTCTGTTGAGGGGTAAAACCCCAACAACAAGTGTCCTGGATGGGACATTGAACAATCTGATGGTGAGGCTCCAGTAATGCTAGAACTGTGGGGAATGTTGCGTACCCCTTTATTGCCATCACTCCCAGGTCCACTCTGGCCTTGAGTGTTATCACCGGAAAAGGTCCTATCTATGGGTCAAATAGAACTGTTTGACATTTAAAGTGATTGCAAACAAAATGACTTATGCTAAATTGAATTGTTTGAAATAGAACTATTTGATCATTTAACAGTTAGTAAAAAAATAACTGATGTTTAATTGAATTGTTAACTTAGGCTAAATTGAATTGTTTGATTATTTTACTGTGTATATCTACAAAATGTGTTTACAAATCATATATTTAATATATATGGAAAAACAGATTTTGGCTTTAAATAACCAACAATTGTTGATATGCCATGAAACCAAACCAATGGTAAATTGTTCTTGAAGTATCCTGAAATTAAATTTCAAATAAATAAGGTAATTTCCTTCTTGGTTAAGCTTAGAACTTTTCAGTATTGCCTCATAATTTTCAGCTTCTTTTTAAAGTAGATTTCGTTTCCTTTCTTCTTATCTGCACACCTTCTTACCCACCCTCCCCTATCTAAACCATTTTTTTGAGTCAGTGTAAAAAATCAATAAATTAAATACTGATTTTTCCCTTAAAGAAATTGGTATTATATAATCATCTAATTTGTGTTTCCTTTTCATCTATATCAACATATGCTTAATATTTTAGCAAAATTATTATAATTTATATTTGATTATTTCAAATTATGGGTATGCAATGTTGCTAACATTTTGAAATATTGTAAAAGTTGGTTATGAACAGCTGACAGCACAAATGTCTAAAAGTTAAAGACACTTTACAAAATAAACAAGGATATAGATTCTTTACTATTGCAATCCCAAATGGTTAATGAAATTTCTTTTCCCATTTTGTTCAATGGATGGGAGAAGGGCAGCTCAATCAGCAATGCCTTAGGTTGTTGCATGTATTACATTCTTGAATACATGGAACTCTTTTCAGGAAAAGAAATCCCACATTTGTATAGACCTCCAAAAACTAAAGTACTTAAAAAAATGATCCTCTTGTTTACTGATCTGATTGTACTTGTGCCAAAGAACTCAATTTATGACAGACATTAAAAACTAACCCCTTCATACCCATCAAAAATCCTTCTGTTTCTATTTTATCAACTATTATAATCAGCTGACTTTCCTTTGTATGATATAAAACTGGAGATATTTTTAAAAAAAGATATGAACCTTAATTTTTTGTTTCATAAAAAAGACCCCTCACCTTGACCTTTTCAATACTTAACCCCTTTGACCTGTATCTGAACTCACAAAATTATTTTAAGAAACTAAAATTGTACATGAAACTCGTTCAAACTTAGCTTCATGTTGTGTACCTTTTCGTTTTAAAATTATCCCATATTTTTGTTAAAGGCTGCAAACGGTTGCTTTATTAAACCTTTTATTTAAAGTATATGATTTGATTTCTGTGCACCTGAAATATTTGCCTTACAGTGTACAGTCAACTAGTGCTCAGCCTAAAATAATGGGCCTATAGTTTAAAAAGTGAAGGACAAGAATGTAAACTGAATAGTTTTCTGCCAGACTACTGATCATTTTCAGTCTTGCCATTTTTCCCCTCTCTTGGTACAGATATTTCAGGAGAGCTAATTCTAAGTCAGAAATTTCATTAAGCCTGTAAAAGTTATGTTTTTTTTATTCCGCATTCAGCTGTGTACAAAGCCGAATGGTGTGACTTTCACAGTATTGCCAACTTCATTCAGTTTTCTCAGTCATCAACAAATCATCAAAAAGAGAAAAACAAATTCATTTGGCTATAAATCTGTCAATTTGCTCAATATTTTATTGTTTCTCAGCATTGTATTTGGAATAGTGTAAATTAAATGAAATATCAACATTATCAGAGTCTCAGAAATAATTCTTTGAAATTTCATGTTATATTTATTGACCAAGACTGAAACAATAAAGAATAAATTCCTTCAATCCTTAAACTAACCTAAACATTTATTGCCACACTATTTTAATTCTAATAATAACGAATTAATACTTTAAACTATATCATGTGCACATTCGTACTTAGGTATTTTGCAACTAATAAATCCATTGAATATTTAAAGTTGAACAATGATATTGCTTGATTTTGGAATTATGGTTTAGATGTCATTTTTATTTAAATGATTCAAAAGTTACAAAAAACTTTGAAAAAAATAAGTAATTTACATTGATTATTTTTAACATGTAAGTAAAAAGTAAAGTTGGCGACCATAGTCGAGAGCGACGCAAAGGCTCCCTTTTCAATAGCTACTACACCGAGGTGTAGGGGAGAGCGCTACTCCTTTCCCTGGATTGCTCCACTTTACCCTTGATATGTACCTTATTTTGCTGAGTGTTAAGCAAGGAGGTATCCAGTACCATTTTTAAAGTCTTTGTTATAACGCGACCTGGGATTGAACTCAAGTCTCGTGGGTCATTGGCGAACAAGAAACTAAATATATTATATAGATATACAACCCTAACTTAGAAGTATGTATGCTTTGCCACAGATATTGGGCACTATTTTATTTATGAATATACCAAACTACATTTTTCATATATCAATAAATTATTATTCAATCGAAATGAGGATGTATTGATGATCCAATATCTGTAATTAAAGGCTTTATTTCCAGAAATTTATAATGTAGTGTAAGATATGCGTTAAATGTTGTCATAGGAAATGAAATTGGCAACCCAAGTTCAAATCCTGGATGCGGCTCTTGGTGTTTTACTTTGTGCAAATGCTCTTGGGAAAGGCATGAATCCATATCTTCTTCTTCCAGTAATTGGTAAATTGTAAAGCAGACTGGGTTCTTTTGCTTTGTTTAGGCAACCAATCTAGGAAAAGGAAAACTGACTTCAAACCAACTTTACTCCACTTAGAAATTGACCTTGTGTCACATTTTACTTGTGACAGAGGAGTTGGGTAAATAGATGCTGGAAAGTTTTTCAAATTTATCGAGCTATAATGTGTGAATAAAAATAAACATCAGGTTTTTTAAAAATATTTTGAATATAATATTCAACAATTGAACATTTGGAAAGTATTCAGAATTGTGAAATTTTTGTGGAAAAAAAAAAATCACAAAACCATTTCCCTTTTAATGGTTACACTTTCTTTAGAACTTAGAAAAACTTTTTTGTTCAGATTATTAAATGTCTGAGTTTTAAGAGTATATTTACCCCTAAGGATATGACTATAAGATTGGGTTCTTATAGTATTAGAAGTTCAATATTAGTTGCTTAATTTATATTTTCTGTCTTGAAATACCAAAATTATTAATACCTAAATATCAACCCCTGTTGATGGGACTTAGAATACACTGATTGTATCCACCCCCGTCTGTAGAGGGGTAAGATCTCCCCGAGCACATGCACAAAAGGGGCTTACAATATGCTGACTGTACCTACCTGTAGAGGGGTCAGATCTCGTCCATAAAAAAATGGATGTTTTGAGTATGGCACTAAACTGCATCTTACAGTGAGGCTCCAATTCTGAAGATCTGGGGAGTGTGGAGTACCCCTTCACTGCCATTACTCCCAGCTCGACTCTGATCCAAAGTGGCAGTATCTTTTAATGTCCCATTTATGGATCAAATAGATCTATTTAAAAATCATTTGTATCAGATAGGAATACTTGATGCCATACATCTGTATGCAAATTATTTGTATTATATAAGTAACTCTGATATCATATAACCATGTGCAAATAATTCTCAAGAAACTGCATAGAAGATGTATGTATAAACATACAATGTACACTATTTCTTAACATCAAGACATAAAATAACCCCAAATGGGTTGATATGCCATTAAAATCAATCAATCAATCAATCATAAATACTAGTTATGACTTGGCAAATGGTTAGGGAACTATCTATAAAAGGAATAGTGTCATTTTTTTCTGTTTGTGTCTTCTGCGAGGATCAGTGCGTTCTGCCTAGGATGAAAGTGTTACTCTCCAGAATTTCTACCTAAGACCAGTGTTACATATGTTCCTAGGAAAATTTAATTAAACATATTGTTTTCTACCCAACCAGTGAACAGTTATGGGTATGTCCATTCCTCATAAATATGTTGGACACTATTGTGAGGGTGGGTAATTTGCTGACTAGTGTGGTCATCACTAGCAGTGGGTACCTTTTTCATGTCTGTTGGTGAGTATTGTATTTGATTAATGTTATAAAGATTTCCATTTCATTGATAACGTCCATTTTGATTATTTCTCATTCAGTAACCTTTTGTTAGGTTATAACACATATTACAAAAAATTAGAATTCATATAATCATCTGTATATTAATACATCTGTTTTGTTTTTTGTTTTTATTTTTGACAAAGTGTTTTAATTTGAGTATTTTATAATATTTAAACTAATCACGTTTATCCTTTGTTTCCTATCCTTTATTGATAGGATTGTCTGAATTGTAATAAAAAGTAACTAGAATAAAGATGAAAGAAATGCCAGTCAAAAATTAATAATGGTTGAAAATGATACTCTGGCCCATTACCAGGATAAATTGAGAAAGATGCATCCATTAAATCCAGAAAACCATAAATGGAAATGCTTTCTGATAATCCGGACATGAACTTTGTTACTCAACAGAGAAACAGCTTTCATTCATTTATTTTTAACTTTTAGTTGCATTTTCTCCCCACCACTTTTTTTTTAATCAGTTCAAAGCATTCAAATCTGTGAAGATTCCAATTTCAAGTTGTAATTATGAAAAAATAAAAAATAAATATTATCCAATTAATATAAAATTTAGTCAATTTTCAATGACTAGGGAAAAAAATGCAAGGCTCATCTCAAATGCTCTATTGTAATAACTTCTCTATCTTAATAAAATTTTACTATGAAATCATCTCATGTTAGTTGATGAATTGATTTTAATAGCTTGTCAACCTTTCTAGGATTATTTTATGCCACTTGGTTAAGGAATTGTGTTCATTGTACATTTACATTTATATTTTTTGTGTAGTTGTATCTAAAGAGTTTTTGCACACAGTTATAGGATATCAAGTATTCCTATCTAATACAAATAGTTTGTACTTAGTTGCATGGTTTCAAGTATTCCTATCTAATACTAATAATTATATGGTTTCAAGTAATTATTTCTATTTAATAATAGTCATTTGTTTGCACACAGTTATATGGTCTAGAGAAAATAATAATAATAATAATCCTAAGTAAAAATTATAGCTTCAAGTAAGTATTCTTCACAAAAAATAATTTACACTTATATGGTATCAAGTATTCCAATCTTATACAAATAATTTTCAAACAGATCTATTTGACCCCTAGATGGGACCCTACCAGATACTACCACTCTGGGCCAGAGTGACCCTGAGAGTAATGAAAATGGGAGGGGTACTCTATACTCCCCAGATCTCCAAACTCACTATCAGATGTAAGTAAAAGTAAAGTTGGTGACCGTATTCGAGGGCGACTAGAAAGCTCCCTTTTCAATAGCTACTACACCGAGGTGTAGGGGAGGGCACTACTCCTTTCCCTGGATTGCTCCACTTTACCCTTGATTATTACCTAGTATTGCTGAGTGTTAAGCAAGCAGGTATCAAGTACCATTTTTAAAGTTTTTGGTATGACGCGACCTGGAATTGAACTCAGGTCTCCTGGACCATTGGCGAACACTCTCATACCCAGCAAACTCCTTTGTGAAGGCAGTCGTACCCTTCTGCAGAGGACACAGTCATCTTATTCTAAGCCCCACTGACAGGATAAAAAATTATCAAGGTTTTTAAATTTTTAATATGAAATCAGTGTGATTATAAGCACTCTGACTTTACATCAGGGGATTTCATTACTTTCTCTTTATTCTACTTAATTCATTTCCCAACTTTTTTGAAATTGGAAAGTCCTTTTGTCGCTGACACATACATATTTGGTTTATATTCACTAAGTGGAGCCTGGCAATAATCCTTGAAAAACATTATTTGATTGGTCATGTACCATAGCCATGATATGGCTATGTGTGAAACGTACATTGAATATCCATAAAGATAGAACATAGGAATCTCAAAACACGAAAAACACTTACGACTTCTTTGTTCAGGTACAAAACTTTTTATTACCTTTGAGTTTAAAGGTTTTTCAACATAAGGAGAGAGAGGCACAATCTTTCTATGCTGGTATTTTCATCTGCCTCCCCACAAAGGTCCCCGTGAGCAAGCAAAAACCAACCGTCTTGTTCAGTGTCTAGTCTCAACTCTATTAACTTTCTTCAAATTCCCAAAATCCTCTGCCCGCTTCTGGTGCGTGACTTCATTCGCACTTACTAGCCCCCGTTTCCCATCTCAGGCTATTGTGACATCTCTGAGTGACATGTCCACTCTGCACGCACGTGAACACCTGTATTAATGTTGCACCTAAGTAACCCATGCACTGAGCCGAAAGGTTCTCAGCTTAACTAAACTCAAAGGCATGAAACAAAATCCCTCGGCCATTATATTACAGTCACAGTAAACCTATGTGAATCTCGTCACTTTCTTTACAACTGTCAACCAATTTGATTCATGAGAAGATCAAAGAAGTTTATGACTTCTTTTTATGATAGCCGTCACTTTTTAGAAATTCCTATTGACACCTAGTCATACATTTTGGAGTTTTCTCCAAAACATTTTGCTTTGAGACCATTATTAATTAAAACTTATAAATTGTTTATTTCTAAGGTTGATTTTGGGTTTGTGAAACCATGGACAAGAGAGGGCTGCTATAAAACTATGGACAAGAGAGGGCTGCTATAAAACTATGGACAAGGGAGGGCTGCTATAAAACTATGGACAAGAGAGGGCTGCTATAAAACTATGGACAAGGGAGGGCTGCTATAAAACTATGGACAAGAGAGGGCTGCTATAAAACTATGGACAAGAGAGGGCTGCTATAAAACTATGAACAAGAGAGGGCTGCTATAAAACTATGGACAAGAGAGGGCTGCTATAAAACTATGGACAAGGGAGGGCTGCTATAAAACTATGGACAAGAGAGGGCTGCTATAAAACTATGGACAAGGGAGGGCTGCTATAAAACAAATGGCTAATTTTGCTGTTAATTTTGATTCATGATTCTTCACACTGTACTAATATATTGTGTTGATCATTTACCAACATTTAGAAATTATGACTTGTAATATTGAACTCTTCTGTATTGATGTT
The DNA here is from genome assembly GCA_963585895.1 of Sepioteuthis lessoniana. Taxonomy (NCBI): domain Eukaryota; kingdom Metazoa; phylum Mollusca; class Cephalopoda; order Myopsida; family Loliginidae; genus Sepioteuthis; species Sepioteuthis lessoniana. Next base: position 119,965,816 of record OY757913.1, on the reverse strand, counting down.
CACACATATTCAAATATTTCTATATTTGTGTGTATAAGCATCACCTGTACATGTGTCTGGATATAAAAGTGAGTGGAATTATTTCTTTACTCTGGTCACAACTATAGTTAACATTGACAGACATGATCTAAATACCAGTCCATTCCAATATCTCATTAATTGCAGTGTTTAAACCAAAACTTAATAATAATCCCACTTGAATTTCTGATCACAGACCCATAAATTTGTTAATAGAATTTTTAAAAGTTATTGAAAAATTAATGACTAAACAAATGATTGATTATTTGAAACACTCATTTGAATTTGATGTAATCATACCACCCTCTGCTCTTTTTACTGAGTTGCTACTTCAATCTTGAAGTCTGTCATTTTCATTTTCTGAGAATAAGGAAAATCAGGTAAGAAATGTTGTTTATTCAATAAAAACATGTATTGTAGATGGCATTAGTGTTTGGTTTTGTTTTTTTTTCATTTCACAAAAAGTGAGAATTAAACACTGTGTCTGCCTTTACAAACATTGTAAACATTTCTGTTTTATATAAAACATTCTTGATAACTCCACTAAGGCCTCTGATCACAAGCCTATAAGTTTACTAACAACATTTTATAAGGTAATTGAAACGTTTGCTAAATAAATGATTAATTATTTGAAAGAAACTAATTATTTTGATAATTTACAGCCAGCCGATAAACACTCGCACATTACAATTTTTTCAAATATTACTGATTATATGTACATAAATTCCTACATAACTCAGAATTTATTTTTCTCATTTTGATTGTTTATTCTAAAGAATTTGATTGTAACGACTGCAAAAGCATTGCTGGAACCTCACCATCAGATTGTTTAGTGTCATATCCAGGACACTCGTTGGGGGGGGGGTCTTACCCCTCTGCAGAGAAGCAGTCGGTGTATTCTACAGACCCAGCCGACTGGGAATTTGAGTGATATAGTGTTGGAGGGGGGTTGGTAAATGAGTCTCTGGTCCTTTATTGCTATTGAGTTTTTGTTGTTTTTTTTTTTTTATTAGAATTACTTTCAACTTGAATTTCAGTGCCCTGTCAACAGGGCTTAAAATATTCCAACTGTGTCCCTCTCAAAAAAAGATGAGTCCTGGGTGACAGTGAATTGCATCTGGTGGTATGGCTTGAGTTCTGAAGATCTGGGAAGAGTGGAGTACCCCTTTGTTGCCATTACTTCCAGATCTACTTTCAGAGTGATAGTACCTGTTAAGGTCCCATCTTAGGGTCAAATAGATGCTTGAAAAGTATTAGGATTAGGTAGGATTATATGGAACCATATAACTGTGTACAAACAAACTATTATTATTTAATAGAAATAATTGATGCTATGTAATTGTGTATAAATTATTAGTATTAGATTGGAATATATGGAACTATAGCGGTTTGTGATATTGTTATTTGTTTAGCGCTATATTTTTTAAGGCAAAGTAAATGAATTACAAGACCACTGCCCCAACAACACACAACAGTGAAAATACTCCACCTGCAGCCTTGAGGCGGTCTGCTCCCGGTGCTGCAAGACTCGTGGTGTTTAGGCTTGTTGGATGTTTGAGACGAAATGGCTTAGCTAGATGTTGCGATGGCAGTGTGTCGTTGGACGTGTGAGGGAAGTATTCAAGGTCACCGTGTAGTTTTGTGTGTCTGGTAATTGGGGAGAGTAGGCGTTATCTCCATTATGTGGACCAGAGGTGAAATGAGAGCTAGGTGTGTCGAGAGCGAAGTGGCGCTCGGATCGACATAGTAAATTTTTGTGGTGCTTGTGGAACGCATGCTGAACGTATCTAATTCATATTCAACTGGGATTCCTTGGTCTAAAATATATTAGACGCAAAGAATCCATAAATTAGAAGGTTCCCTCGCTGAGTGTCCATGTTGCTGCTGCTAGGGTTAAAGCCACAGTGATATGTCCACACTGGGTGGCTTGTTTAGCTAAAAAGCATCGCTAAGCAGGGGCAACCAGAGACACGTCCGTTCTGGTCGCCGTTTCAAGCTGAAGAGAGTGTGTTTGGCCGCTCACCCGTTTTGCTAGCCGGAAATGAAGGTCTGGGCTGAATAGAATATGTCATCCTGATTGGGTGAAATTCAGTGTTGAATTAAATAGCGCGCCAAAACAAAATACGAGATTTTCCTCTTCTCTACATAGGTTGGCCCCAGAATTTCAGGTATGGAGTACCTGATATTCGATACACAAAATTGTAAGAGAAGGGAAAAGAAAGAAAAGAGCCACAGTGTCACAACACGAAAGAGCAAAATACAAACAATGAAAAATACATACATATATAAAGAAAAACGAACAAAAGCAAATTAATAAAAAAAGGGAAAGTGTCCTGTTTAGTTCTTTTTTTTTTGTGTGTACCTCGTGGTACTTTTTTTTTTTTTTTAAAAAAACACAATGTCACTGAGAAAAAAGTTCATGAGCCGAGAAGGTGGCATACAGAATTAGCTGTATATTTCAGAGGAGTAGTGTGAGTTTTTTTTGGGGGTCCTCTGGAATTTATAGCAGCAGTTGATGGTTTAGTGAGGTAGTGGGAGAGATAACCCACGTTGCTGAAGAAAACAAAATAGGAGTAGGGTGAGTGAAAGTTAAAGTTACCTATTTTGCGAGTTAGGAAGTGAAAAAGTGTGTTGATAGTTTTGCTGAAAAAAAAATTCCACGTTTGGTATTTTACGTCCATTTTGGATAGTCCTTGAAGATAGTTCGGCGGGAACATTTGAAAATTTTTCTGGATGTTTCGCTGTTTTTTTCTTTCGTGGGGTTCATGCATGTTCGTAAGGCTGTGTTTGTTATCAGAAGGTTGTTGGTAAGTGAGGAAAAGTTTGTTTGGTCCAGCGAGGAAAAGGGTGTAACGTATGTGTGTTTACGTTGTGTCGTTTCCTCTCCGAGTGTGGTAAGGTCCTCGCCAATGCTTGTTGGAAATAATAAGGTGGTTGAAGATGAAGTAAGATGGCGAAGGTCGAAAGGTGTTGTTATGAATAGTTTTTTTTTGTTTCACAATTAAAAAAAAATGCCATCACGTCAGGGTCACCAATTTATAGCGTGTGAATTTATAGGCACAGAAATGAATTACGAGACTTTTCTTTAGTAACACAACAACGAAAGTTCTTTATTTGCAGCTTTGAATATGGTTTGTTCTTGGGGCTGCAAGACTCGTGGTGTTTAGGTTTGTTGGATGTTTGAGACGAAATGGCTTAGCTAGATGTTGAGATGGCAGCGTGTCGTTGGACGTGTGAGGGAAGTATTCAAGGTCACCGTGTAGTTTTGTGTGTCTGGTAATTGGGGAGAGTAGGCGTTATCTCCATTATGTGGACCAGAGGTGAAATGAGAGCTAGGTGTGTCGAGAGCGAAGTGGCGCTCGGATCGACATAGTAAATTTTTGTGGTGCTTGTGGAACGCATGCTGAACGTATCTAATTCATATTCAACTGGGATTCCTTGGTCTAAAATATATTAGACGCAAAGAATCCATAAATTAGAAGGTTCCCTCGCTGAGTGTCCATGTTGCTGCTGCTAGGGTTAAAGCCACCGTGAGATGTCCCACTGAGTGGCTTGTTTAGCTAAAAAGCATCGCTAAGCAGGGGCAACCAGAGACACGTCCGTTCTGGTCCCCGTCTCAAGCCGAAAAGTGTGTGTTTGGCCGTTCACCCGTTTTGCTAGCCGGAAATGAAGGTCCGGGCTGAATAGGATATGTCATCCTGATTGGGTGAAATTCAGTGTTGAATTAAATAGCGCGCCAAAACAAAATATGAGATTTTCCTCTTCTCTACAGAACCATAATTGTGCCAACAAATATTTATAGATAAATAAATGTAATTTAAAAAAATACAATGGAACATTGAAAATATAGTTATGATTGTAATCAAATATTTATAAATGAATCAAATTTTAGCATTAAATAACTCATAAGGAGTTGATATGCTATTAAATAAACCAAACTTAATTTCAATTGCTTTTCCACACAACTACTCGGACCATCACATGTAAATAATGTAGATTAGAAATAATAAACACTCTGTAAAATGCAAACTCACATCTCTTTTACTCTTATGAACTTTTTAAAGCTCTGCCAAGAGGATAATTTATACTTGGGTGAGTCAAAAGTTTTGCAATATTTTGGTAGTACAGGCTAGTTTGCAGTGCATATATCACACGATCGTTGTTGGTAGTATTGTAGTAGTTATTGTGTTGACACATTGTGCTTTGCTTAACTCTATGTGTGATTTGAAAGTCATACAGATGAACATGCAACTTTGTCTAATTTGGGAACTTTTGCTTAACAAGTTTGAACTTGGTCGTAATGCTATGAAAGCAACCATTTGTTGTGCAAAAGGTGATGGTTCGGTTGATTACAGAACAGTAACTAGATGGTTCTAGAAATTTCACTCAACGATCAGGCAAGGTCAGATAAGCCTAGAACTCTGGATTCCAAGGCCATACTCCTGTAATATAATTGCAGAGGGATTTTTTTTTTTTATATTATCATTTTTCGTTTTATGTGCATTGTTTTGTTAGGTGCACACATTGAGTGCAGGTGTTCATGCGCGTGGTGGATGTAATAATCAGAGATGTCACAATAAAAACCCCAGATAGGAAATGAGACCGGAGATGTGAATGACATCATGCCCGGAAGCACTGAGGATTTTGGAATTTGAAAAAAAACAGTTGAGATTTAAATTCCAAACCAGAAAGTTGAGATTTGAGTCTAGAGGAAGGTAGTCGATTTTTGGTCTCGCCTCGGCGATACCAGTTGGTGTCTATGAAATGTGCCACTCGTTTGTTGAAGAAATTGTGTCTCTCTCTCCCCTCATGTCGAAAAACCTTAAACTCTAAAAGGTAATAAAAAGTTTCGTACCTGAACCAATTTTGTGTTTTTCGGATTCCTATATGCGTATGAGCATTATGAACGTTAATATCTTGCTCGTATATTTTTGGACCTATATATATATTACACTCCAAGTAGCACTCAAAAAGCATCAGGCAAACTTGACTCCTCACAATCCAGTGTGCCAAATTGTACCTTGTTATAAAAATATTGCAGAACTTTTAACATACTCCAGTATTTTGAAGTATTTTTATATTTCCTGAAATATTCAGTACTTGGATACATTTAAAAACTTAGATTTATCTATGTCTTATAAAGATTAATGAATTTAATTTTTTCCAACTTTCTCCAAATTTCAGCAAGTACTTGATGGGTAAGGAGTGAGATAGGTAGGGAGTGTATATAAGTGTGAATTTTGGCAAAAATATTTAAGAAAAGTGTTACAGCCATTGTGTAGTGCACAGCCTTTATAAACTGAATTGTTGTCCCTGGGGAAGTCGACTTGCACGTGGTTAATCCAATTTAACTGTCTGTCAAATGCTGGAATCATTCCAAGAAGATATTCAGTTGAGGGCGGGGCAAGGAAGAATCGCCAAACTCACTTGACAGATATTTTTGGTGCAGTTCTTAAGCCCTTTTGCATTATGAAATGGAAATGTTCGTGCCAGGTCTGTTTTTTTTTTCTTTTAATATTGTAACCAGTGGCTGGTCATGTTTAAGCACTGCAAAACTTCAGTACTTTCTATTTTCACCCAATATATACCGGGCCATTGGTCTAATGAGTAGAGTGTTTGCTAATGGTCCGGAAGATAGGAGTTCAATCCCAAGTCGAGTCATACCAAAGACTCAAAAAATGGTAATTGATGCCACCTTGCTTAATACTCAGCATTATAAGGTAAGGATCAAGGGTAAAGTGGAGTAATCCAGGATATGGAGTAGCATCCTCCCCTACACTTTGGTGTAGTAGCTATTGAAAAGGGAGCCTTCGGGTCACCCTCAACTAAGGTCGCCAGCTTTACTTATATATGTATATCTTTTTTATTTATATTTTAAAAAGATATTTAATATTGTTTCAATTAATTGCTAAATAATCTTTGCATTTCTAGAAAAAGCAACAAAAATCCCTTTTTGTCAAATTCTTCAGTTTTAATGCCAAGCTGATTTGACATGCTGACACCAACAATTTCCTCCAAAAAGATAATGTCATAAGATTCTCCTTCCAATTCTTTTACGAACACTGCCTCGTTAAGATGATTAAAAAAATTGCTTAATAAAATATTAAGACAAGTTTTTTTTTTTTTTTAGAAAAATCAATTAAAACCCCTTAATGTAGAACTGTCTGCTCTTCCACAGTAATGATGCCGAGCTGGTTGCTTTATCACATGACAATGCACTTTTCCAAGTTTTAGTACTGTGGCTTATAATGTGCCATTTTGATTATGTAGAAATCAGTATCAACATATTTATAGCCATTAGCAAAAAATAGATTAACATAGTGACACTAACAATTTCACCCATAAATAAATCTGATAAGATAAATTCTTCTACTTATTTTCACTTTTCTGGACTCTGAAGTATCTTGTTAAAATGATCATAGAAATTGCTTAACAAATGAATAAATAGCATGTTATAAAAAATTAAGATTAAAAAAATGAATAATGAATGTAGTTGTTCATTTTCAGTCTAATTTTTCTATTAATTCATTTTGTATCTTTTTTTAATAATCAGTTTTGGCATCGTTTTATGCAAATCAGCTAACTCTGTTTGGAAACATTCTTTTTATTGCCAGTTTACAAAACATTTGACATCAGAATCAAACAAACAAGCAAACACATATATATATATAAAGCAATCATTTTTCTTAAATCAAGAAAGGGCTAAAATACTGGCCAACCAATGTGATTGGGTTGAGTTTTCTTTACCTTTTGCTTCCTTCTTCCACTCCTATGCCTAGCAGTCATTCTTTGCATTGTTCAAGGAATGTTTAATAATTATTCATTTAATTTATTCTATATATATATATATATATATACAATAATTCTTTTCTTCATCCATTTTACTCTTTCTTAAGTTTTATCTGATAATTGCATTTTTGATGTAGGAAACTTTTAGTCATGAAAACAACATAAAGGTTTAAGATATCAGTGACTTTTATCTTAGCATGACTGACAGTAAATGAAATAAATTGAAAGAAAAGAACCTTGAGAGTAAAACTGCCAACCAAGAAGGACTTCAGAAATGGAAAGAACATTTCAAGAATCTGCTTAGAAATCCTTCAAAAAATGCGGATAAACATTAACATTACTATTAGCCAACTAGATATCAAACTAGGACAATTTATGGAATTTGATATAGTACTGAAAAAAACAGAATTTGATATAGTACTGAAAAAAATAGAATTTGATATAGTACTGAAAAAAAAAAGCCAAAAAGCTGCAAGCCTTGACAAAATATTTCTTGAAGTATGGAAGACAAGAAGATATAATGATATTTTGATTATGCAATGTTGTGTTAAAATAAAACACAATAGAGGAATGAATAAAAGACTGCATCCACCCATTTTCCAAGAAACATGACCTCAGAATCACTAAGAACTACAGAGGCATAACTCTTACTGCAATAGGTGTTATTCAATCATATCCAACCTGAAGTTGAGAGAATTCTTAGGAAAAATCAGAATGACTTTCAGAAAAATTGATCCACAACATCTCAAATTATGACTGTCAAATCATTAAAGAAGTTTATGCAAAAAATCTTGAGACAAAACTATTAATCATAGATTTCTCCAAGGTAGTTGATTCCATTCTGAGAAGAAAGATGGAACAAACATTACTAGGATATAGTCTCCCTAAAGAAACTCTTAATGCCATAATGATGCTTTACAAAAACACGAAAGTAAATGTTCATTAACCCAATGTTGACACTGACTTCTTAGAAACTTTGCTTGCAAGGAGATTCATTAGCACCATATTTGGTATTAATCTGTCCAGATTACAGACTTTAAATGTCAATAGATCTAATAAAAGAATATAGCTACCCTCTAAAAGAAGACAAGAAACAGATGATATCCAATAAAAACTATAACAAATACAAATTACACAGATGATGTACAGCTGAGTTGGGGAGGGTGCTGTAGAATACACTGATTGCATCTTTGTAGAGGGGTAAGACCCTCTCTCTCCCAACATATGTCCTGGATATGATACTAATCAATTTGATGGTGAGACTCCAGCCCTGGCGTTTTGGGGAATGTGAAGTAGCTCTTCATTGTTATCTTTCCCAGGTCCACTCTATCCCGGAGTGGTAGCACTTGATAGGGTCCTATCTGTTGGTCAAATAGAACTATTTGACCCTTAAACTGCATGCAAACAAATGACTTATATTCAGTTGTTAGAAATAGAACTGCTTGAACATTTAATTGTTTGTAAACAAATGACTGGTGTTTAATTGAATTTTTAGTAATACATAACAATACTTGGAATCATTTAACTGTGTACTAACAAATGAGTAATGTTGAATAGAATTATTAGTGTTGATTAGCAATACTTGAAACTCTATGACTGTGTACCTAAATTGAATTATTAGTGTTACATAGCGATGGTTCAAACCCTTTAATTGTGTAGCAATATTTGAAAACATTTTGGTCAGTTCAAACAAATGAATATTAAGTAGAACTATTTGTGTTAGACTATTTGGAACCATTTAACTGTGTGCAAACAATAGTAATACTTGTGTACTAACAAATTAGCTCTGACTTATTTAAAAATACGAATACCTACAAACTATTGACTTAGAAATCATATTTGGTAACCGTAGTTGAGGACAACCCGCAGGCTCCCTTTTCAATAGCTACTACACTAAGGTGTAGTGGAGGGCGCTACTCCGTTCCTTGGATTGCCCCACTTTACTCTTGATATATACCTTAATATGCTGAGTGTTAAGCAAGGAAACATCAAATACCATTTTTTGTGTCTTTGGTATAACTCGACCTAGGATTGAACCCAGGTCTCCCAGACCATTGGTGGACACTGGCTCATTTAAAAATGGTAACTACAAACTATGTGTTTACTAATTCTATGTAATATGTAGAAAAAAGATTTGGCATTGAATAACCTACAATAGTTGATATGCCATACCATCAAGCCAAACAGATGATGTAACTCTTCTCACATATTTGTCTAAGCCAAATCCCTATTGGAACAAGAGGCATTATTCACCATGTGAATACATATAAAACCGAGTACATGTGTTTTAAACAAGAAGAAGCCATCTTCATTTCAAGTGGCAAGCTTCTGAAATTAATAGACCAGTTCCCATACATTGATAGCAATATCTCATCTACTGAAAGCAGTGTCAACATATACATAGGAAAGGTATAGACTGATATTGGCAGGTTATCAGTCATATGGAATCTTCCAAGCTGTGGCCCTGTTGGTACTAAAGTATAGATGCACCACCTGAACTCTAACGAAACATATTGAGAAAAAATTACATGGGAACTACTCAAGAATGCTATGTGCTATCTTCAATAAGTCCTAGAAGCAGCATCCCACTAAACAGCAGCTGTATGGTCACTTACCTCCCATCTAAAAAAACATCTAAGTTATACAAGCAAGATATGCCAGGCACTGCTGGAGAAGTAAAGACTAACTCATAAACAATGTTTTCTTTTGGACTCCTACACATGGACACAGTGTTGGCTTACCAGTAAGGACTACATTAGCTCTGTGTGGACACAGGTTGCTTTCTAGAGGACCAGCCTAAAGCAATGGACAATAGAAGTAGATGGCAAGAGAGAGTCAAGGGAATTCCATGCTATTTACATCATCGTGATGATAATATATATATATATATATATATATATATATATATATACCAACTCTGTTACACAATATTCTTTGAAAATTTTCAAGCAACACACCCACAACTTAGAATCTTGTATCAGACTTTTCTCAAAAATTGTTCAAAATAAAATGAGTTCATTGTGTGTTTAAAATGGTTCTATTTCATACAAATCAATTAAATATATATCTATCTATATGTGTGTGAGTTAAAATATTTTGATGATTTAACCGATTAGGAAATACCTTAAAAGATAAATCTACCACTCAAGTAAAAAGTTGTACAGATATTCACTTGTTATATCAACAAAGTAAATATGCTAATTTATTTTGTTTGGACAAGGAAATGCTACCATCTTGTGAAAGAATAACCAACTATCATGAGTTATCTTGCCTATGACAGCAAAACTTGCTCAATGGTATAATCATATCTGTAACATATAAGCTAATGATTTGTTAAGACGTGTTATTTTATCTTTACCACTTCAACTGACGACTTTCTCAGTGGAATGATCACATCTGTAACATATAAGCTAATGTTTTGCTTAGACATATAATCTTATCTTTGTCACTTCAATTGATGACTTAATAAGACAAGTTATCCACTCCATGACAGTAAACTGACGACTTGCTCAGTTGGAGTGATTACATCTATAACTGGCCCAGTCGGCTGGAGCTGCAGAATACACCGACAGTATCTCTGCAGAGGGGTAAGATTCTGCCAACGGGTGTCCTGGATATAATACTAAACAATCTGATGGTGAGGCTTCAGTAATACTGGAACTTTGGAGATTATGGAGTGTCCCTTCACTGCCATTGCTCCTAGGTTCACTCTAACCAAGAGTAGTAGCACCTGATAGGGTCCTATGTATAGTTTGAATAGAACTGAACTGTGTGATTATGCTAAACTGAACTGCTTGACATCTAAACTGCATACTCATGCTAAATTGAAATGTTTGAAATTTAATTTGGCATTAAATGACATGAAAAGAGTTGCTACATCATAAAACAAAACAACCAACCAACCACATCTATAACATATAACAGTAAACTGACAACTTGCTCAGTTGGAGTGATCACATCTATAACATATAAGCCAATGACTTGTTATCTAATCTTTGTCACTTCAATTGATGACTTCATAAGACAAGTTATCTACTCGATGACAGTAAACTGACAACTTGCTCAGTTGGAGTGATCACATCTATAACATAGCCAATGACTTGTTATCTAATCTTTGTCACTTCAATTGATGACTTCATAAGACAAGTTATCTACTCGATGACAGTAAACTGACAACTTGCTCAGTTGGAGTGATCACATCTATAACATAGCCAATGACTTGTTATCTAATCTTTGTCACTTCAATTGATGACTTCATAAGACAAGTTATCTACTCGATGACAGTAAACTGACAACTTGCTCAGTTGGAGTGATCACATCTATAACATATAAGCCAATGACTTGTTATCTAATCTTTGTCACTTCAGTTGATGACTTCATAAGACAAGTTATCTACTCAATGACAGCACAGTTTAAAAGAAACTAACCAGCTCAAAATTTACCTTCTATTGATCTGCTTTCATTCTTCTGATCTCCAATTAGGTTGCATGTCATATAATATTTAAGTTCTGTTCCTTAAAACTTTCAAGTGAAACATCATTAAATAAATATTCATCAAAAGGCTGAATTTATTTCATAATTTTAGCTGACTTGGGCATCGCAAAGTTGTTTTTAGATAAAAATAACTTTTTTATTTGGGTTATTATTTTCCACAATTAGACATTCTGGTGCCAATATTTTTGTTATGGACATTTTGTGGCTCACATTTTCGTGTTGGGAATATTAAAGGAAAAAGAAGAAAAAAAAACTTTTGTAACCACAAGATATTTTGGCATAACGCTCTATGGCAAAATCACAATTTCCTTTTTATGAGCAAAACTTTGAGATTTCTAGATTAATTATATTTATCCTTATAATACTTATCTACGTCCTATAAAGATTGTTACTTTTACACATATTATTCCAGTACTAAATGTAACAACTATTATGAGACAGGGGTAGTAATATAGATGAGTATTTTATTGGGATGCTTGGAGCTAGAGAAGATATTTAGTCAAATCTCCATTCATCAGGGATCAATATTAGCATCGTATATCCATGATATACTAAGACAATGGAAGGAAAGACAATATAAGTGCATTTGTACAAACAAGAACATTTAACATTTGATATATATGATACATGAATGATATTAAAAGAAAGAAAACACAAACGTGTCCAAACAGATAACAATGTACACATATTTTTCCATTAACGAGCTGTACGTCGAATGGCTTCAAAATAATAAAAGGTTTATTTGACAAGTGTGGTTAATATCACCATGTGGCTCCACCATGCTCTGGCAAGGTAAGAGGCAATGTGTCCAGTGTTCAAAGAACAATGGCAAGTAGGGACCTAGAATAGGTTTTTGAGACTGTCATGTGATACCCAACAAAGCCTTCAATGGACACACCCATTCTCTAAGGGGAATAATTATTGTCACCTTATGGTTTAGTCTATAATACTCTTTATTTTTGGTTTTAATAAGAAATATAAATAAATATAATATAATTTGTGCAGTTACTTAATACACTTTATACCAAAATATCAGTATCAAAATTTCTGATGCCAAAAAGTCTTCAACAGACTGTTTTCAGGTTGCTAAAAATTCAATTATATAAGCAGCCTGATGTATTAGGTGTTTGAAAAAAATTTCCAGCTAAAAACAATTTTCAATTGTGTGTTCAACTTATCGTTCCTTTTTTTTTCAGTGCCCGACACTTTTGTACAAACTTGATATTTCTGCTAGAGTTCCCTATATCATCTTTGTACAATGTAAGAGAAAGTGTCTTAATTGTTTGTGCATGCATATATTTTAAGAATTGTAGGTGGGAAAATGATAATTCAGGTGTAATCTATAAAAGTGTAGTGGATCTCTACATTTTATGATACATCAAATGCAAGCATCAATTGTCAATGGGTTGCCAAGTTTTTTTTGGGGGGGGGTAATAGAGTTTTACCTCAAAGACCAAATAGGCTTTGGAAAAATCTTAGAACTTGAAAACTAATAAATTGGGAAAACTTTAAAAGAAAATGTGACATAAACAATTAAACTTGGAGAAAAAAATGAACCAGTTTTAAAGTTTTTACTCATATTTCTTATTTCTGCTGATTTTTATTATGATTATTGACAGTGCATCATCAAGAAAGTTCAATATTATTACATCTAATAATACAATTTTCTAATTTTTTTTTTACTGTATATTGTTATAATTAGTTGTCTAAATTTCTGAGACAAAGCTTGTTGATTTTTATCAGTAAGAGTTTTCGGACTACTGCCTTCATCTTTATATCCTTTGGCCTTCCTCAGGTGTCCCCTGTTTTCTATGCCGAGATAAACAGCAGACACTTGAGGAAAGCCAGAGGATACAGCGGCCAAAATGTTGTGAAAAAAACAATAAAGACAAAGACAGTAGTCCAAAAACTGTTACTGATAAAAATTGTTATAATTGTCCTATTTTATTAGTTATTGTTGTCAATTTTTTATTGAGGGTATCCCCGTGGCATAGAGGCTAATGTGCTGGACAGTGACATGATAGTAACCAAGTTTGACCTCTATTTGCATTATCACATTCACTTTCAGACTAATTCCCCTTGGAAAAGGTATGAATCCCCTTATCCTCCCAGTTATGGATTAAATAGTGCCATGATTATCCTTCTACAAGGATGGATTTGGCATTAAATAACCTCCAAACATTGATGTAATTTATAAGTTATACCTTATCATAGGTATGTATAAAGGGTTAGTACTATTCATGGTTTCAATCATCTGCTGTGGATCTTGAAACATATCCCTAATGAATAATGGGAAACAACTAACTTTAGCTTTAAAAGTCACGGCAGTATTGATCTGCAGCTTATGTTGTCTTACTTGCTAACTCTTTTCTTCCCACGTTGTTTTTTTTTAAAACGGTGTCCACTCATTTTGGTTTTAAACTGTAGAAGCCACAATGTCAGATGCACAAAGGAAAAAGAAACAAAATGAATCTGAGAATACAATCATATTGTTGTCTTAATTTACTCTTCCAAAATCCTGGAAGAATGGTACATGTGATATTTAGCTATTCAGTTTAAGTCAAGCAAGCCTTAACTCTAGCACTATGGATTGTATACAATGACTTGGGCGTTGGTCAATTCTCTGCCTAGCTGTTGACTTATTACTACCTCTGCCTGAGATTTAGCTTAGCCTGTTGACTCTCTCTCTCTCTATGTCCAATGGTCGACTACCCATAACTGCTTTTCCTCAAACTGCCTCAGGATTTGAATTGCCAACCCCAACAAACTGTGGGTAGGGTAAGAATTCTAGTTTAACCTGTCAGCTCTCTTTCACTGGATCTAACAGTTGAACTACTCTCATGAATATGTGGCATTTTCACTTCTATAAAAGAAAACCACTTGTCCTGTTTCCACATGAAAGGAATTGGATTCTTGTCTGCTGACCTCTGACTCTACTAGCATCAAAAACTTCAGTTTATTACTGACTTAAAAGAATAAGCCTTTTTTTTCCTCTTTCTATTTCATTTCTATTATCTTTTAAAATCTACCAACAGCCCAAACTTGTTTAACTGTCTCTTTAATATTATGGTTTGGTTTAGTTTGGTTTCTTTGTTTAATGGCATATCAACCTTTATAGGTTATTTAATGCCAAATCCATCCTTTAAGAAGAACAGTAGTGGTTCTATTTAACCCATAGTTGGGAGGATAAGGGATTTCATGCCTTTCCCAAGGGTATTTGTCCAAAAGTGAACATAATAACACAACTGGAGTTTGAACTCACTGACTATGATTCCGCAGTCCATCACTTTAACCATTACACTACGGGGACATCCCTCTTTAATACTATGATACATATGCACATACAAAATCATGCCAATATGCTTGCACCTACGTACACGTATATTGGAGAGGTATATGTAGCATAACAGAAATGGAATCAGCCACCTGAGTTCGAATCCTGGAAGAAACTGTTTGCATTTCACTTCATGCTAATGCCCTTGAGAAAGACATGAATCCTTCCTCTCCTCCACCAGCTATGGATAAATAGTAGGATAGTCTGTAGTCTGGGCTCTTTAACCTTGGTGAGGCAATCACTCAAGAAGAAAAAATCTGAATTTAAACCTGCAGTACTCTATTTAAAATTGACCTTGTATCACATTCTGCTCATGGCAGGGATTGGATACATCCAAGGATCATTAAATAAGTTTCCAGACTTTTTTCGTGTGGGCACTTTTATTGATACTACACACATGAAACTCTAGTCCCCTTCAAAGTAATCTCCTCCAGCTGCAATGCACTTGTTGTATCGTTCCAACAACTTCTGGAAGGCCCCCATGGAAGTCCTCTTGTGTGAGTGTGTCAACGACCTTTGTTACTGCCTCTTTCATCTCCTCAATCATCTCATAACGACAGCCTCTGAGCTTAGGAAATAACAAAAAGTGACCAGGAGCAAGGTCTGGTCTATAGGGAGGCTGAGGAAGTGTCTTGATGCCCATCTTGCTCAAATAGTCTGTGGCAAGGATGGAGTTGTGGACTGGTGCATTGTCCTGGTGGAAATGCCACTGACCTGATTTGAAGAGTGCTGGCCTCTTCCGATGGAATCTCTTCCTGAACTCCCTTAAAACCTCAACATAGTAACCCTAACCCTTTGGCCAATCAACTCTGGTATTCTGACTTCCTTACTCCTCCCACACCTCTCATCATCCCTCAGACTCCCTGCCTTCCTTGAATCTCTTATGCCACTCAAAAACTGATGCTCGATTCATGAAATATGCTTCAAAAGCAGTCTGAAGCATTCCATACATTTCTGTGGCATTTTTTGCAAGTTTAAAACACAATTTTATTGCATATCGTTCATCTAAAATTTCCTAACATCCAGATTGCCTTTTTGAAGTTCACCAGCTGTGACAATCAGGCTTTAGAAGGGTGTATTCCAATTGCTGCTGTAGCTGTTCATTAAACCTGAAATCATAAAAATTGGTCAGTCATCTCATAAGATGTATAGCAATAACATACTGAATTTTCAAGAGTCTACGACAATTTTAAATGCCTGTACAAAAAAAGTCTGGAAACTTATTGAAGGCCCCACGTACATATCCTGCTTGTATTTCCCGTTACATTAATGCCCTTGGGAAAAGCATAAAGCCTTCTTTTTTTTTTTTTACTTCCCCCCCACCCCCACCAATGGGTAATTAGTAGGGAAGATTGGGTTCATTAACCTTAATAAGGCACCCTGTCTAGAAGAAAAAATCTGAATGTAAACCAGCTTTATTCCATTTCAAAATTGACCTTGTTTCACATCCTACTTATGGTGGAGGGGTCAAATAAATGCGTATATGCTATGCCTACATACATACACACTCATAGAGATGAATTCATATCTACATGCATATGCATTATTGCACCTAAATATGCACACCTTGGGACAAAAGAGCTTATAGTGTCACATAGCAACAATCTCCAAGTTGGGAGTGGTTGCCTTTCTTGAAAACTTTAGCTTTTACTTGGTCTTGAATGTAAAGCACTGGTGCTCAATGAATATGCAATTATCTCAACCATTATGCAAATGTCTATAACAGGTAAGAGATCTATATACCTTACAGGAATAAGATTGCATATATCTACTAAAAAGAAAATAAGATTTTTGTCCTTGCATCTCTCTCTGTTTTATTTTTTTTTATTCTTAAGCTTTCCTGCTGCTGTATTAACTTTGTGCCTGGGAATACACACAATAATTTATTTATCTCCCTTCTTTGGCAATATGAATAAAGTGTCCTTTGATCTTTTTCGCTTGTAACCCTCTTTGGTCAAGTCACATTTCTGAATCTATTACTATCTACAGGCCTTCTTAATAGGTTAAAATGGTTATAATGTTTGCCTCAGGCATTAGAAGGCAGGGTTCAAATTTGGACAGAATTTCAAGACTGGTTAGCTCATCAGTCACTACAGAATCTTACTCCCAGGTAGATACTGTGCTTATAAAATCTGCAATCTTCATATTCTTTAAATATGTCTGTTTAGCTAAATGAAGGAATGCTTGTCTTTGATTCTTATAATGAAGGTTCAAATTCAGATAAAGGAATTTTTGTTGATTTTCAAGCCTTTTAGATTCATGCTACATTCATTCTTACCCATTGAACATTTTTTTCATATTCAGTAAATTCTCAAAATAATAGGGAGGAAGTGGGGGGGCTATTAATAAGGGGAAAGTGGTATCCATTAATAGGCAGGAAGAGATACTTAATATTGGGTAAGAAGGGATGTCCATTAACGAGGAGGGAAGGGGTGCTGCCCATTAATGAGGAGGAAAGGGGTGTCCATTAATAGGTAGGAAGGGGTGTCCATTAATGAAGAAGGAAGGGGTGCCCATTAATGAGGAAGGAAGAGGTGCCCACTAATGTCAAAAATCTATTAAACCTGAAAATAACACAGCAAGCTTTTCTTTTAGCATTTAATTTTTTTTTCCAAATATAAAAATGCTTTAATATAAAATTCTGGATATTAAAATTATTTAACTGTAATAAAAAGTTATTCATCTTTTTGATATTTCAGTGTTTCTTTATGGTCATAAGCACAATTTCATAGTTCTTTTTTGTTTCACTCTTTTAAAGTTTCATAGCAATCAGCATTCCTAATTACATTGCCATAACAACCTCATAGCATGAACTTTCTCAAATATTTTTCATAGAATTTGAAATTTTCCTAAATAATAAAACTTGTATTGTGAAATTAATGATAGATATATAAACACTCTTCGAAATTGTTTTTAGTATCTTATTTCTTTTCCATTCTTTCAGATATTTTATCCATATATATATATATATATATACACACACACACACACACACTTATTATTCTGCAGGGTGATTGAAAAGTAATTCCATATTTTCTTTCTTCTGATATTCATTTCTTGTAAAAATAGTAGTTAAGAAATGAATTTGAGGAATTTTAAAATAAGAAGTTACTTTTTTTAATTACCTTGTATATATTCATGTAATTGTCAATTCCTGACACGGAGACCAAACAAAAATATTCCCTGTTGAAATTTAAGTCTAATTATTTCATGATTCTTATTCCTCTTCCAAATAACTGTTTTACACAAATGCTATCTGCTATTTTTTATCTGTTGTGCCGGTTGCATGTCGTTCTTTAATTTCCTTGCAATATATCAGAATTCCTTATTAGTTTACCAAAGTTCTCACACTGCTTAAGACTTGAGAAAAGGAGCTTCTAAAGTCAATTTTTGGTTCCTTCATTTTACCACCATTTTTTATCTATTTACTTTTGTTTGTAAAAGACTTTGATGCTCTGAATTCTTGTTCCATCGTCTTCGAATAACTTTTCTAATGTTGAAAATATTTTATGTTTATGAACATTTTTTTCTTCTTTATGTTGATTAAATATGAATTTTTGTTTCATTTTCTATTTGTAAAGTATTTTCTCTTCTTTACATCCACCTTGTCAGTGGAGCTTAGAATATGCTGACTTTATCCTCCACTTCAGCGGAGATAAGACCTCTCTACACCCCCCAAAAAAGAGGTATTCGAGGTAGGATACTAAACTATATCTGATACTGAGGTTCTAGTTCTGGATTGCTTGGGAGTGTGGACTACCCTTTCATTGCTATTACTCTCGGGTATAATCTGATATGGAGTGGGTAGTACCTGTTAGGGTCACATCTATGGGTTGTGAATAGTTCTGTTGAAAAATTATTTATATTTGATTGCAATAGTTGATGCCTTATAATAAGTAAATATTCTTAACACAAATAATTTATAAGTTATAAACAATTATAAGTTATAATTGTTGACTAAGAATTATTTTTAATTAGTTAAAACCATATAAGAGTCAGCAAACAAAGGACTATCATTAAATACTTGAAACCATATAATTATTAGTATTATATTAGAATACTTGAAACCCTACTACTGTGTGAAAGTTATTTGTATAATATAGAAATACTGCCAATGATTCAGGAGACCTGGGTTCAATCCCAGGTCAAGTCATACCAAAGACTTTAAAAATGGTACTTGATACCTCCTTGTTTAACACTCAGTAATATAAGGTACGTATCAAGGGTAAAGTGGAGCAATCCAGGGAAAGGAGTAGCGCCCTCTCCTACACCTCAATGTAGTAGCTATTGAAAAGGCAGCCTTCTAGTCACCCTCGACTACAGTCGCCAACTTTACTTTTTTTACTGATATCATACACACACGAATGCTGCGAGCAATATTGAACAAGTCCTGGAGGCAGCACCCAACAAAGCAGCAGCTGCACGGCCACTTACCACCCATCATGAAAACTATCAAAGTTAGATGAACCAGACATGCGGGACACTGCTGGAGAAGTAAAGATGAACTCATAAGTGACATACTCCTATGGACCCCTTCACATGGATGAGCAAAGGCAGGACGACCAGCTAGAACCTACATACAACAGCTCTGTACAGATACGGGATGTGACCTTGAGGACCTGCCAGAAGCGATGGACGATAGAGAAGGGTGGCGCAAGAGGGTCAGAGATATCCGTGCTGATGGCGTGACATGATAATGATGATATCATATAATTGTGTGCAAAAATTCTTAAAAGACATCTACACAAAAATATCAATATAAATGTACAGTGAATGCAATTCTCTCACCTCTAGCCATAAAATAACTCTAGACTGGTTGTCATCTATTTCTTAAAGACCCCTTTTGACCTGTGGCATAACAGGAAATAGACCTGTTTCCTAAAGTAATCATAATGCAGGTGTTTCCTCTGCAGAATTGTCACATAAATTGCATGTTTGAAGGAGGCATATCCATGTGCAATATGTAAGCGGCAGACTGGAGGTGTAACCATGTGAATTTTTATGAGCATCCAGAATATTTTATAACCATGGAGATTTCAACCATAGAGGTAAAAAGACTGCAGTAGACGGCAACTAGACATCATGTTTCTCTAGGCTTTGCACCAGACTGCTCAGAGTAGAGAAGCTTTAGATGGCCCTGTGCAAGACTTGCAAAAGTAGAGAAGTGTGGAGAAACCAAGATGATTCAATGCCTTGAGATGGCCCCATACCAGACTTGTGAAAGTAGAGAAACAAGGATAAACTAAGATAATTTAATGCCTTGACTTGGCCCTGTACCAATCTCACAAAAGTGGAGAAAGAAGTGAACAGGTTTCACTGAAGATTTTTATGTCACCCCTGTGTGTATAAACTCAGCCATTTTCAACACTCTCTTCTCACTCTTACCTGACCGTACATTTCAAGTAATAAAAGGAAAAGAAAAGAAGCAGATTATATTTTTATACATCAGCATTGTTGTCTTTCTCTGCTGTATGCAACACATTGTAGTTAACATCAATCATAACAGTTTAACTGAATTTGATATAAAATAACCCAACAAGGGCTGACATGCTGTAATCACCAATCAACCTTATCACATTAACAAATCAACTTTTCCCAGATTCGAACATCTAATTTGGATGAAAGCAGGTGAGTGAAATATCCAACATTCTACAGCATGGTTAACAGTAAAATTAACTTGAAAATAAGAATTAGGCAGAGTGCAGATACTACACTCTGATCTTAGTCAGAGAGCTGAATTGTAGCACTTTGATTCTAGACTAGAGTTTTTCAAACTTTTTACTTGTTGCCTCCTCTCCCTTGTGGCCAAATTTAATTTCCATTCACTCCCCCCACCCTCAGAAATAGTTGAATATCTAATTAAAAAGCATAACTAATTTACTAGTGTTTAATATATTTTACATGAGGAAATAATCAGTAAATTATAAAGGCTAATATATCTTGAATTCTTTTTTTCATGGAAATGATGGGTTTGATGAGCATAGAGGAGATTACAAATATTTGGTTGCTGATTTGTGAATTTGAGCCACAAATCAGCATTTTGTCTTTTCAAATTATCTCTCTTTTTGCTTAGTAAATTATGTAGATAGCTAAACCTCAAATTCTTCCATAAATGAAGTCGTAAAAAAGGTTGGGGATATTTTGCCACAGATTTTCGTTCATCTTATAATATTCAGTTCATTTGTTATTTTTTATGATTTTTGTTCTGTTATAAAGGCGTTTATAAATCCAAACTATTAAACTCACCTCTTTCACATTGGATCTCTATGCTTTTATTCACCCTGTCAAAATTTCATTTACTCCCAGTGGTCAATATGGACCACTTTCAGAAGTCATATCCTAGACAAAGGAAACAAATACTGCACTGAACTTAGTGGGCTGGAATGGGATGACATTTTGATCTTACTCTGTACTGATCCATGTGAAAATAAATTGGTCATTTTTGATGGATAGTATGCTACTAAATTTGAAATAATGAATGTGGAAGGAAGTGGGAAATGGAAACAATAAGAATGAATGATTTTATTAATGATTAAATTGGCATCAAAAATATTGATTTTGATCTGCTATAACTAAAAATGATTTTGATAAAGAAATAGATTAAAGAATTCTGTGAGAAAGCCATGAAATTGATAATCCTATTCATGATAATCTTGATATTGGTACTGATAAAGAACTGAAGGAAAATAATTTCAAAGACAAAGATCAACACGAAAGATCATATTGATTAAGTATTTACGATAAGGTTGACTATCTTCTCTATCTCTTTCTGAAGAAAAATTAAGAATAATCAGCACATATAAAATGCTATATATATCTTAACTTTGATAAAGGTCTAGTGATATCAGAGTGTAAATCACTTTATTCCGAAAAACAGCTATTAGATTCTATTCAAAACCCCACTCTCTCTCTCCCTCTCACATGTATATGAACAGATCATTTCAATTTTTTTTTTTTTTTAAATCAAGCAAGTGCTCAAATATTGATCTGCAGAGCAAGATAAAACCTAAAAGAAATTTATACAGTGTGTATGTATATAAATTGGAATAAAAACTCAACTGTCATTTGACACAGAACTGGGTTTATATGAGTTCCTATAAATATAGGGCAAAAATTGTATTGTGTTGCAACCAGTGTCCAATTGCTAAGATCCACCCCTCTGATAATGCTCAAGGGAGGTGCTGCCGGATGATAAGAAATCCCCAAAACAAGATCACTTTTGTCTTTTTTTAAAGGTACTATGCTAGTAATAAGCATGATTATAATGCTCTAACTTTTGAACCAGAAGAAAAAGTTAAAGAGAATCTGAAAGATTAAAATAGAAAAAGTTCCAAGTAGAATGTTAGCTGACAACCTAATTGAAATTTCCTCTGTTAAAATAAAAAGTAGCCAATCAAGATTATTGCATGTTCCAGAATTCAACATTATACTATTTCCTTGACTTACGTTCACTCTTATTTTGTCAATAATAAAATCTATATTTTTCTTTATCTGATGTGGTCGCTATATCAGAAGTTTCTTTTGTTAACAAGTGATGTAATTATCTTGAGTGACCTTGATATTTTGCACTTAAAATTCAAGGCTTTGTTTTTTGGTGATTACTGAGTTAGAACAATAATAAAAAGAAAAAGATTTCAAAGAAAAAAATTATGTGCTATTGCTTAACAAAATCTTTGAATTCTTGTTTGTTCATTTTCAAATCTTTGCTGTTTTAAAGTCTTCACAGCTGAATTTTCCCAGAATGCCTCAATGACTTTTAAAACGTAAACAAAGTATCTTTTCTTTTTCTTTTCTTTTTTTCTTTTTTTTGTCATGTGCAACTTTGGTTTGGCAATCTGCAAAGATAGGTAGATTAGTTTGAAAATGGAGGATGCCAGATACAAAGCACAAATATATGCACATACATATGTGTATGGATGCATGAGTGTGTGTGTATATATATATCTATATATATACAGTGTATCACAAAAGTGAGTACACCCCTCATATTTCTGCAGATATTTAAATCAAGCAAGTGCTCAAATATTGATCTGCAGAGCAGGATAAAACCTAAAAGAAATTTATACAGTGTGTGTGTATATAAATTGGAATAAAAACTCAACTGTCATTTGACACGGAACTGGGTTCATGGGACAACACTGACAAAATGACACTTTGACACAATGAAAAGTAGTCTTTGTGCAGCTTATATAACAGAGTTAATTTATTTTACCCTCAAAATAACTCAAAATATAACCATTAAAAGCTAAACTCCTACCAACAAAAGTGAGTACACCCCTAAGAAACTATACCCCT
Organism: Sepioteuthis lessoniana; assembly: GCA_963585895.1. Taxonomy (NCBI): domain Eukaryota; kingdom Metazoa; phylum Mollusca; class Cephalopoda; order Myopsida; family Loliginidae; genus Sepioteuthis; species Sepioteuthis lessoniana. Next base: position 119,942,886 of record OY757913.1, on the reverse strand, counting down.
AAATGTCCAAATTGAGTACTGCTTATCATTTTCCCTCCAAAATGTCATGTGACTCATTAGTGTTACTAGGCCCATGTGTTACTAGGCCCATGTGCATAGGGAGCAGGTGTGTTCAAATTTGTACTGCAGCTCTCATACTCTCTCATACTGGTCACTGAAAGTTCCAACATGGCACCACATGGCAAAGAACTCTCTGAGGATTTTAAAAGACGTATTGTTGCACTACATGAAGATGGCCAAGGCTACAAGAAGATTGCCAACACCCTGAAACTGAGCTGCAGCACAGTGGCTAAGATCATCCAGCATTTTAAAAGTGCAGGGTCCACTCAGAACAGGCCTTAGGTAGGTCGTTCAAAGAAGCTGAGTGCATGTGCTGAGCGTTACATCCAAATGCTTTCTTTGAAAGATCAGCAAAGGAGTGCTGTCAGCATTGCTGCAGAGATTGAAGAGGTGGGGGTCAGCCTGTGCTCAGACCATACGCCGCACTCTACATCAAATTGGTGTGCATGGCTGTCACCCCAAGAGGAAGCCTCTTCTGAAGACGATATACAAGAAAGCCTCCAAACAGTTTGCTGAAGACATGTCAACAAAGCACATGGATTACTGGAACCATGTCCTATGGTCTGATGAGATGAAGATTAATTTGTTTGGTTCTGATGGCTTCAAGCATGTGTGGTGGTGACCAGGAGAGGAGTACAAAGATAAGTGTGTCATGCCTACAGTCAAGCATGGTGGTGGGAATGTCATGGTCTAAGGCTGCATGAGTGCTGCAGGTATTGGAGAGTTATATTTCATTGAGTGATCCCCTCCCTCCAGAAACAGGATAGCAGGGTAGTGTTCCTGCCTGACAATGACCCCAAACACATCTCCAAGACGACCATTGCTTTACTGAAGAGGTTGAGGGTAAAGGTGATGGACTGGCCAAGCACGTCTCCTGACTTGAACCCAAGAGAACATCTTTGGGGGATCCTCAAGCGGAAGGTGGAGGTGTGCAAAGTCTCAAATATCTGCCAGCTCTGCGACGTTGTCATGGAGGAGTGGAAGAGCATTCGAGTAGCTACCTGTAAAGCTCTGGTAAACTCCATGCCCAGGAGAGTAAAGGCAGTTCTGGATAATGATGGTGGCCACACAAAATATTGACAGTTGAATGTTAATATTGACAACTTTCTCTAAGGGGTGTACTCACTTTAGTTGGCAGGAGTTTAGCCTTTAATGGTTATATTTTGAGTTATTTTGAGGGGAAAATAAATTAACTCTGTTATATAAGCTGCATACAGACTACTTTTCATTGTGTCAAAGTGTCATTTTGTCAGTGTTGTCCCCTGAAGAGATATACTTAAATATCTGCAGAAATGTGAGGGGTGTACTCACTTTTATGATACACTGTGTGTGTGTATGTATATATATATATATATATATATATATAATGTTTGTGTGTGTATATATATGTCATGTCTGTTTTCGATGTGTGTTTATATATATATATATATTTATATATAGTATTTGTGTGTGTATATATATCTATGAGTGTCTCTCTCTCTCTCTCTCTCTCTATATATATATATATATATATATATATATATATATATATATAAAGGAGCCATGTCTGTTTTGGTATGTACTTGTCAACTTATGACTCAAAAAAAAAATGTCATTCGGCATTAAAAACTGCAGATGAAATTTAATGTTTATTAAAAGGAAAAGTTCAAAATTAACTTTTTTAATTTGAGAGATTAATTACATAATTCAATAATTAAAAATCAATTGATTTTTAGAACTCTTCATAAGAAAGTATCAAAAAGATGTGCTATTCTTCTTTGCTTCTTATGACTCATTATGTTTAAATATTTTTCATTGGCAAAATTTGAATTTAATACTTTTTCAAAAATTACTGCTTTGTGATTTAGTAATAATTCTAAAAAAAAAAAGTTCTTAATTTTTGGGAGAACTAAAAAAATAATAAGTTGGCGACCTTAGTCGAGGGTGACCCGAAGGCTCCCTTTTTGATAGCTACTACACTGAGGTGTAGGGGAGGGTGCTGCTCCAATCCCTGGATTGCTTAACTTTACCCTTTAATTATTAGTTCCTTCTTCTCCTATTTACCAACCCCTCTGCTCGGGCAGGATATGACACAAGGTCAATTTTTAAGCGGAGTTTAACAGGTTTTAATTCAGAGTTTTCCTTCTCCTAGCCTAGTTGCCTGACCAAGGCTGAAGAACCTAATCTGTCCTACTATTTACCCATAGTTGGAGGGAGAATAATTAGATTCATACCTTTCCCAAGGGTATTAGTGATATGCAAAATGCAATCAGTCTCGTCCAGGATTTGAACTTGTGTCGCCGTGTTCATTTCCTACAACGATAACCATTACACCACGGGCACCTCCAGTATTATTAGTTCCTTCTTATTGTATCATGAAAATCTTTTAAACCTTTCACCAGGATAGGATTACATATTTTTGTATATCATTTTAAACATAAACTTAAAGAAGATAAAAAAGACAAACAATCCATTTGAATAGGCAGAATCCTTCAACTTACTCTTCTGTTACCTCTTTCTATCTCACTTACTGATGTTCTTAAAATCCTTTTAGTCCTGTCAAGGACCAGGTACTTCTACAGGGTGGAACGATAAAATTGTCGCCCTAGAAAAGACGACATGATTCCATTTCCGTTTATTGAAAACCAGTTTGCTTTTTTTGTTGCAGACCATCTACTAGTTGGCCAGTTGTGTACAAATCCCATGAGTGATAGGAGCCTTCTATCATGTCTGAAAGTGACACAATGTTCAACGCGCAAGATCGGACGTGTGGCGCTGTACAACTCATGCTCTCTACCGATCCAAGTTATGACAACAGAACCATTGCCAGCACCCTCAAAATGAAATCTGGATTGCCACAAATAACAGGGACATGACCAGGGTGATGAAAACAAAGTTTCCGGCTACTGTTATGGTCTTTGGTGTGGTTTCAAGTGAGGGCCACATCATGTCACCTCACATCTTCGAAGCCGGCTTGAAAGTCAACACCAAAGTGTACCTGGATGTACTGAAGAGTGTGGTGATCCCCTGGTGCAATCAGGTGGCTGGTGGCAGACCCTGGGTGTGGCAGCAGGACTCGGCACCGGCCCACAAGTCCAAAGAGGCCCAGGCTTGGTTTCAGGAGTACTACAACTTTGTACTCTTCTCTCACTGTCCCCATCTCCAACTCACCTCTCACACATAACCAACATCAACCCTTTTGAGAATAAAGTGTGAGAGGTATATTTTAATAAAGAAGTGTGTTTGTTTGTTCATTGAAGTCGTCATTATGTTTAATTATGTTTCCGCTTATATTTGTATATGTATGTGGCTATTGTCAGCTATTGTCAGCATATGCCTAAAGAAGGTATGGAATGCTGTTGATCTTATGGAAGTCTAATCTATCTAATAAAAAAAAAACAGGATTTCTTCCAAACTATGACTGTGTCAATACTACTGTATGAATGCACCATATGGACACAACCAAAATCCATAGAGAAAAAAGTAGATGGGAACTACACAAGAATACTGCATGCTGTTTTGAACAAATCCTGGAAACAACACTACACAAAACATTAACTGTACAGCCACCTGCCTCCCATCTCACAAACTCTTCATGTAAAATGAACAAGACATACAGGGCACTGCGGGAGAAGCAAAGATGAACTCATGACATTCCCTTACAGACTTTTGTACATGGACGTGCCAGTGTTGGCCAACCAACAAAGACTTACATCAGCTTTGTGGGAATACAATGCAGCATAGAAGATCTGCCAGGAGGAGTGATGAATGATAGAGATGAAACGATGGTGAGAGAGAGAGAGAGAGAGAGAGGGAGAGAGAGAGAGAGAGAGAGAGCTAGGAAAGTCTGTACTATCAGTGCAACTTAATAATGATACATATATTTACATGTATGCATGTATATATATATATATATATATATATATATATATATATATGTATGTACATATATATGTAAAAATAAAAAAATATATACAAGAACTGCTGCAAAAGAAGCAGTTTTGCTTCCAGTAAAGTCTTCATCAGATGAGCCTGAGTTCAGGCATGGTTTATATATTTACATATATGTATGTATGTGCATATATATATATGTGTGTGTGTGTGTGTGTGTCTGTGTGTGTATTTACATGTCTAGATATGTGTGTATATATTTAAATATGTTTATATATATATATATATATATATATATATATATATATATATATATATATATTTGCATATTTATTTTCATGTATATATGTATGTACACATATATTTACACACATATGCATGTATATATATTCATGGGTATATTTACTTACAGATATGTGTGTGTGTGTGTGTGTAAGTATATATGTATATGTATGTATTTACATACATACACATCTAGGAAAAACTGGAATCTGACATTATGAAAATGTACAAAAATAAAATCAAGATCTTCTGAGAATTATTTTATTTATTGAATTATTTGCCAGCATTAAACATATTGTTTTTTGGTCATTTTTTTAAGACCTTCATCAGTGCTTATGATTTATCAAATGAAACAAAAATGATTAGAAAGTTTTGAACATTTTATTTCCGTTGGTAGTGTTCTGTTTCAAATTTGAAAAAGTCAAAATGGCAGTATCTGATTTAAACAACACTCACATTTCCAAATCAAAACAAAAATTACAGTTTTAGGTAACAACAGCAGATGGAAATATATCGGAAGGAATGATCTCATTGAAAAATTTTTGTACCCACAACTCAGCTCAGTTAAAATAGAAGCCCTTCAGTGTAGTCTAAAATTTACCACATGAGTAAATAATGTCAATGTAGTCAATTTTATAAATTCAAACTCTAGATATAATGATTCTAATTTCAACAAATGATCTTTACAAGTACTTCTCACTGCAACAACTAATGATAACACAGATGAACTTGTTTTACTTCAGAGACTGCAGTAATAACCACCTTATTATCACACCCTCTGATAAATATGGGGTGGGGGGTTGTCATATGGATTCCACTCATTATAACAACAAAATAGTTATCAAGTGGCAAAAACATATGTGAACAAATTCCTCTAGAAACCATAAATAAGAATATAGTTGTTATTAATAAGTCTTATAAAAACTCATCACTAAAAAAGACAAATTCAAGTCTTTATTGATTGATTATCATCCAACAATCCCTAAAATTTATGGTCTTCTTATAAACTCATAAGTCTGGAATTCCTTAAGCAATTATTTCTGGAATTAGAACTCCCCTATAACATCACAAAATCTTTAGCCAAAATGTTTTCCCCTCTCTTAATCACAATTAGCAATTTGCACATCAAGAACTGCTGATTTACTCATCAAAATCAATAATATAAACATAGAAAAAAACAAATCTTAACCCAGTATCAATATGAAATCATTATACACCAATATTTCTGTTGAAAAATGAAATTCACTTTAAGAAAAATGAATATTACATAACCTTTATCTATTTACAAAAAAAAAAAATGTGTGTGTGTGTGTGTGTGTGTGCGCGAACATATATATATATATGTGTGTGCTAACATATATATATACACACATACTTACCTAACTCCTCCACACAACCAGGATGTGTTACAAGGTCTCTTTTTATGCATAGTTCAACAGGTTTGAAATCCTACTTTCTCTTCTAGATCAATTGCTATACTGAGGTTAAAGTGCCAGTCTATCCTACTATTTACCTATAGCTAGAGGGAGGATAGTTGGATTCATACTTTTACCAAGGGTATTAATGTGATGTGAAATGTACACAACTTCATCCAGGATTTGAACTCAGGTTATTATGTCCATTTCCTATGATAACCACCATTACTCCCTTAGCCCCTCTCATTTTGCATGTGTAATATATATATACCTTTTTGTGTGTGTGTGTATATATATATATATATATATATATATATATATATATAATTTAATTTTTTATACCTATTTCATAATTCTGATTGTGTGAAAAAAAACCCAGATGATAGAATTTGCAAATAAAAATATTACACAAACTGATATCTGGAGAAAAAAAAATTCCATAAAAAAAAGAAAAGACTAAAAATATATGTACTACTTGAAAGTAATCAACCAATAACATGATGCCTTGACAAAAGAAAAAACTCTGACAAAATTCCTTCAACTAAACATGCTCAATACACTAAGAGGAGCTATATATATATATATATATATATATGCCTACAGAGTCAGAAAAAATTTACCTAGATTTCACCTAAACGGATCATCAGGATAATTCTGACCAAAGAAGGGTTGGAACAAAACTACATTTTATTGATTTAAAGACCACTAGAAAGAATAAAATTAACATTAAAAAATCATACCTTACCTACCAAACAACGAACTTTTCTTATGCCTACAAACATCAAGTATTTCTGACCTTGGGTTATGTAATTCATTGAGATTATAGTAGGAAGCTATAGCAAATTTCTCCTCCATATATATATATATATATATATATATATATATTATAAGAGTCTATATTCAATTAATTAAATATATATATATATATATATATATATATATATATATATATATATATAAAATATATATTTATTTATTATATATATATATATATATATATATATATATAGTCCTCCACATACAGACTGTTTCATTGTATCACTACTCTTCAGTGTGGCTAGACATGCAAGATGCTTCAAACCGGGATTGAAACCTACCTAACTTTATGTTAGGCTGATGATATACCCCCTAAACCAGCCTGCGACTCAACGTCAGCTCGGGAATTAATGCTTATGTATCAAATTCTGTTTGTTTTTACATTTTGCACCATCAGATGCCAGAGTGCTCAATTTATTAGAAGAGCTTAAAACTATACGATGTTAAATAATTTTTTGAGAAAATCCTTTAAATTACACAATGGGTTTATGTATATGTATATAATGTATGTGTGTCCATATGTATCTGTGTGTGGTTGTACTAATAAGTCCATTGCTGAATATATATTTATTTGATGGATTCTGATCTACAATTTTCAGCACTTCATTCAACTGATGATATGTTAATAATCTAGTTTGCTATATTTGTAAATAAAGAATGTTCAATATCATCGATAGATCTTGTCTACATCTGTTTGAACAGCAATGACATATTCATTAGCATTTGGTGACTGTCAATTTCACACCTCTACAATCAGCTGACAGTTAACTTAAAAGTCTATTACTATCAAGACATTCCAACAGCATAGATTTCCTTTGACTCTCTCTTATTAGCTGTCACTTTTGACCATCACTCTTGTTAAGTTCTCTAGATGGTGTCCAGTATCTGCACAAAAGTGATGAATGTAAGTTTTTGCTGCTCGGCCAACACCATGTGTAGGTGTCTGTGGGCAAATGTCACTTCTAAGTTTGTCATTGCTTCTCCAGCTGTGCTCAGCACATCTTACTTCTATGCTTTGTGAGATGGGAGGTAAGTGACCTTCAACTACTGTTTTATTGGGTGCTACTATTAGAATTTTTTAGAGTGAGAGGGAGAGAAAAAGAAATTTGGTGCTCTGTAGATAAAAAGCCTTTATTTTTCAATTTTTGTTTGTTTTAAGATATTAATGGTTTCTTTTATGAAAGAAATTCAAATGTGACATATTATTTTCTTTTATTTTGCAAGATAATTAAGATCTACCTTAAATGTTAAAAAGGCCAAAAAAGAACAACTTAGTGTAAATTAACTCTTCTCCTAGTAAAGACAATTTAAAAATATTAGGAAGAAAATTAAGACTTAAAAATCTATTTCTGGGAAATCAATATAAAATCAATATTTGATTACTAGTTAGAAAAGTATTGCTGATTTTTCAATATTCTTCTTCATAGATGAATAAACATTGATACATTCAAAACACTTCATGTTTAGTATTAGTTGTAATATTATTAAAATTTCTTAGATGTAGCATTGTCAGTTATTGTTAATTTTTTATTTATCTTTCTTTCATCTTAATTTCATTTTCTTTTTATCACAATTCCCTCTTCATCATTTCACTATCATTAATAAGCAGTGAGGTTGAGAAATAAATGATAAGCCTCCAATGAAACTCAAAATTGCATCTGTTATCTTCAAGAGTTCAAACCTCACTAGAGGCTTATTCTAAATTTTTCACACTATTTATTATCATTGCATGGCAATCTGGGAGTTGTGATAAAAAGCAACAGAATTAATATGAACTTAATATTATTGAAAAAGAAAATAATAATATCAATAAATGGGAAGTATCTGAATGTTTGTCTTCTATAGACAGCCATACAATTCGATGTAAAATTGCCAAATTTAGTAAGCAGATTTGTTGGGCCCATATAAGTCCCAGGAGATATTTTGTGGGCCTTATATGGTATTAAGTACAAGATTTTTAAGACACAAATGAAGGTGTTTTATAAGCATTGAAATTTTAAGAAAACCAATTGTTCTGTTTTGTTCTGTTATTTAAGGAAATGCCTCTTACTTTTTGGTTAGATTTCTTTCTTCAGTAAATGAATATAATTTTAAACAGCATTACTACATTAGAAGTGACAATCCAAACAAAAAACTATTTTATTTTATATATATATATATAATACCAGTGTTGGTTGTCACTAAATCACTTTGTGGGTTTGTGGCGAACCAAGTGCAATATAATATGGAGTGTGCTCAATATCTAGGATAGAGCTATTATATAAAGTAAAAACAGTAGTTTAAGGTCATAAAATCATGGAAGTAAGATATGCTAGGCACAGCTGAAGAAGCAAAGATGAACTCATATATAATATATAATAGATTTATATCTAATGCCATGGAATAGCTCTGTGGGCAAATGTCACTTATTGTAGAATAACAATAACACATACCTCCATAAAGCATCCAGCTGGCAGACAAAAATAAAGCAGGTCGTAGTGTCAGTTTAGCATTGTAAGAAAGACTGCACTGAGTTACGACCTGCTTTATTTTTGTCTACCAGCTGGACGCTTTATGGAGGTATGTGTTACTGTTATTCTACAATAAATGACATTTGCCCACAGAGCTATTCCGTGGCATTAAATATATAAATGTATTATATATTTATTTTATATATATATATATATATATATATATATAGAACACACATTAACAAGTCTATTAATTTTCAGCCATTATTATTGATAATATTGAATCATCCCATTGATAAAATAGCTATAGTCATCACAGATTATGATCAGCAAGTGTTTAATTCCCAAAGATACACACTTTTTTATCATCCGCTAAAAATTTTCTTTGACCCTTTTAGTTTCTTTGGACTTTAACACACTGAAGTCTAAAAGCGACAAGGATTTCATTTAAATTGTTTGTTCTTATTTGTTTATTTGCATTGCAACATCATTTCAATATGTTGATATATTAACAAAAATCAAAGTTATTGTTTTATTCAATTATGAATCTGGATTGCTTGAAACTGAGGAAATCCATTTATATTCGAATATGTATATACAATAATTATTATTATTGCATTAAAATTCTTTTAATGTATTTTTAAAACCTTATAGTTTTCTCAGTATGATTTTGATTATCATACACTTAACTAATCGATAATAGAATTTAGTAAAAATATATTTAAAAAAAAAAAAATAAGAGAAAATTTTGCCCTCAATTAAATTTTAAGATATTTCAGTTAATTTTTAGTGGTTGATAAGTACAAACATGGTGTTGTTTTTTTTACTTAGATCTAGACCTTATCAAAATGATCAACAATTCTTCTGACAATCTTATCATTAAAAAAAAAACTGCAACAGCAACAAAATGTAAATGAGAAGACATTTAAGAAATTTATTTATTTATTTTTTCAATGGCTCTCTGATAAATGTTACATTCAAGACTTTTGTTTTTATATATGAAAATAAAACAATAAAATTACTAATGAGATATGACAGCTATTTATTAAAATCATCTTTTTAAAGATATTAGATATCCAGTAACTGTGATAAAGGCCATTTGTTAGTACATATAATGCACATTGCACTCTGATCATGTGTATTATGATTTAATATACTTTGAACATTTTGATATGAACATGGGTGTAGAAATTCCTATTTATTCATTTAAAAAGAATTTAAGAAACTTGAGAAATCATGTGCCAAGTGTATTGAACTTTGGGATGATGATGTACAATAGCACATACATTTCATATCTCTACCTGATTCCTTTCTTGGTCAGGCAGAGAACTTATCTACATCACCTTTTAGTAATAAAATAATGATTATATATATCTTCTCACATGATTATATCTATATTTCTGTTTACAAATATTTTTAAAATATCAACTAGTTTCATTGTTTGTTTTTTCTTCTTTTTATCAGCTCTTTTTCCTTCCCTGGTTGCATGATAATCTGGAGAGAGAGAGAGAGAGAGAGAAAAAAAAACACAACCAAAATTTCCCGGACGCCTCATCTTTGAAAGCAGACAACATCTTTGTCAGTTGTAGCTGATACTTCCAACAGGTAATTTGTCATTCACAACCCAAATAACACTTAAAAGAAGGGAAAAGATAAAGATAAAATTTCTAGAAACACTTGACTCATAAAAACTGCCAAAAATCTCTGAAAAAGAAATGAATTCCTTGTGATGTTTCTTCTATTTCCCTAGAGATTTTTATCAGCACAGAGGACAAATTAACCCTTTTGAAGACAGTTGGCTTATAAAGCTGAGATCATTGTCATGTGAAGTGCTGCTGCTGCTGCTTTTGTTTGGCACGAGGCGTTAATTTTCCTTCTTGGAAATGACTTCTGTAGGATATTAAAAAAGAAAAAAATATTTGCGATATTCTTTTGTGTGTTGATCTGTAAGCTTCTTTAATTAATTAACTAAACTCCATTTCATGGGGTTTTTTATATACTAAAGTGAGTCAAAAGTTTTGCAATATTTGCATTTCAAACAAGATGATGCTTTGTGTCCTGAGGGATTATTAGAAGGTAATTCACCTGAGTTCATTCTGGACAGTTGAACTATCAATGCCAATATGTATGCTGAACAGCAGTGTGGCAAAAATACCCTGCACTGGTTAACAGAAAGTGAACTCATCTCCAGTCAGATAATGCAAAATTTCATACCACTCGCATGATCCAGAATAAACTCCAGGAACTTGGGAATCGAACTGATGCCATGGTCAGTATATAGACTTGACCTTCAAATTATTACTTGTTCAAATCCATGGCTCACATTTTAACAACAAAGAAGAGGTAGAAACTTCAATGAAAGAGTTCTTCTCCTCAAAGGACAAGAACTGGTATTAGCATAGGATAAAAAATTGGTTGAAAGGTGGCTTCAGACAGTTCAACATAATGGCTTCTACTTTAAATGCACTGCTGCTTTTTTTAAAACTGGAAGAATAAAGCAAATAAGTTACAAAAATATTGCAATATGTTTTACTCATCTTCCTATATGTAATTCTCTCTATATATACGATGCATAGTGTAACGGTTATAGGTTTTGGTTCCCTAAGCTTCTAAGGAGACAATCATCTGGAGGTTGCAGGTTCAATCCTGACTGCAGGCGAGTAACAATACAGGAATACTTAACACTTGTACCCGGTTATGGCTAACGGAATCAAAACAGGCGATCCCCGTGGATTTAATAAAGGATGTAGTTCGAAGTTCCGTGAAGGTTCTCGAGTTTGACAAACACCTGAAGAAGGCCAGAAGACATATAAGCCGAAACGTTGTGGTAATAACAATAAGGATGAAGACAATACTCTGAAAACCCTTAATGATAAAAATCATCAAGCTTCGTCTCAGAAATTTAGACGACTAATATATATGTATTTCACATTTTCTTGATAGAAAATGATTCTCAATTATAATCAGGCTAGTTTCATTCCTCAAATTAAAAAATTATTCATTAGTTTTATTTCATGATGGATCCATAATAAACATATCATTTCTTGTTACTTTAGTTCTTTTCCCTTCATTGGAATGTAACCAGTTTTTCAGTTTTCTCTTGAAACTTTTATAGAAGTTGTTTGGATAAGCTGCTTTCATTAGATTGACCAATTTGAGAGTTCTTTGTAAGAACTCATTTTGCTATCTCGAGCAAGCAGCATGCATTCTTTATTAATTTTTTGCACACCATGTTCACCCTATCAGTGAGGCTTAGAATAGATCAACTGCATCCCCTGCTAAAGAATAAGACACTAACCTGCATCTGCTGGTGAAGCACTAAATCTGGTGCAGTGGGGAATGTGGGATACTTTTATTACCATTACTCCTATCCTAGGTCCACTCTGACCTGGAGTGGTAGTACCTGTTTGGGTCCCATCTATATGTCAAATTGATCTGTTTGAGATAATACCTGCTTAAAATGATTAAAGATAGATTTTTGTACTGTACATAATTTGAAATCATAATTGTTGAAATGACTTAAACATAAAATAACCCAGCAAGTGTTGACATGCTATAAATCAATCAACCAATTAACATAACACATAAGGCACGCATTTTTTTTTATCAAAAACTGTTTCAGACAATCACCCTGTAACTTATCTACTTAATGAACTGATTCATAAAAAGCTTCAAAATTATCTTGGAGCTGTGAGAAAGAAGGAGAATATTTCTTCTTTTTTTTTTTTTTTCCTTGAAGTTGTAGTACAAAAATCATTTGTGAAGTTTATAAAAAATATGTTTTTGGCAGTTGAAAACACAGAAATTGGAGAGATTCCTATGGTGTTGTGGCTAATGCGCTAGATTGCGATATCTTAGTGAATGAGTTCAAACACAAGTTGTACTATTACATTCTCTTTGGGACTAATACACATGGGAAAGCCATGAACTTAATCTTCTCATCTCTGGGAGGTTAAATAGTTCTACTTTTCTTCTACATTGATGGCTTTGGCATTGAATACCCCATAAAGATTGATATACCATTCAATAAAGAAACCAAAGTAAAACACAGTAATTACAATTTGAAACCTTTATTGTTTTATGTTCTACTTATGAATTATTGTGATTAGTCATGTATAGCAAGCATTTATATAGAATATACACCCACCCAACTGCATAAAACATCTTTAATATATAATACACATTTACATTTTGGAATTTGTACAAATTTATTCTAAATTTAACTGTTGTTTGATTTTTTATCTGGTTTATATTGACTAGAAGTAAGAATTTATATATTCTATATAATGTTTAGAAATACAAAAGTTACTTAGGATTCAGAACAAAGGCAAATTATAAACAAACACTCATTCCAGTGGATATTTATCTCTAGCAGTATAAAACAAAAGTGTTTGTTACATGTTAATTAGTTTAGATCATAGATATAAATTACTTTTGGTCATTCTCTCCTGAATATGGTGACACTTGTGACTGTTAAAAAAGTTAATATTTAGTTCTCATGTATAATATGCACCGCTAAATTTGGGCTGAAAAATATTGAAAAATAGTACATTTTATACACAAATAATTATGGTCATTCTTTAAAGTACACTTACACAGAAGTAATAAGGCAGTCACCCAACAATTACTCAACAATTTTTATATTTTTTATAATAAATTTCTATTTCTTATTATTTACTGTCCTATTACTTTTGCTCCACTCTACCTTATACTCAAAAAATGTAAAACCAAAAAATATCAGTAACCCCCCCCCCCATTTATTCCATTTTTATGAATTTAAAACAGATTTTTTCTGCTGTCTAAAATAATGAAAAAACAAAGAAGCAATTTCTATTAATTCCTATTCAAAAATTTTTTATCGTTACCAAATCCCCCTCCCCGCCAAAAAAAATACCCTTCTTTTATTTCTGCTTGTGGCGGCAAGACTGAAATAGGAAAGTGTTAATGTCACCCAAAGATTACCAAATGCAACATGCACCAAAGAAAGTATGGAGAACCAAGTGGTCAAAACATTGTTGTAACAACAATGAATAATAATAATTCCTTACATAATATCATTTGTATTGCATCAGTATAAACTAACAGTTTATAAACTTTTTTTTCTTTACACATTGCTATGATATGAAAACATTTTTTATATTATTTTTTTAACTAGTCTTTTCTTTATATTAATGTCTTTGATCACAATTTTTTACATTAGATACTCTCTGTCTTTTAAATTAAGTGGCGTGATTGACCTAGTAGGTATAGTGTTTGCCAATGATCTGGGAAACCTGGGTTCAATCCCAGGTAGAGTCATACCAAACACTCAAAAAAATGGTACTTGACGCCTCCTTAACGCTCGGCATTATAAGGTATGTATCAAGGGTAAAGTGGAGCAATCCAGGTGAAAGTGTAGCACCCTCCCTTACACCTTGGTGTAGTAGCTATTAAAAAGGAAGCCTTTGGGTTGCCTGTAATTACGGTCGCCAACTTTACTAGATATAGCCCAAATCTAATGATATTGCATTCTTTCTACTCTAAAAGTTTAGACCATATTTATTTGTCATAACTGCACATTACCAAGCGATCCTGTAAATAATATCTGAATGGACTTTTAGAAGATATACGTTTTGGTTTGGAAGGAAAAAATCTCCAGAGAGTAGTTTTCATGGAGTAGTAGGCATTCAAATCGTTTGGTTCTCTGGTTAAACTAATAGTTAAAGGATCGTTTCCAGTCCTACGTGCTCATCTCTAGATGAAAACTGGTTCTCAAATACTTTATTTCACTTGCTTAATAATCTCTTGCTTGAACAGAGATCCGTCATCAAATTTTTGATGGCTAAAAAGTGCAAACCATGTGAAATTTATGTACAGAGAAGTAATTTTTAGTCAAAAAATATGTTCAGAAATGGGCTAAACATGGATTTTCTACTATATGTCTGAGTTAAAAAGACAGTCAATGGAGTGGAAATATACTGACTCACCAGTAAAGAAAAAGTTTTGGGTGCAGCGATCTATAAAGAAAGTCATCCTGCTAGTCTTCTGTGACATAAAAAAGAACCCGTCACAGTTGAATTCATTAAAAAGTGCAACTGTAAACAGATCTTCCTATTGTCAACTCTTAGGATAAAATTCCCCTCATTTATTGACTGACCCTCATAGTTGTGCAAACTGGAAATGTAAAATATATAGATCACAATATTGCTTAGTTAGGCCTAACAATCTGATAAAGAATAAAAATATGTAGATCACAATATTGCTTAGTTAGGCCTAACAATTTGATAAAGAATAAAAATATGTAGATCACAATATTGCTTAGTTAGGCCTAACAATCTGATAAAGAATAAAAATATGTAGATCACAATATTGCTTAGTTAGGCCTAACAATTTGATAAAGAATAAAAATATGTAGATCACAATATTGCTTAGTTAGGCCTAACAATCTGATAAAGAATAAAAATATGTAGATCACAATATTGCTTAGTTAGGCCTAACAATTTGATAAAGAATAAAAATATGTAGATCACAATATTGCTTAGTTAGGCCTAACAATCTGATAAAGAATAAAAATATGTAGATCACAATATTGCTTAGTTAGGCCTAACAATTTGATAAAGAATAAAAATATGTAGATCACAATATTGCTTAGTTAGGCCTAACAATCTGATAAAGAATAATAATATGTAGATCACAATATTGCTTAGTTAGGCCTAACAATCTGATACAGAATAGAATAAATCACTAAGTCTCACTTCGATTAAAAATTGTTTTTTATTTTTACTTTAAGAAAATTTAGATATTTTGAAATGCATTCTATTTTCTTTAAAGCATTTTTGAAACTATTTTTTGAATCCACATTTCTTTATCACAGTAATGACTTTATCATTAACCACTTGATACCTCATTTACTATTTATTTAACCCTTGCACTTCTGCTTTCTTCCAATCGATCAAATTTTACTCTTTTTCATGTTTGATGAAGAACACTGACATCAAAATCATATTTGTCGATCATATGTCATTTGATTCAGCCTTTTCTTAATATTACTTAGATCTGTGTATAAACATACACCTAATAATGCATCATTGATATAATATACTTATAAAATCCAAAATGGCTTTCACTACCTTTGACTTGAACTGGAATAGTGTTAATAGCCCATTGCCCAGTAAGTTTCACAATTAAAGAGGAATTGCTACATTTCATATATGATGATTCATTAAGAAATCTCATGTAAATTTTTTGTAAATTCAGCTTTGAATTAACATGAAAATTTATTCATTTTTTTTTCTCTTATCCACACATTTTTATGTTTTCAATTGGCTTTTTTTTTTTTTTTTAAATGTCTCACATTTTTTTATTTCTTTTTCTATTTGTGACCTTGTTTTTTTGTTCTTTTTTTTTTACTATAATTTTTCTTTTCATTTGTTTTTACTTGTCAGTTTTCTTTTCCTTTTAAGTCTTTCATTTTTTTTGTAATCCTGTTCATCTTCTTTTTTTCTTTTCAACTGGATTTCATTTTTCCTTTTCTATTCATTCTAAATTTTTATTCACTTTAGCTTTTGTTGATTTAAGTTGTCTTTTAATCCATGTTTCTTTTCTTACCTTTTATTTTAACATTTTTTATTTGTTCCTGAAGTTTTGTTTTTTTTTTGCTTGTATTGTAACACTATAAGCTCTTCTGTCTCTAGTTGTGTTTATTCAACTGTAACAATGCATGTGCATTTGGTGCGAGCGTATCTGTAATATGTATGTATATAGGTGTAGCATGTATGTATATGCATGTGGGTACAAGAATATCTGTACGAGTCTGTATTCTGCATATAGGTATAGTATGTATGTGGGTGCATATAGGTGTAGAATATATGTTTGTATATCCATATGGGTGAAAGCATATCTATCTGGAGCGAGGTGTAAGCAAAGATATAGCAGATATATATATATATTTACGTATATTGATGAACATATCATAGAAAAAGTTTTAAAAAATTAGAGAGGTTGGCAGATTTAAAAAGATGATAAAATAGAAAGAGAAGTGTTTTTTGATGGGAATGAGGGGATTTTTTTTTTAGGGGAGGGGTTCATGTCCATAATGGACTGTAGTCTTTGGCACTGGTACTGTTAGAGGCTAGCAAACAGGAGTTTGATTTCTTTTATGCTTTTTAGTACTGGTTTCCTTTTTCTTTTTCTTTTCTGCAAGTCAAAATGTCTTGTATCCAAAGGGACAATTTGAGTTTTAACAATTGTCAGTAATAGGCATCTAGCCTTTGGATATGAAGAGGGTCTCCAGGTCAAGCTTGGATCCTTCCTTCCCCTGCCCACCATTTGCTATGGTGGTCACAAGAGAAGTTCAACTCCAAATAACCTCACATAAACAACAGTGAGCAGTTGATGATGAGACACAGACAAAGAGGCTATCAGGGGCTGACTTGCAGTTCTAGTAAAAGTCAGTAGCCAGTAGCTGCAAACAATAGTTGGTCATTGGACATAAAGAAAGGGGACTGTCAGGCCAAAATGGGGCCAAATGGCAGTTTGAAGAAAAGCATTTCTTAACAGTTAACCCTTGAATAGAGAAAGAGTGCTGCTAGGCTGGGGTTCTTAATTGTTCCTGAAGTAGTCAGCAGTAAGCCGCAGCTAGACACAAAATAAAATTGACCAGCGCTCAAGTTTTCATCCGCTATCCATATCGCTATGGTTAGGATCTACACAACTTTGGCAGAAAAGCTAAGTGTTACACATAGCAACCTCAGGATTGCATCAGAGAGGAATTGTTAAAAAAAGGCAGCCATATGATTGTATTCCCAATTTCATTTTGTTTCTTTTTTTCTTTTATGGCCCTGAATCATGGCTTCTACAGTTTGGGCCAAAACCAACAGCCTAGTTGTTTTGTTAAAAACAATATTTCAGGGAGAGTTTGGAAAGCAGACAAGACTGAAGGGGGTGGGCTGCAGATCAATACTTCCATAGTACTTAATTTTGGGGTTTTTTTTTTCATTTAATGGCATATCAACTTTTTGTGGGTTATTTAATGCTAAAGCTATCCTTGTAGAAGAACAATGATGTTACTATTTAACCCATAGCTGGGGGGAAAAGGAGTTCATGCCTTTCTCATGGAGCATTAGTCTGAAAGTGAACATAATAGCATAAGTGGTGTTTGAACTCACTTACTTACAGCAGTTTAACCATTACGCCATGGCAATTCCCCCTACAGTATTTATGTTTCTTTTCTATTATTTTATTTTTGTTTTTGTTGTAATATTTTTCATAAGAATTTTCATTTATTGTTTAGGGAATTTTTTTATTTAATCCTTTTTCTTTTATTTTCTATTTTTTTCTCTATTCTTTTCCCTTTCTTTTTATTCTCTACCCTGTCAGCTGGATAAAATATGCCAACTACAATTATGCTAAGCAGTAAGACACCCCCCAACAAGTCCATTACTCTCTGATCCAGATTGGTAGTCTATATTATGGCTCCATCTATGAGTAAAATAGAACTGTTTTATCATTTACAAAAGATTATTATTAGTTATATGAAACCATACAGCTGTATGCAAATTATTCATATTATACAGGAATAAGTAAGTAAAGTAAAGTTGTCTCCCTTTAGTCGAGGGCGACCAGAAGGCTCCCTATTCAATAGCTACTACACTGAGGTGTAGGGGAGGGTGCTACTCCTTTCCCTGGATTGCTCCACTTTACCCTTGATACATACCTTATATCGCTGAATGTTAAGCAAGGAGGTATCAAGTACCATTTTTAAAGTCTTTGGTATGACCCGACCTGGGATTGAACACGGGTCTCCTGGACCATTGGCAAACACTCTACTCACTAGGCCAATGAGCCGGTTAGGAATACTTGATAAAAAGAATTACTAATATTAAATAGCAATACTTGAGCTATTAAAATGTTTGCAAAAATGATAAATATTAAATAGAATTATTAGTGTTTGATAACAATACTTGAAACTATTCAACTGTTTTCAAACAAATAAGCTCGAAGAATTTGTTTAGAAATAAAGTTACCAACAAACTATTCACTTACAAATGTATTTACAAATATGTAAAAACAGGATTTGGCATTAAATAAGCCAAGAGTTGATATGCCATAAAACACTGACCAACCAACCAACTTTTTGCTGATGTTTTTTTTTAGGGGGGTAAATTTTCTTTATTTTCCCTCCTTTTTTCCTTAAATTGTTTCCTTTCTTTTCTCTTGTATTTCATTGTTATTATCTTTTTTCTTTTTTGCATTCTCCATCTTTTCTACCAATTTCACAACTTATTTTCATTCTTTTTCTTTCGATTTTATTACAATTTTAAACAAAATGGCCAATTTTGAAAATATTGATGACTATACAAATTTAGGACATTTAATAGAAACATAAAATCAATATTTCAACTGAATGAATTATGTTTTAGTTGTGTTAAAAAAACAAACTTTTTTTGTGTTGAGGATATTTTGTCTTCACTACATAATTTGCTACATCGTTATTATTCATTTATTAACTCATGCAATTTTCTAATAAAGAGAAAATTTCACCAGGGAAATTCTCTGTTTATATCCAACAAGATAGCAAAATGCTTCACTTATTGTTAAAGAAATCTTTTGTATTGTTTAGTTAATGTTCAGAAGAGGAAGAGCCAGATCTTTACTCAAAACCAGTGCTTAGTAAGTTTCACTTTTAATTTTGGACAAAAACAAATTAAACCTGAATTAATTTGGCTCAAGGTAAATTAAGATAAAAAAAATTGGTGTTGTACTAATCTTCTTGTTCAAAGAGATCTACCTGCTTTGAAAATCAGGATTTCATCTGATGTTTCTTATCTCAACTCAAATACTAACCTTGGCATCACTGAAAAATTTACAGCTATTTCAACCATGATAGATTCTATTATTTCCTCAAATTAGCCATTTTATGAAATGTCAAATATTGTTACATTGCTTCTTGTGATTTTTACGATATGGGATTTCTGTCTAAGATTAAAGTGTAATATCTGTAATGCTCTGTCTAGAATCCAAGTAACAATCCTCCAACCCTCTAGTAATGGATCAGAGTAATCTCTATGACCTCTGCATCAATCCTCCAGCCTTCTGCCAATGGATCAGTGTCATGTCTGTGCTCTCTCCATAGAATTAAAGTACCATTCTTTCAATCTTGTTTCAAATCTGTGCATTCTCCCCATTTTTTTTCCCAAGTTAATTTTACTCTATTATTTTAAACAACAAAATATTGACCTAGTGAATATGTCATTTGTTTACTTATCTCAAGGTTTGATATTCAAATCAGGGCACAGTGTTCACTTGTTAATTTTATGGATCATTTTCTTTTAGCATGAGATGTACAGCTGTTAGAAAGGTGTTTTTATTTTAGCATGATAGAAACACACAGGAAAATAACACTGTATATTATCATATCTGATAAAAGTAAAGTTGGCAACTGTAGTCGAGGGCGACCAGAAGGCTTTCCAGTAACTACTACACCAAGGTGTAGGGAAGGGCACTACTCCTTTCCTTGGATTGCTCCACCTTACCCTTGATACAAACCTTTTAATGCTGAGTGTTAAGGAAGGAGATATCAAGTGCCATTTTTGAGTCTTTGGTATGACTTGACTTGGGATTGAACCCCAGTCTTCCGGGCCATTGGCAAACACTCTACTCAATTGGCTACTTCATTATGTACAATCAATTGAAAAGATCATTTTAGTTATATTCAATAAATAATTCAATATTATAAATATTTTTCATATAGATATAATAAAATAAACAATATCTATTTTGTTGATGATTTCCTTGTAATGAAATTCTAAGAAACAAAATATGCAATCACTGAAACTCTATACCCTAAAGTATGCAACAATCCCAAAAGAAATAAACACTTTATGCACATGGGCCTATGTGCCATAGCCAGATACGGCTATGTGTGAAATGGACATATAATATTCATATATATATATATATATATCTATAACATAGAACATAGGAATCTCGAAATACGAAAAACACTTACAACTTCTCAGTTCAGGTACGAAACTTTTTATTACCTTTGAGTTTAAAGGTTTTTCGACATAAGGAAAGAGAGGCACAATCTTTCTATTCTGGCTTTTTCATCTGCCCCCCATCTCGTGCAACACGTGCCCAAGGCCTCCGCGAGCAAGTGAAACTCAACCCTTCTCGTCCGGTGTCTAGTCTCAACTCCACTAACTTTCTTCAAATTCCCAAAATCCTCCGCGTGCTTCCAGTGCATGACATCATTCACACTTGCTAGCCCCGTTTCCCATCTCCGGCTATTGTGACATCTCTGAGTGACACATCCGCTCCGCCCGCACATGTGAACACCTGCACTAATGTTGCACCTAAGTAACCCATGCACTGAGCCGAAAGGTTCTCAGCCTAACTAAACCCAAAGGCATAAAATGAAATCCCTCGGCCATTATATTACACTTAGTGCAATGATAATTGTCACAGAAAATGAAAATGGCAAGCTGAGTTCAAATCCTGGATAAAATTGTTTGTATTTGAATTCATCTCTTTTCTCTCCAGCTACGGATAAGTTGTAAGGCAAACTGGGCTCTTTAAACTTGGTATGACAACCAGTCTTAGAGAAGGTAAAATCTAAATTTAAACTTCCTGAACTCCAGTTGCATACATAGATAACTTATATATATATTTAAGTAATTTTATTTTTGTTTACAGAATTTTATTGCTGTAGAGTTTGGTAATAAATAATACCTAATATTTTCTGTTTTGATATTGCAATAAAAATAATAAAATCCTGATTGTTTTCAGCTTGAAGAAAATTATCTTTGAATAAAAAAATTGTTAGGAGCATACTTATATATATATATATATATATATATATGCAAAGAGTAAAAAATTGTGTATATTTTTCGAAAAATTCAGATCAAGGTTTATAACTATTTATCAGGCTGCAAATTTATCAGTGTTTTTTGTATATAGTAAATACTTATTTCTTGAATTAATTTCCTGGATATGAAATTTTTTGAAAAAGCATCTTTGTTAATCACTTAACAATTTCCTTTAAAAATTTTTCTCCTTAAACAAATGAATTTATAACATTAAAAAATTCAAATTTTAAATTCTATAACTAAAAACATGAATTTATAGCAGCCCTAAAATAAATGCTCCCTTATATTCATGTAATTTTATTTTTGTTCACAGAATTTCATTATCAAATAGGTTGGTAATAAATAATATCTAATAATATCCATTTTGTATAATGTTCTACAAGGTTACTTGTGAGCGATATTGTAATTTCTCTGCGTTAAATTTGCTTTAACCTTTAAAGTAATGAGTTTGAATCCCAGGATTAACAAATACAGAAACTGCCTTATAATGGGTTCAAAGAATTTGGCCATAATAGAATGAATATTCTTTTAACATTCTGCAATGGCATCAAAAACCATCTTGTAGCATCTCTTTGGTCCTGGTAAACAACTGCTTTGAACTTTGTCAGAATTCTTTTGAGCTAATTTTTGATAAATCGCTACAAATCTCAATACACTTGTTCACCAACCACAAGAATTAATAATCAGAACTCCCCCTCCCTAACTTCTGGCAATATTTCTTTGGTATTTCTCATATTTTCTTGTGTCCATCTCTGCTTCATTTTTTTTCTAAGTTACTTTTTAGATGATCATATTTGGCTATTTCTATTTCAAACCTGTCAGAGCCTCACTTGCACAGTTTTCAACAAATAGCCATAAATTTTGATATGCTTAAACATTGATTCCTCTGGCTTCACTGCCATTATCCAAGTACCTATATAACAAAGCCCTTTTCCTAGGATTTCCTATATTTGCTTATCTCCTGTGGTAGCTCTAGAAAAGAATGGACCAGGTTACAGATCCCTACTCCCTGACCAAATGAAAATGATGAATAATGTGTCACTTCTACTAAAGTGTAGCAGCCACAGATCTATTTCCTTTCGCGAATCAACACCTCTGCCAAGAGATTTGGTCACTCACTGACCAATCAACTGGCAGGGCGCATTAATTCCTTCTTCCTCTCAAGAACTGTTTTTTCTAGTCCTTTTTTGGTGTGTCGGCAGTCAAAGAGCTATGAGCCAGCAGCACAAACAGACCTCTCTCTTTCTCTCTCTCATCACTGCTACTGATTCCACTTGGAACCCCATCGCTGAAGAAGATGCTGCTGCTAGCTTCACACATGCTTCCTACAAACCAAGGACCAACATACTGGCCAGCGACACAAAAGGGACACTTTCTCACTCTTCCTCCTTTACACCTGCTACGATAATAAACCTTTCTTTGTTGTGTTGTTTAAAAGAAGTTTCGTTATTCATTTGTGTTGCCAAATAATTTATCGTGTTAGAGAAATTAACCATTTCCTGAAATACTAAAAAGTTTTGTATTAAACTAAAAAAATGAGATTCCAAACAAAACTGATTTTTAAATATTCATGATGGAGCAAGAGAAATAAGTTCTGGTAAACAATAATTAATAAAAAGTTTGGACATTTTTGAGGCTGCAAACATTTTAATCCTGTGAATTATGTGAAACTACTAGTATCTGTTAGTTTTCAAGATGAAAACTCTCGCCAAAAGAAAAACATCAAACCCATGTAAAACTCTATATGATCAGTAAAATCCTTGTTCCTTTAGTGAAAGATTGGTAAATTATAGAGCATAAATTATGTATTTATTATTAGTTTTTACTTCTTTGTAATTGTTATGATATACTACAAAATATTTGGAAGGCTGCATTGAATGAGTAGAGATGAGTTGTCTTCCCCTTAACTTAGAAGTTAATTCAATTTAGTTAATGTTGATGAAAAAATATATTCGAAAATAGTTTTTATTCCTATTAACTAAAGAAATTATTACTTTTTATTTTATTTGATCTTAAACTTATTCTTGGTTTTAATAATTTAAAAATAGCCCCCAAAATATTATTTTTAAAAAAGTATAAATTATAAATAACAAAATATACCTAAAATTCATCCAAAAAGTAAAATTTGATTTTATATTTAATTTCTTTTATTTTTCAAATATTGCTTCCATTCATATTGCTATATCTTTTTTTTTAATTGATATCAAAATTAATTTATATAAATTTGTTGTTAAAATCCATAAAACAGTTGGTTCAACTTAAATGGTTGGTGGAGGTCATCTTTAAAAAAATTAAACTTTCTTCGAAATTTTGATCCATATTAGACCCCTGCAAGAGAATGAAATTTAAAGGACCTGCACAGAAAAGTTTTGGTTAATGGGGTTACAAATAATTAGAAATCCATGAAAGTTGATACTGGTTGCCCATAAATTTGCTAAGTTATTAGACTGTAGATTGTGGAAAAAAATCACTTAAAATAAAATGGGTTCTTGGTAATGAAAAGGTTGAGAACCACAGTTTTGATATAATATAGAGTGTCCAGTCGGCTGGGACTATAGAATACACCAACTGCACCTCTGCAGAGAGGTAAGACCACCACCCCTCCAATGAGTGTCCTGGATATGACACTAAACAATATGATGGTGAGGTTCCAGTAATGCTGGAGCTTTGGGGAATGTGGAATACCCCTTCATTGCCATCGCTCCCAGGTTCACTCTGGCTCAGAGTGGTAGCACCTAATAGGGTCCTATTTATGGATCGGATAGAACTAAAATGCTTACTTATGCTAAACTGAATTACTTGGAATAGAACTGTTTTGACATTTAAACTGCATATTAATGCTAAACTGAACTGCTTGAAATAGAACTATTTTTGACATTGAAACTTTACTTATGCTAAACTGAGAAGTAGAACTGTTTTGACATTTAACTGTTTAGACAAAAACTATGCTTATATTAAACTGAATTGTTCAAATTAGAACTGTTTGACTAAACTGAATAGCTTGAAATAGAAATGTTTTTGACAATTAAACTGTGTACTTATGCTCAACTGAATTGTTTAGAATAGAACTGTTCATTTGTATAAAAATGGATTTGGCATTAAATAACTTATAAAGGTTGATATGCCATAAAGGAGGTGCTCGTGGTGTAATGGTTATCGTAGTAGGAAATGGACATGGCGACACGAGTTCAAATCCTGGACTAGGCAAATTGCATTTCACATAGCACTAATACCCTTGGGAAAGGTATGAATCCAATTATTCTCCCTCCAGCTATGGGTAAATAGTAGAGCAGACTGGCTTCTTCAGCCTTGGTGAGGCAACTAGTCTAGGAGAAGGAAAACTCTGAATTCAAACCTGTTAAACTCTGCCTGAAAATTGATCTTGTGTCATATCCTGCCCGAGCGGAGGGGTTGGTAAATATGGATATGCCATAAAACCCAAACAAAGAAAATATAACACAGACTATTATTCTATGAAATTGAAGTATCATTAGGTCCAACAAAACACACTCATCAAATTTAAGTCAATTTTACAAGCTGTTTCATGTTCTGTACTTACAATCAAACGTGTTTAAAGTCACTCTTGTGACATTGAAAACCTGAGATGGTTTTTTGATTGATTGATTTTTATTGGCATGTCAACTCATCTAGGGTTATTTTATGCCTAGGGAATTACATACATTAAATTTTTGTATTTACATTTGTCTAGTTGTTTCTTAAGTATTTTTACACACACAGTTATATGGTAGGAAATATCCTTATCAAACACAAATAATTTACACACAATTGGATGATATCAACTATTCCTATCTAATTCTAATATTTTATACACGGTTTTATAATTTCGTGTAATTATTTCAATCTAGTAGTAATTATTTGTTTGCACACAGTTATATGGTTTCAAGCAACTACTAATAATCCTTTAAGGAAATATTCTTAGTACAAGTAATTTACTCACAGTTATATAGTATCAAGTATTCCTATCTAATACAAATAATTTTTAATCAGATCTATTTTGACCTGTAGATGATTGTTACAACTTCAGGTCATAGTCGACCTGGAAGCAATGGCAATGAGAGGGTCCCACACACTCTTCAGAAGTCCAAAACCATCAGATGCAGTTTAGTGTCATACACAGGACACAACATCTTCAGTGGGGAGTGTGTCTTAGCCTTTGCCGGGGGATACAGTCAGTGTATTCTAAGTCCTACCAACGGGGCAGGACAGGTTTGCTTGTTTTTTTAATTTCTTTCATTGTCCAGATTTCCCTTACCCCTAGTCAGGTTGGCTTGATAGCAGGTGTGACCCTGACTGAATGAATTAAATAAACTTTTCTATGAAACAAGCATAAAAAAAGTTAATGTAAAAATATATTTATTTGTCTAACATTGAATGTATTTATTTTGCATTCCTACTTGATTCAAAATGTCACACAAAGATCATTTTTATTTTGAACTTTTGCAAGAATATATACCTGGGTACTTTAATTAGTGTTGGATTATTTTCATGATATAAGCCATAGACAACTTTGTCAGAAATAAATAGTCATTGACATTGTGATCTGGGTAAAATTACTATAAAATTACCTGACTCATGTGGGCCATGACTGGAAGATGCTGCTCACAATTTATTCCTCTTGGTGATCTTCTGGTTAAAGTCATAGTTTTTCTGCAGGTAAACAATTCTCAACAGTTTTTGTTGAGATTCTTTATCTTCCCAACTCTGGAGGGTTAAATAGTACCACTACTGTTCTTCTACAAGGCATTAAATTACCCACAAAGGTTGATATTCCATCAAAGAAGCTAAAAGTAATCTTGGCAACTGTCTGTACTCTGTGGTCATTTAGAACTTTCTCTTAGGCCATAGGAATTATTCTTTGACCATTTTTGCTAACTTCAATTCCCTGCTGACACGTCTTTCTATCCAGCTTGTAAACTAATTCTCTAAAATGAACATCCAGCCTTTCTAAGCTCTCTCTCTCCCCCACCTCAACTTGAACAGTCTCTAATTAAACAAAAGAAGCTTATATGCATTTGTGGGACATGACATCGACATTCACTGAACACTTTCAATATACTGAATCTTGTTCGAATATGATGCATTGTTTAAAACTCAAACATTGCACTGGTGTCAGTGTTACTACATCACAAGATGGCATAAGTCTTTGAAAATTTCATCAGAATATCTACTACCGCCTCATAAACACATACTATCTCCTGCAAGTAAAAATTATCATTGTCATTTTGGTTGTTGCAATTCAATTTTCTCTGTATATATGTGTGTATATATATATATATATATATATATACATATATATATATATTCCAGCTATTGATTATGAGCCAGCATGCTAACTCACATGAGAATGATTTCACAGATGACAGTTGAAAGTAGATAATTTGTTGTTTTTTATGGTTAAATTACCAGAACTTTGAAATGCATATATATATATATTTATACACACACACACACACACACACCTTTGGCTTGTATTATAATGCACAGGTGTTCAACTCCTTTATTTCTTACTTTTACTTATATATCAGATTAATGTCTGATATATGAGTAAAGATAAGTATTTGTAGGAAAATTGCAAAGGATGATATATTGGCAGGAAAAATCTTTTAGATATTTCTATGTGTCTTTGATTTGCAGGTTATTTTCAGTTAGAAAAAAAAAGAACTAAAAGAAAACAAAGTGAGATACACACATACCCACACATCAAGAAGTCTGCAGTCTAATGAAAAAAGGCATTTATTTTACAAATATATATGATTATCACAATAATCTTCTTCATTATCAGTGCACTTTATTTAGTGCTAAATATTCATCGTATAGTTCAAACATGATACGATGAAAATTTCAAACCAGTATTCGGAACTGCATATCAGGCTGTGAACTTACTGGCCTACTTTTTCATATATGTATGTATATATATATATATATATATATATATATATAGAATACACACACACACACACACACACACACACACACACACATACCCAAGCCTTCTGCATGAGCAGAATGCAACAGAAGATCAATTTTTAAGCAGAGTTTAACAGATTTGAATTCAGAGTTTTCCTTCTCTTAGACTGGTTGCAATACCAGAGTTAAAGAGCCCAGTCTGCCCTATTGTTGACCCTTAGCTGAAGGGAGAATAGTTGGAGTCATACCTTTCTCAAGAGTATTAATACAATGTGAAATGCATACAGCTTTGTCCAGGATTTGAACTTGGATCGCTGTGTCTTTTTCCTAGAATGGTTACCATTATATGTCAGTTGCCTCCAAATATATATATATATATATATATAATATTATTACATATTGAGGATTCATAGTTTTATGTTGGCAATCATCAGGTGAGCTAGTATTTAAAATGTCTGAAGCTTTTAGATTCAATTGAATAAATATGTACTCTTTTTTGAGTCACCTATCACATGGTTGACCTACTAAATCACAGTACCAAAGAAAATATTTATTTTCATGGCAGTATTTAGATGATACATATAGGATATATAGAACAACCATGGAAATAACAATACTGTTATCACAAAGTTTGTTTATTTGGGGGGGGGTTCAGGGAGGAATGATATGCAAGTAGCACAAAACAATCTAAATACATCAGGGAATACAAAGAAAAAATATGCAAATAGCACAAAATTATTGAAATATATCTCGGAATATTAAGAAAAGCATTGGAAGGATCCAGTGTTTAAATGATCAATCCTAAAAAAAGAGTGTATGCATGTAATGAGGGTTTGGGAAATTATAAATTGTGCTTAGAAGAATAATATCATCTAATAAGGTTTCTGGATTCAAATAATTTTCTAAATAAAAGATTGGAATTGGTAGCTAAATGCTGCCCTAAAAATTATTTTGGTTTGATTGAGTCACATTATTTAGTATGTGAATCACATAAGTCATGTGACTCAAGAAAGAGTATATATTTGTTTAGTTGAATTTATGGTGAATACTAACTCGCCTGAAGATTGCCAATGTGAAACTCAGGAACCTTCATGGAACTTTGAACTACATCCTTTGTTGAATCCACAGGGGTCGCCTGTTCTGATTCCGTTAGCCATAACCATTAATTATAATTTTAAATATTCCTGTATTGTTACTCGCCTGCTGTCAGGATTGAACCTGCAACCTTCAGATGATTGTCTCTTTAGAAGCTTAGGGAACCAATGCCTATAATCGTTATACTATATGTCCTGCTGAAGAAGGCTGGAGGACATATCAGACAAAATGTTGTAGAAATAACAATAAAGATGAAAATAATTGTCCGAAAACCCTTAATAATAAAGATTATCAAGCTTCGTCTCAGATATTTAGACAACTAGTTAAGCTCAGAGTTTTGAGATTTTGTCATGTTTTATTATTAACTTATTTTATGCTTGAAATATTGACTAAGTGCTCTGCATTTTCATGTATAGAGATTTTATAGATTCAAAATGATTTTAGTTTTAATCATATATATAAGTAATATCAAATCAGCATCCGAAGACAGTGGGTGTGGATTATTCTTGCATAGAATATATGACGTATATTATATAAATCTCTGTGAGTGCTCGATGTATGGCTATTGTTATATCCCTTATTCCCTTGCAGAGATATAACAAAATTCACATTCAGAGCATATCTAGTGCAATATATGAGGAATATATATATGTATTTGTAAACCAAATATGCTTTGAATTCACTTTGACTAAGTTTAGTGCAAGTCTCTATTAATGGGATGCCCAGTGCAGATCAAATTCATTATTTATAGTTGGAAAATTATAATTCTTAAACATCTTGCAAAAAATATATATTAAGTGGAGACATTGTGTCTTTGTTTTAGTATATAAATCAATGTATTTTCCTGGACTTGAATATTAATCATCTCTTCTAGAGACAAACATGTTACAATATTTATTTCCATACCAACAATGTCATGGCTAACGTATGACAAGTATAGCAACTGCCCTGTGAGTTATGTGGAGGTGTTGGTACTGTTCAGTTTATATTAAAGTCAGACTAGATGTCTTTGGATAGTGAAAACAAAAAGAATTTTCTTTGTATGTATTTAATTATCATGAATAAAAAAAACACTAGGATGACAAGATTGTTAAACCACTTCTATAAATCATTTGATTGAAATATATTGCTGGAAACTGCATGACAAACTTGAGAGTCTCTATAGATCACAAAACAGACACTGGTTTTGCTTTACTGATTATAAAAAGTAAAGAAACCCCCCAAAAATGCCTTGTCAAAGGGGCTTTGAAATACATTTACTGTATCCCCAGCAGAGGGGTAAAAACTCACTCAAAAAGGGGTGTCCTATGCTTGACACTAATATCTATCTTATGGTGAGGTTTCAGTTCTGGAGAGTGTGGAACCATCTCTTCATTGCTATTACTCCCAGGTCCACTCTGACTCAGAGTGATAGTACCTGTTATGAGTTAAATTGATGTTTAAAAATTATTAATATCTTATAGGAAAATTTGATACCATAAAACAGAAAATTGTATAAATAAATAGTTATTTAATGTTATAACATAATAAACCTTTGCAGCTATAATTAAGGATAATTAATAGTTACTTGAAACCATATAACTGTATAAACAGATGCCTATTATTGAATAGAAATGAATTATTTGGCACCATATAATTATTAGTATTGTATAAAAAGGCAATTTTAATGCTTTCTATATAGAAATTATTCTTCATTTGATATGTCTCTTCAAGTTCAAATCCTGAACTCGACAGTTTATATTTTACTTCATGCTACTTCCCTTGGGAAAGGCATGAATCCATCTGCCTTGGTTTGGCACCCAGTTTAGGTGAAGGAAAACTGAATTCAAAGCAGCTTTACTCCACTTAGAAATTGACCTCGTATCAAATTCTTCAGATATTATATCATCATCATCTTTAAGTCATGCTGACAGCACAGATTTCCTTGACCCTCTTTCACCATCCATCCCTATCATCCATTGCTACTGGCAGGTCTTCTAGGCTGCATCTTGTGTCCATACAGAGCCATTGTAAGTAAGTCTTTGCTGGTTGACCAACACTGACACATCCATATACAGGAATCCATAAGAAGAGACCGTCAACCATGAGTTCACCCTTGCTTCCCTAATATTGACCTGCATGTCTTGTCTGTCTTACTTGTATACTGCTTTTTTATGGGGTAATACTTCCAGGACTTATTCAAGACAACACACAACATTCTTGGGTATTTCCAAACTTGCTTTTTCTCTGTCTTTCATTAACATCCATGTGGTGCATCTATATAGTATTATGGACACAGCTATAACTTGGGAAGAAATACCATTTTATTTTATCAAATAAATCAGATTTCTATATGATTGATAACCTGTTTATAGTATTCCACACCTTCACAAAACATATGTTGACATAACTTTCCATAGATGAGATGATGTTGCTGAGGTATAGGAACTGGTCCACTAATTTTAGAGGTTTACCAATTAGAGGGGAGATGGCTCCTTTTTGTTTAAAACACATACACTCTGCTTTATTTGCATTCACATGCCTCCCACTGCCAGCTTAGGCAATGCAGTAGGGATTCTGGTTGGGCTAGTGTATTTGTGAGAAGTACTGGATCATCTGCATTGTCTGCATCTTTCATAGTTTCTGCAAGGTATAGTTTGCTTCTTACTGTGTTTCCCTTGAAAACATTTTCTTTTTCGCCCAGTCGGCTGGGGCTGTAGAATATACCGACTGCACCTCTGCTGAGGGGTAAGACCCACTCCCAACAAGTGTTCTGGATATGACTCTACGCAATTTGATGGTGAGGTTCCACGGATGCTGGGACTTTGGGAAATGCAGAGCATCTCGTGGTGTAATGGTTAAAGCGATGAACTGCGGAATCGTAGTACGGGAGTTCGTACTCCAGTCGTGCTATTACGTTCACTTTCAGGCAAATACCCTTGGGAAAGGTATGAACCCCCTTATTCTCCCTCCAGCTATGAGTAAATAGTAGGATGGACTAGGTTCTTCAGCCTTGGTGAGGCAACTAGTCTAGGAGAAGGAAAACTCTGAATTCAAAACCTGTTCAACTCCGCTAAAAAATTGACCTTGTGTCATATCCTGCCCGAGCGGAGGGGTTGGTAAATAGTACCTCTTCATTGCCATTGCTCCCTGGTCCACTCTGGTCTGGAATGGTAGCACCTGATAGGACTTTATCTATGTGTTAAATAGAAGTAAACTGCATACTTATGCTAACCTGAATTGTTTGAATAAGAACTGTTTGACTAAACTGAATAGCTTGAAATAAATGTTTTTGACAATTAAACTGTGTACTTATATTTTAACTGTACTCATGCTAAACTGAATTGTTTAATCAAGAACTATTTTGACATTTAACTGCGTATAACCAAAATCAATACTTGTACTAAGCTAAATTGGCTGAATTAGAACTGTTTGACTAAAGGGAATAGCTTGAAATAGAAATGTTTTTGACAATTAAACTGTGTACTCATGCTAAACTGAATTGTATGAAATAGAACTGATTTTGGCATTAAATAACCTAGAAAGGTTGATATGCCATAAAACCCAACCAACCATTTTCTTTTATTAGATCTCCTGATGTTTAAAGTACATAGAATACCTGTATTCTTGCATGCATATAATGTCTATATTTTGCCCAGCTGCAGATGTTGTAAGTTCAGGTAGCTAGTTTATAATGTTTAAAGTCTTCACATTAAATGTCGCTATGTTTGCAATGTTTTTACATTTAAGTCAGTTTGGTTTGAGTTCTATAGTTGATTTTTCAAACACTGGGGCCAGAGTTCCCACCTCAGTAGATAGCAACCCTTTTTTACTTGTGTGAAGGGCAATGCAATTTTTTTGTGCAATTTGGATGAGAGTCATGGTAGTCTTTCATTGGCTGTTTTTTTATTTTCTCATCAATTGATGCCACCATTTAGGATGAATAGCAGTAGTTTCCTGACTGAACTATTTGATCCTGACTGTTGACCTATAGAGTTGTTCTGCCCAGCTTCTTGTAAAGATTTCTGTTGACCCAACTTTTGGTTTTATCTGTCTTGCTTCACATCCACCATACTGCTTCCCATGAAAAGAACGAATTACATTTCCAAATATTTCTACACCAGTGTCTGGTCAGGGATGTGCAATTTTTTTTTTTTGGGGGGGGGGTATTTGTTTACTTCATTTGAATTTTACCTGTTAAAATGAATTCAAAATCTCTAACAAATTTTGCAGGATTGTTAAAAATTTTACAGATAGAAAACCTTACCATTTAGATGAGTTTTCAAAGTTTCCTCTGCTCATATTTAAATGTAGGTTTTCTTTCTTTTTGTTAATTTTTCTTTTTATAATATCATTTTTCTCATTGTATTCAAAACTAGTATTACCGTCATACTGTGAAATCTTTAACAAATTTGCAAAATTTGCGTGAAATTTTGTTTTCATCTTAACAACTAAAATTCAAATGAAGTCAACCACAAAAAAGAAAACAAAAAAACTTCTACACCTCTGACCTGTTACTGGTGTAGGGACATTTGGAAATGTAATTAGTCTCTATCCCCCAAAATATAGATACTCTCTCTCTCTCTATATATATATATATATATATATATATATATATATATCTGAAGAATTTTCATTAGATTACTCTTTAAAATAAAATTTTGAATACTACATACATTTGAAAAAGAATACTGCAAACAGTATTAGAATGCCAAGAATTTTCTCATTTTTTTCTTTTCATTTTTGAATTCGAATATAATTCAATAGATACTACATCACACATTAATATTGCCCTGATGATGGTTTAATAAAAACCAAAATGTTTAACATAGACATAATATTCAGTTATAAATAAACTCATTCTTAAAATACTTTGTTTTTCGTTTTTTTATATTCACATACCACTATTGGTTTAATTTCAGTTTTCTCTGTCATATATATATTTCTGTCTTCAAATTTTATAGAATCCAAGTTGTATAGAGATGGGTTAAAATTTTCTGAAGTCAACCAAGAAGGAAATTACCTCAAGATCTAATTGCTATCCTACACATTTAGCTTAGTATACTTGCTATGTCATTTTTCAAGTTTTTATAACACAGCCGCCCCCCCCTCACCAAAAATAGTGTCATTGTCTTCTCTTTTTTTGAGTCAGAACTTTTGAGTATTTCCTTGTAAGTACAATATCTGATAAACTATTTTTCCTCCCAAAAATTGCTTTAAAATATTTTTCAAGTCTACATATATGTAGTGTTGAGATAGATTCGTACTTACCCAGATGCCGTAGACTACATACTTTGTATCTAGACTAATTCTTTGATACTGTAATATTAAAAGTTTTTTACACTGAATATTCTTTTAGAAAAGAACGTGCTAGAAACTTTTGCCCACTTATCTAGAAATTCATTTGAATGAATTTTCTTTTTCATTTTTATCTTTTATACTTATTTTTCAAATTGTCTTTACTTGTTGAAAACCTGCCTGCACTACAAGTGTGATTTTTAAATTATATATATTGATCATAAATTTATCCCTCCATTTTTTTTATAGCCGTTATAAACATAGGCATGATGTTTTTGTGAGAAATATTGTGGAGAGAGGAGTGACTGTTACTTCATAGTAATCAAATTTGAACTTCAGTCATGCTATTATGTTCACTTTCAGGCATGAACCCCCTTATCCCTTCCAGTTATGAGTTGAGCACACTGTTCTTCTACAAGGATAGCTTTGACATTAAATAACCTGCAAAGGTTGATATACCATTAAACAATGAAACCAAACTAAACTAAACTATGTCCATTGAGTATTGGTGGTGTAATGATTAGCAAGCCTTCATGAATGAGTTCAAGTCTCATTCATATGGCCTTGTGCCATATCTAAGCAAAAGGCTTAATGAATTATTACCAAAAATATAAATACATGATGTTTTAAGTCTTTATATTCCAATCACCAAAAAAAATAATGGAAGTAAAAAAGATATAACTTTGATATCTTCTTTATATAGTTAAACAAAAAGATAAAGATTCAGTTGTTGCGAAGCCAATAAGCATGTCGACCCCACAAATGGTTTAAGTTAAAGCGTGCCAGTAATGACAGCCAAAGACAATGAAGGAAACAAAGGCAAGGTAACAAATATAACAATTTATTGTCATGTTTACAAGCGCATATGTAAAGTTTGTGGTAGTAGTATTTGTGTCTTGAGCTAGATGGGTGATGTTGGTAGCTGGTATGGTCGAATCGTAGATGTGCGCAGCTGGATGATCATTGCAGGTAGCTGGTGTCGGTCGAGTCATAGGATACAGCTGGATGATAGTTGCAAGAAGCTGAGGTCGGTCAAGTTGTTGAATACAGCTGGATGGTCATTGCGGGTAGCTGAGGTCGGTCGTAGTTGGTTAATGGAAGTCTCGGTTTTGACAGTACATTGGGTTAACCAGGGGTGCATCGATGTTGTTGCTAGCCCATACAGCGAGTCATATGTGGGCCACATGTTGCAATGCTAGGGCAGTCTGTACAGCATGTCGTACATGGACTGGATGCTGCATTGGTGGAGCGTTGTGGTCGAAACTGGTGTTGGCAGCTTGGTTGTGTAGAGTCAGGCGAGCTAGCGACTAAGACTGAGCCATGTCTTAGTACTACGGACCAAGTGAACGGTCGGGGAAACCGTGGCTAAGGTTTGCCAGGCCTTAGTACATACGAGGTTAAGCAAATCAATGATCTTGGTGCTTTGTCGTGCCCCTAACTGTGCGGACGTATTGGAGACGATGACTGAGGCTTTCTCGTGCCAAAGTTGTGCAGACGTATCGGGACGGTAGCTAAGGCTGTGTCATGCCAAAGCTATGCGGACGTGTCGAGATGGTAGCTAAGGCTTTGCTATGCCAAAGCTGTATGGACATATCGAGACGGTAGCTAAAGCTGTGCCATGCCAAAGCTGTGTGGATGTATTGGAGATGGTAGGTATGGCTGTACCGCGCCACAGCTGTGCGGATGTATCGGGACGGTAGCTATGGCTGTGCTGCACCAAAGCTGTGCAGACGTATCGGAGGCAGTAGTTATGGCTGTCCCGTGCCAAAGCTGTGCAGAAGTATCGCAGACGGTAGCTAAGGCTTTGCAGTGCCAAAGCTCAGCACTGTCGAGTGAACAGGCCAGAAGGCCGTGGCTAAGATTGGCATTATCTTAGTGCTGTGCAGATAGTGAAGTGGTAGCTAAAGGCTAACTTGGGCCTTTAGCGCTGCGCTACCAAATGGACAGGGGAGAATTGACTGAGTAGTTAAGACCAGGTGGTCTTAGAGTCCTCTTCATGTTTGCCTCCAGGCTGTCTACTTTGACTGGTCGTTAAGGACCATCAGAGATGCTCCAACCCACAGAAGGTGACCTCTAATGGTCCTTAAAAGGACCTTTTGTGCATATCAATGTGATGGAAAGGCGAATGCAACCACTAGACATAGGATTCAGCCTTTCGGAACCTCTCTCTGAGAGCGTCCAGGAACCTTCGAATTTTTTGCTGCCGAAGTCTTGTTTATATAAAGGGAATGCAACACCACTTCTGCCAGGCACGTAAATAGAAAGTTCTTCTATAAAAAATGGGCATAGAAATAAAGTCCTTCTTTAGCCTTATATCATATTTACCAACCCCTCTGCTCAGGCAGGATATGACACAAGGTCAATTTTTAAGCGGAGTTTAACAGGTTTTGAATTCAGAGTTTTCCTTCTCTTAGACTAGTTGCCTCACCAAGGCTGAAGAACGTAGTCTGCCCTACTATTTACCGATAGCTGGAGGGAGAATAATTGGATTCATACCTTTCCCAAGGGTATTAGTGCTATGTGAAATGCAATCATTCTCGTCCAGGATTTGAACTCGTGTCCATTTCCTACGACGATAACCATTACACCACAGGCACCTTCTCTTATAGGCTACCAAAGATAATTAATTCCATTTTTATAGAGTTATTTTTGGCAGAAGTGTTTTATAAAGATTGTTAAATTTAATTTATTCCCTTTTTCTAGCTGTAACGGCTGGTCAGGGTCGAAAAAGGGCTTAATCATTTCCAGCCGTACCCGGATGTTGTTTTTCTAGGGCGAGCGAGTAAACCAATCTATTAACATTAGGGAACAGGTCGCGGCACAGTTTAGCTAACTTGATGAACACAAAGTAAGTGTCCAATCGAGCATAATCCATACATTTCAAATTTAGCGCTTTAGTGTAAATGACGATGATCATCAAAGAAAATAGAATTGACAAATTAATTTCAAATTCTGGATGAATTTTTGGTTTTCCCTAAGAGCATTAGCATTTCTAATGGTCTTGGGAAAGGCATGAACCCATCTGTTCTATTCCCAGCTATGTGTAAATAGTAGGGCAGACTGAGTTTTTTAGCTTTGGTAAAACAACCAGTTTAGGAAAAAGAAAACTCTGAATTGAAACCATCTGTGCTCTGCTTAAAAATTGACCTTGTGTCACATCTTGCCCAACGTGTAAATACATACATAGTAAATCCGACCCTTTAATAACGACTACAAAAGTGAAAAAAAGAATATTCTCAGCAAAATGTCTATATTGATGTGCATAAACAAAAAGATAAAGATGCTGTTTAGATAACCTGACAGACACAAAATAAGGGTCCATTTTATCATTAAATTGACATTGTAAATCAAATCCCTTAGTATAACAGTAATCACCTCAGGAAATAGAATTGGCAACCCAATCAGTAAGTACAGAAAATTTGGTGGCCATATTTCTCACCATCCGTCAGTTATACGATGACAAATGGACAAAAATATATTTGGTGAATTAGTGTATGATTATCATTAACTTTATCAAAAATGTTAAAATTGTTTTGGGAAATAAATTTACCAATAAAAGTTGTTTTTTGCCAATTCAAAAAACAAAAAAAATATGTAACTTTATGAATATGTCAATAAATTGATAGTATACTTTTAAAAAATGTATCAACCCAATACTCAAATTTATTGTGTGCATTTTTTATAACTTTAATAAATTCATAAAAGAACAGACCAAACTAAATCACAAATGATATTGACTTAAATGCATGTGTGTGTATGTGTGTAATTAATCAGTTGACCATTTAAAAAATGTCTGGTAGTCAAGATCAATATTATCACAAACAAGCAGATTGAATTACTTTTTTTAAAAATTAACAATTCTATTGAAAACATCAAGTCTTTCTGGTTGGGTACAGAATGGGGATATCCTTGTACAAAATTCAATAGTTTTCATGTGATTGTTGTAGAATGTGAATACTGAAGATTAATCTTTAGATCAAATTTAAGTTAGCATTGTAGAGTCTTCAAGAAAGTTGGCTAATACAAAAATATGTCCTGGAAACTAAACTGCATCTGACAATGAGGCTCCAGTCTTGAACTCTAGGGAGTGTAGAATACCACTTTATTGTTATTACTCCCAGCTCCACTCTGACCGGGAGTGGCAGTACCTTTTAGGACTCCATCTATGGGTCTAATAATCTTTAGGCATAAAATAACCTAGACAAGTTGATATTCTTTTAAAAATCAAACTATAAAGACAAGTTCACATTAGGAAATGAAAAAGTCAGATATGTTGTCACAGAAAAAGTAACACTCACTTTTATTTTGGTGTTTAACCTCCCTTTTTAAAATTCCCCAAATCTTGCATGGCCATTTCTTGTACCTGCCACAAGAGCTCCCATAACTGACCCTTTGTTGTCGGTCACACAGCTGGGTCCTAGGATCACTGATGCTGGTAGGTGGTCACTACATTATACTAAATATTCAGATCTGTCAAACCATTTAGAAAATAATGGAAGTCTCTTTGACATTGATCTCTAAGTTTCTGCTTATTTCCTTAATTACATTTGAAGCAGAAATAAGTATCCTCCTTTGAAGACCTTCATTAATGTACTGCTAGAAATTTGAAGGAAATTACATTGATCTATCCAGTCATTTGTTAAATTAACTTGTGTTTCTCATGTCTCACCGGATATTTCCAATACCTCTTGGAATCACTCCTATAAAATAATCTCATACTTAAAGTTTACTAAATGTTTGCAGTAGTATTTCATCTCAGAAATCATTTAGACTCATTTTAGTTGCATCCCTGGTCAGTACAGCTTACTCACTGCATCCTCTGGGTATGACACTAAACTGCATTTGATGGTGAGACTCCAATTCTAAAGATCTGAGGAGTGTTGAGTGTTGGGAATTTGTTGACTTAAACCCTTAAAATTAAAGGAGACATACCTTTTTCTTTCTGGCAAGCGCAGTTAATTTAGACATGAGACAACTTCCAGTCAAATAACGAAGCAACACATCAGGACATCTATCAACACACAAGGTGTTTCATTTATTTTGTAACAACAACACCTAAAGAAAAAAAAAATCTAAGGGCAGGTAACTCACCCCTACAAAAAATGGTTTCGGGCAGATAACCTCTGGCCCGACTGTTATTTCTGACTAAAGCGAATTTCAACACTCATCCTCACTTGCAGTCAAACTTGTTCAATAATTTTTCTAACACCTAACATTTCTCTGAGCTTCACAAATTGTGAGCTCAGAAGTGCTTTTGTCAACATATCAGCAACCATTTTCTTGCTTTCACAATATTCAAGTTGAATAGCTTTCTTTTCAACTTGTTCACGGATATAACTTAATATCAATGTGTTTCGCTCATCCATGATATTGTGGATTTTTTGCCATGCATATTGTGGATTGGTTATCCTCATATATGAGTGTTGATTAAACTGAGGCTTCATTGAGATCATTTTGAAGACATTGCATCCATACAGCTTCTTGTGCTGCACTTGCCAATGCCATGTATTCTGCTTCAGCTGTAGATAATGCCACACATGATTGTTTTTTGCTTCTCCAACTAACAGCAGCTCCACTCAGTTTAAATAGGTAGCCTGAAGTTGACCTGCAATCATCCAAATCACCAGCCTAGTCTGCATCAGAATATCCAATGAAATTCGTCACCTTCTCCTTGTCATACAGCAACCCATAGTTCCGTGTACCATTTAGATAATGCATGATGTGTTTAATGGACTTCCAGTGTTCCATAGTACGCTTGGAACAAAATCTGGCTACATTACTGACAGCATAGGCAATATCGGGTCTTGTTCTTGTTGAAAGATACAATAGACTTCCGATTGCCGACTGATACAATTCTTGATTGAATAACTTGCTGTCCTCAGTGGCTTTGGTTAGCTTTGCACCATTATCAATTGGTGTTGCTGTAGGTTTGGAATTTTCCATTTGAAATCTTTTTAAGACTTCTGCTGTATATGCTGGTTGTCCGATCCAGATCTTTCCTGGCCCTGGATAAGCAATTTTGACACCCAAGAAGTAATGGAGTTTTCCCATATCCTTGATGTCAAAACTTTCTGAGATGCTTTTAATGAATTCTTGGATACGTGTCGAAGACTTGCTCGCCAGAATAATATCAACATAAACAGCTGCTATGAAGATCTCTCCTCCTGAAGTTAGTGTGTAGATATAAGGATCATTTTCTGTTTGAAATGCATCTTCTTCAGCTGACTGTTAAGGGCTTCATTCCAACATCTTGGCGACTGTTTCAAACCATATAGGCTTTGATTCAGTTTAGAGACAAGATGCTCTTTGCCTTTGACTTCAAATCCTTCCGGCTGCTTCATATAGATGCCTTCATTTAACTCACCATTCAAAAATGCCGTGGTTATGTCCAACTGATGTAGTTTGACATCATGTTTAGCTGCCAATGCTATAACAGTTCAAACTGATTTGAACCTTACAACTGGACAAAAGGTCTCATCGTAGTCAACTCCATGTTTTTGAAGAAAACCTTGAGCTACGAGTCGGGCTTTGTGCTGTTTCATGTTTCTACCACTATCATATTTTCTTTTGAACACCTACTTACTTCCAATAGCTTTTCATCCACAGGGTAATTCAGCAAGATCCCATACTTTATTAGTATTTAGTGAATTTATTTCACTTTTCATTGCTTTCATCCATTCCCTTTTCTCAGGACTGGAAAGCGCTTCTTTTACTGTTAATGAGTCATCCAACCTGTGAGCAATGTATACCCATTCACCATACTGATCTGGAGCTTTTCTAATCCTTGGTGATCTTCGGGATTCTGTGGCCTCTCGTGAATTCTCATTATCATCACTGTTGATGTTTTCCCTTTCAACCTCCACTAAATGTTGATTTTCAACTTCTTCTGTCCCCTGTTCACTTATGGATGCTGTTTCATTAAATATGACATCTCTGCTATGGAAGACTTTCGATGTGTCCGTATCAAAGAGTCTATACCCTTTAATACCAATGCTATCTCCAAGGAAGATGCTCTTCTTTGCTTTAGGATCCATTTTAGATCTTTCATCCTTTGGTATATGAGCATAAGCACTACATCTAAATATGCGTAAATGATTAACATTTGGTTTGTAGCCTTTCCACACTTCATATGGTGTCATTGCTTTTACGGCAGTTGTTGGGCTTCGGTTTCAAACATATGAAGCTGTCGATAGGGCCTCAGCCTAAAATTTCTTAGGCAGCTTCGAATCTGACAACATTGCTCGTACAGTTTCCACCAACATCCGATTCATTCTCTCAGCTACTCCATTTTGCTCTGGTGTTTTAGAAACAGTGCATTCATGGCGAATACAATTCTTTTTTAAGTAATATTCAAACACTTTTGAAGTGTATTCACCGCCATTATCAGAGCGTAGTGTCTTGATTTTTTCACCACTGGATTTCTCCACCATAGATTTCCACTCCAGGAATTTTTAAAAAACTTCACTTTTGTTTTTAAGAATGTATATCCATACATATCTTGATTTATCATCAATAAATGTGACAAAATATTCTGCTCCACTGAGTGATTTTGCCTCTAATCTTCCACAAACATCACTGTGCACAATTTCGAGCAGTTTTGTGGCTCACCTACCGCCAGATTTTGGAAATGAAGAACGGTGATGTTTTCCATCCACACATGGCTCACAAAATTTTATGTCCTTTGTTACATCATAGTCAAGTCCATTTACTAGTTGATCTGTTGCTAGCTTCTGTAAATTCTTTATTCCAAGATGACCAAAACGTCGATGCCAAATCTCCTCCTTTGTGTAACCACTCAAGCATATAGTTGCTGCATGGATTGTTCCCTGTTCATCAATACAATTCAAGTAGTACATGTTACCAACTTTTGAACCTGTAGCTACTACATTCCGTTTTTCATCCAGAAGATGACAACATCATTCTGTGAATGTAAACGATTTTACTGATCTGGTAGCCTTAGACATACTAAGCAAGTTGTAAGATAACTTGGGAACATATAATGTCTCAAATAATCTACATCTTTGTTGTTTTTCGTCAGACACTCTCACATTTAAGTCAACAGTCCCTATCCCAAATGCTTTAACTGAGTGTCCATCACCAAGGGTTATATCCTCTGCTTTATCTAATTTTTTCATATTGATAAACTTATCAATATCATGGCATATATGACATATCACTCCAGAGTCCACAATCCACGAGCTCTTTTCATTATTGGTTGTTAATGCATGGTGAGCAAACAATCCAACAACGTGTTCGTTTTTAGAACAACTAGGCTCTACTTTCCTTTTCTTTGTTAAGAAAGCTTTCTTCATTGGATAGTCCCTTTTTACACTTTCTTTAGAGTCTTCTCCGAGTAGACAACAGTTACGTTTCAGATGTCCAAATTTACCACAGTGAAAACATTTTGGTCCCTTTTTGTTGATATGGTGTTTTGATGTCATGGCTTTTGACTCAGCACCACCAGTTTGTTTTTCTCTCATTTTAATTTCCTCATTTAGCAGTCGTTCTGTGACTAAGGCCCATTTAGGTACATCTTGACTTGCTTCAAGTGCTTTCACTAACATATCATAAGATTCAGGAAGGCTAGCCAGGAGATGTACTACGCTATCTTCCTCATTAAGGGAATCGCCGATAACAGATAACTCATCGAATGTTTCTGTCATCAATTTTATGTGTTTATGAATAGAATCGCCTTCCTTCAATTTAAGAGAATACAATCTCCTCCTTAATGCTAGTTTGTTAGCCCACGTCTTCTTCTGAAACTGGTCAGCTAATTTTTTCCATACTACTCCTGGAACGTCTGGATCTCCAATTAGGTACAAAAGTGACGGTTCTAGAGAGAGTACAATCATCGCCAATGCACGATCTTTGCGCAATAAATACTTCTCATGTAATCCCATTTCTGTTCTAGAATCAGGAACTATTTCTGTTCCATTAACAAT
Source organism: Sepioteuthis lessoniana (assembly GCA_963585895.1). Taxonomy (NCBI): domain Eukaryota; kingdom Metazoa; phylum Mollusca; class Cephalopoda; order Myopsida; family Loliginidae; genus Sepioteuthis; species Sepioteuthis lessoniana. Next base: position 119,899,903 of record OY757913.1, on the reverse strand, counting down.
GTTCCAAACACCATCTCTTATTAATGCCATTTTGCATTGTACCTTCAAAGTAGCATAAATTGTCCCATTCAGCGGTACAAGATTAACAAGTTTTGTCTCCATTGCTGTATTCAAGAATATTTCACTTATAAATAATATAAAAGATATTTAAATCCTAAACGACACAAAAACTTCTTCCAAGAACGACAAATTAAAGATGGTGGAGAAATGTGCTCGACGTGACACGTGTTTCTGGGCCCATAACTTTTTGTTAAGAATTTGTTGACTTAAACCCTTAAAATTGAAGGAGACATACCTTTTTCTTTCTGGCAAGCGCAGTTAATTTAGACATGAGATAACTTCCAGTCAAATAACGAAGCCACACATCAGGACATCTTTCTACACACAAGGTGTTTCATTTATTTTGTAACAACAACTAAAGAAAAAAACAAAAGTCTAAAGGCAGGTAACTCACCCCTACAAAAAATGGTTTCATGCAGATAACCTCTGGCTCGACTGTTATTTCTGACTAATGTGAATTTCAACATTGAGTACTCCTTGTTATTATTCCCAGATCTGTGCTGGCTTAGACTGATATTTTCTGTTATGGTCATATAGTTTTAAAGTTATATTCTACAGCACTGTGTGCAATGAAAAAAACATTTAGGAAACAATTACACAAAAATGTAAATATAAATGTACTATTCTTTAACATCTAGGCATGAAATAACCCCAAATGGGTTGACATGCCACTAAAATCAATCACTCAATCATTTCTCTTACTTAGTTTAGCATAATTGGCAATAGTGGGTGAAAGAGAAGAAATTTTATCAAATCTTCATTCTGTGACGGCAAATTCTTTAAAATCCCAAAACGGGATTTTATTTTCGCGCGCGTGTGAAGACGGGGCAGGTTGGCACTTGATCCCTTGTAGAATAAGTCCACGTTCAGAGTTTTTTTCTCAGGCATATAAGAACTGGCATGTTATGTGGGGGATTAATTTATGGCTAGACTGACCGCCGCTGGCAAGGGGTTTCAAATTGCACACTATACACACACCCACCAAGGCCGCTAGACTTCCTCCCCTAGAACAATGGAAGATATGGACCTCTAGGTTTAGTCGTAATAATATTAATTAGAGTAGTCGGCAATTCCAGTTTCCATGTGATATTTTAAAGGAATTAATAGGACATTTTAAGCAAGATAACATAAGGCGAATAGAAGCTGGAAAAGAAATATGACATAACAAACTCGTAGAAGACACTGCAAATAACAACTTCGACCACGTGGGAACATTAAAATATATCAATCTTTTACTACACATAGATATACACCTTCAACGTGTCAAATATATCATAAATGAACAGTCCATGAACATAAATGTCTTTCTTCTTTTCTGTTCTTTCGTTTTTCTTCAAATTGTGAGAGAGAGAGAGAGGGTATATAAAATTGGGTATAAGGAGAAACGGTCTCAAAGTTTACTTATCTTTTTTTTCCGACGGGGTTCCTGTGGAGAATATTTCCTCTTTTACGGGCTAATAGACTTTATGCTATTTTTAATACTGGCTTGAAGAAAATGGCGTCTTCGTGTCTGAGATATTTTTCGTCTTCTTTTACCCGGAGTACTTGGCTTTTGGTTCCGTCCGCCACGAACCTTGACCAACAACTAACTTTCTTATCTATTTCCGCTGACAGGAAGGAGTCCCCACTTCCGTTTTAGGGTCCCAGCCAATCGTTTTGGCTTCTACCTTCTTCCTTCCCGTGTCAGGCGACCTGAGTGAGGTCACCAAGTATAAACATCTATGGGTCTCCCCTCTGTGACCTACATTCTTTCTTAACAGTCATTCTTTGACGGCTTGCTACTGTTAATTCAAACACGAGGACAGTTGTAATTTTATTTCTATCATCTCAGTGGGATATCACATGACAATTCACCAAGGACCAATATTGTATATTTAGGATATACTAACACTGAATAAGCAGAAGGAAAAATATTGTCCTCTCAGTTGCACCTCTACAGAGAGGTAAGATCCTCCACCCCCAATAAGACCACCTGTTGGTCATGGGTAGCAACCTATAATGTTTGAACATGGGATCTTAGTGGCTGATCAGTCCATAACCTAAAGTAGTCACATGACTTGTAAGACTCCACTTTGGACCTTACTGGAGTAGATCGGCAGTTGGAAAGGCTTGATCCAGTCACTCGGCTGGTTATGTCCAGCCCTAGCACTTATATGATTGTCCCAATGGCAAACTAATACACATACTCTATTTTAACTTACAAGTGCCAGAAGGTTGTGGCTGAGGGTTAATTGTGCTGAGATAGCAATATTTGAAACCATTTAAACTATGTGGAAATTATTCATGTTAGATAGCAATACTTGGAACTGTGACCTGGGAAATGACATTAAACTCTATACAATGATGAAGCACCAGTCCTGGAGCTTTGGGAATGTGAAGTACCCCTTCATTGCCATTACTCTCAGGTCCACTCTGACCTTGAAGAGTAGTACCTGTTAGAGTCCTATCTAGGGGTCAAATAGAACTGTTTAACCATTTACTAAGGAATATTATTTGTTTTATTTAAACCATAGATTTGAGTGCAAATTGTTTGTATTTGATCAGAATACTTGATAAATTGATTTATTTATGTTAAATAACAATACATGAAACCATTTAACTGTATGCAAACAAATGATTAATATCAAATAGAATTACTCATATTAGTGATAATTGGAACTATTTAACTGTGTGCCAACAATTAATTAAATAGTATTAGTTTAGATAGCAATACTTGAAACATTTAATTTTGTGCAAACAAAAAAGCTCTAAATCAGTTTAAAATAATGTTACACTCAAACTATTCACTTAAAAATTCCATGCACAAATACACACGCATGCACACATATATATATGCATATATATGTAGGGTTGGCATTAAATAATCTGCAAGGGATAATATGCCATTAAACCAAATAACTTAGAAGCAAAAAATGAAGTTCATTTAAGAGTACATGAACATCTAAGCTTTTATATATATAATATACATGCAAGTGGCATTACAAAGAAAGAATTCACAAATGAATCCCATGGTAGAATTATATACATATTGTTCTATGAACAAGCAGTATGTGAAAAGGTTACAAAATGGGAGTATTATAGCCATGTGGCTTTACCATTGGCTGGGTCAAAGACTTCTGCTTTTCTAATAACAGAGGGGAGAGTTTCTGGGACTATCTTATGACACCCTAAAAGGCTCCTAACACATGCCAATTCTTTAAAAGAGATAATTATACATTTTGTCCCTACTCCAATATACAAAAAGTTGATAGTTCTCACATTAAAGAACCCAGGTTCTGTCAAACCACAAATCTACTTGTATATGTTAGAACCACTGACCAGACATGGAGTAAAACAAATACTAAATCTGAAGTTGACAGGCCTGGAAATTATGCCACATGTGGAACAACTTCCTGACTTAGTTCCATAAAGATTTGCCACATGATGACAACCATCATATTAAAATAATCAGTCAAATTCTTAGTCTCTTTTCTTCCAATGTGTCATTCAAACAAGCTAATTGCTCACTGTAACATTGAGCAGTAAGAATTTTCCACGTTCTAGCAATGCATTATAAAGAATTTCTTTGATTTCAACAAACATAGAAAAGAACATTTCTACGAAGTAGATTCCATTTAGATAGAAAGTTTAGAGGCAGTCCTAATTCTAACCAAAAATTTCTTCATTTGAGATTTGCAAAATAAAAACATTTTTTTTTATCATATTGGGCTTTCTTATTTGAAGGTAACTTTTTATATCAAGTATGAAAAAAAAAGTTTAAATACTGATGAATATCCATTTTTGTAAGTACTTCTGAAATTTATTTTCATAGTTTTTAAAATTTTTCCTAAAACTTGCAAATCATGCAATACAGTTGACTGATTGCATAAACAATAAAGAGCTGAATAAATGTTGGATACTTCTAAGAATAATGGGGAACAGAATGGTTTGGTCTTTTTTTTTAAGGATGGAAGGAAAGATGAAAAGCAATACCTTTTAAATTTCAACTTGATTTTTGGCTTCAATACAACCATTATGTTGCAAGGAAATGTCTTTCTGGACCATTAGAAAACTGTTGCATTTCCCAAATAAGGCATTGAAATTTACTTGTCATTTTTAGTGGTTGATAAGTTTAAAGTCAGTGGTCATGTCCACTAGGTGTTTTTTATTATGTTTGTTTTCGCAGTGTCAGCTCGCTTGCAGCAGACATGACTAGTTATCAGGCTACAAATCCTTATGAGTGCATGTGTTCACTCCTAGTGGTCACGTGAAAGAGGGTCCATGCAGTGCTATGATGGAAACTGAAATGAGGTAGAATTTCTCTTTAGCGCAAGTGCAGTCATTTCTTTGGGCATGTGCCACTCCTGCTTCCTGTCAGGGGCTTCTGGAAATTTCTACACTTTTTGACTTTATTTTATTTATTTATTTATTTAATTTTTCTAAATTTTTTATTCAGTCCCACAGATTTCCCTAAAATTTTGCAAAAGATAGCACCAAAACTGTATTTTTTGTGAGGACTTAAAGTTAATAAATATTAGTGAAAGGTTAATATTCATGCTTTTCTTTGATGGCTGTTGCTTTTTGGGTCTTGATTTTTGGTGACTGGAGGAAAAGTCATAATTTTCTTTTCTGGCAAATTTTCACTTAGTTGGGTGAAATAAAAAGATAAATGTTTGGTTTAGCTTAGTTGACACAGATTAAATATAAATCCAGTTTAGCATTATGAATTAAACCCACTGTTTAAAATTAAAGTCTTTGGGAATTTTCCAAAATTGATATGCTAAAAACATGCTCCAGTCTCTAATTAGCAACAATAGAAATTTTAGTAGTCATAACATGAGCTCTCTTTGAGTTATACAATGATAGATGAACAAAAAAGATATTTGATTGACATTATCATCATCATTTAAAATAAAACTCAATTTTTAAAACGTTTTCTTTATTATCCTAATCCTTTTTTTTTTACATTAATAGGATAAGGCTGACCTTTCAGTTGAGCTTTGGTTTTTCATATCAAATGTTTCTATGCCATGGTCAACAGAACATTTTGTTTTCAGTTCAGCTGTAAATATTCCTTTCCATTATATATGACATGACTAAATCTGATTAACTTTCACTTTTTCATGACGACAAAGACCATCTCTCTTAAATCAACAACAAAGATTATCTCGTTATACACAGAACTTGAGAGACCAATTGATTTTTAATGGTTGCTCCAAACACTTTGTCTCTTAATTTTCCAAACTTTCTTTTTATTGTCTTTAGAATTTCAGCATTTATTTCCAAGGTAGGCAAAGTTCTAAAACTAGTTTTCCTAAACTTACAGTTAGTCAACTACAGATGAGACCCATTATTATACCACATCCCACTAGGATTTTACATTGGTGTTATAATTTTGACTTTTCTTTCATCTTTTAAGTTATTTTTATCACAACTCACTCTGGTTGTTATTTTTACAACCGTGAGGGCATCTTGGTTTGGTCTCTTTATTTAATGACATATCAACTTTCATGGGTTATTTCATGCTAAAGCTGTCCTTGTAAAAGGACAGCAGTGTTACTATTTAACCCTTAGCTAGAAGGATAAGGAAGTTTATACCTTTTTTAAGAGGCATTAGTCCAAAAGTAAATGTAACTGTAACTGGAATTTAAATTCACTTACTTCAAGGCCATATTTCAGCACTTGAACTCTTAGATGCTGCGGACTCCTTGAGAGCATCTTGGAGACAATACCAAACAATACGTTCAATAGTAAAGGGTAAAATGAATCTCTGTTCTCTTTTATCTCCAATAAACTTTGTTATCTCTACCAGTTGCTTTATCAACTAATCTACAAGAGACATTAAATATTGTAGAAGCCTAAATTGCACCTATAAATCTTTTTTTTTTAGTCTTTGCTCTATCAGCTGCGTTTAGAATATGCTGACTATATCCCTTGCAGAAGAGTAAGAACCTCTACTCCCTTTAAAAAAAGAGTGTGTCTAGGGTATGACACTAAACTGCATCTGATGGTGAGGCTCCTGCTCAGAAGATCTGGGAAGTTTTGAGTACCCTTTCATTGATATTACTCCCAGGTCCACTCTTATCCAAAATGCTAGTACCTGGCAATGTTCTATCTATAGGTCATATAGACCAGTTTAAAAATTTTAATATTAGATAAGAATATATGATACCATATAACCGTGTGTAAATTATTTGTATTAATGATAGTTACTTGATGCTACAATTGTTTACTAAGGATTATTATTATTAGTTACTTGAAACCATATAACCCTGTGCAAACAAATTATTATTATCAAATAGAAATAATTACTTGAAACCATATAATTGAGTATGAATTATTAGTATTTGATAGGAATACTTGAAACCATATAATTGTGTATTAGTTGGTGACCATAGTTGAGGGTGACCTGAAGGCTCCCTTTTCGATAGCTACTATACCAAGATGTAGGGGAGGGCGCTACTCCTTTCCCTGGATTGCTCCACTTTACCCTTGATCTGTACCTCATAATGCTGAGTCTTAAGCAAGGAAGCATCAAGTACCATTTTTTGAGTCTTTGGTATGACTCAACCTGGGATTGAACCCAGGTCTCCCAGACCATTGTTGAACATTCTACTCATTTGGCCAATAGTTTTATTTTTTAGATAAAACATTTTCGATCATTATTTTTTTATTTAAATGTTACAATGAATTTGCCACCATAATAGATGCATTTTATATGATTATTTTAAGCTGATCATTTATTCTAGAGACTTTTTGAAAGATTTAATTTCAGACTTCTATGTTCTTTTAGGTGGTATTATTTTAAGGGTTTACTAATTTTGGTTTTAAAAATAATGTCCTTAAATCTTCATGTACTGTTGCTTCAAACTAATCTCTGATAAATCTTTTGAGAATACAAAAACATTCTGTCATAACACAGTATCTGTAAATAAAAAAGAGGATCTCCAATTATCAGGTTTTAAAGAATTTGCTTTTTCAGGAGGAAATCTTAACTTGCTAACTTGATAACTCTTGGTGATAACTTTTGAAATAATGGAGCTGCCATGATGAAAATATGGTGATTTTGTTGTGGGCCGGATAGTAGGAATAATATTTCACATAGCTGTGTCTGTGGCAATGGTAGGGGCTGAACAAGAAGTTTTAATCATGGAGATTACAGCTATTTTTCTATACAATTTATTGATTTTGTCAGAAGAAGTAAAAGTATTTTTGAATCAATTTTATGGGGAACACTTGAATTCTTGGACAAAGGAAAACTGACAAAATTGCTGTTTTTACATATTTTTTTTTTTTTTTTCACTGTTTGTCTTTTTTCATCTTTATTTTGAATATGAAGGACCTTAAAATTTCTAGTAAAACTCATTAAATCTTGAATCTGTTCTTTTTATAAAGGCTGGACAAAGAGTAAAAGCTTTTCTCTTTTCTTGATTTAATTACATCTTTAAATTTTATTTATATCTATAATAACATATTTACCAACCCCTCTGCTTGGGCAGAATATGACACAAGGTCAATTTTTAAGCAGAGTTTAACAGATTAGCCTTTAGAGTTTTCCTTCTCCTAGACTAGTTGCCTCACCAAGGCTGAAGAACTCAGTCTGCCCTACTATTTATCCATAGCTGGAGGGAGAATGATTGGATTCATACCTTTCCTAAGGGTATTAGTGCTATGTGAAATGCTATCAGTCTCGTCCAGAATTGGAACTTGTGTCACCGTGTCCATTTCCTACTACGATAACCATTACACCACGGGGACCTCCACTTATATTTATATCTATAATAAGGAAATGTTTGTATGTCCACTATACACAATTAAACAATTTGATGATGATTTGCCAAATTTGATATGCATGAACTGAAAGAAATGTTTCAAATCTTTTAAAAATTATGTTCCTCATCGGGAAAAAGGAGTCTAGTTGAGGGGTTGTCTCTAGTAGTGATCACAAGAAGCTATGTTGCTGCAAATGTAACTAATTGTATAGAATTAATATTTCTTAACTTCAAAGAAAACAATTAACCAATTTTCTTACTAAAATAAATATTCGTAGTTTAGCAATACTAAGTTGATTTAGAGGTAGTTTTTTAAGTTTGTGATGTAAAGTGATTATTTAGCATTATTGCTGGGTTCAGATCAACATGTCACTCAAAATACAAAAATGTTTAAATTAGTAAATCACTTACATATCACCCAAATTTTAAAAAATATTTATTTCCCAAATTCCATGAAATTTTTTACAAAATATTATTCTATAAGATAGGGAAAGTCCCTGTAGTTTTGTGGCTAGCATGCTGGACTTCAACTTATCCCCCCAGCTATGGTGGGGTAAATAGTACCACTATTGTTCTAAATAACCCACAAAGGTTAATATGTACTTGTAGGGAATGAATAAATAAAAAAAAAAAATTTAGATTGAATTAAAAAAAAAAAAAAGAAAAAGAAAGGAAAACTTAAATTTGCAGAAACTTCCAGAGGTCCCTTACAGGAAAAAGGGATGACACATGCATAAAAAAGAGGACGAGGCTTTCTTTCAGCCTGTGACCAACGATTTGACAACACCATTTTACTGTCTGGTGTCTGGGCACCACCCATACGTCTTTGGACGTGGCATTGGTTAGTCCCTTTCACTCAGTAGCAGCTCTCTCTCTCGGTCAGCACTATGCTGAAATATAAAAGACCCACAAATGAACTACAAACTAACCCTTACCAGACTTTGACAAACTTCCAAAAGAAAACTAACCCTTATGGAAGCCCAAAATACCAAATGAGGACAAACACATGCACGAAACAATTAACGTATTTTTGACACCTTAACTAGGGGATTCAACCATTTCAATGTATTCAGGAAAAACTCCCTCATCCATGGAATGGTTGTTGAACCCAGTAAATAAAGGAAAGTATAAAGGAAACGTCTTCGTCTCTTATCTGTTGCTGTCTTTTTCTTTTGTATAATTCTTTTGGGACTTTCTTGGGCAAGGTGTTACACCAACAAGCCAACTTGGCGGTAAAATAAACTAACCAAAATATGATGTCGGATATCAAATGGCAACACAACTTTGCCCTTGACCTTCAGTCTTCCACCCCACATACTTAAACAAAAACACCAAACTAAAACTCTCATAAAATAACATAAAAAGTGTAATTTGTAAATCTCGAGTGAATTTTATGAAGATTTATCTTTTATAGTAACAATTTGATATAAATATTGAAATAGCATTGCAGTTTAACAAAATGAAATAAGAAGGGTTTTTTTTTTCACATTTGTCTGTTAGCCATGAGTTCAATCCCATGTCAGGTCATATAGAAATATACACTAGCTCTATAGGATTTATATGATAAACATTTGCAAAGAATTATTATCGATAAGTTTTACTAGTATTAAACTATCGTCACTGGTATGCCACAATGTCTACTCAAGAATAGTACAGACAGATCAAGGATTCATCCCTGCTTATTCCTCCTAATTTCTTATTCGAAAATCTCATGGAAAGGACTCTTTAATTGACAGTTGATAGTCATTGTTATCTCTCTTAACATTTTTTTATTTGTCTGTTTATATTTGATTATAAATTACTTGGAAATTTGTTTTATTGATTTATTCGTCCAAGTCAGAGAACTTCAATGGTATTGCCCTATCAAAAATTACTCTACACTATGTTGTTTTTGCTGTGTTATGGATACACACTCACAAACAGATCATAATATATATTTTATTTTAGTTAGTTTTCCACATTTTTGTCGTCTTTATTTGTTTGAAACACAAATGAAAAAGAGGATTTCATTGAATCCAAACTAAAAATCTATCATTCTTATAGAAAATAATAACATGTCTCTTACATTAACAGAAAGAATAACACAGGTCTTACAATAAAGGTTTCTGATAGAAGATGAGCAAAGCTTCCTTCATATGTAATTTATTAAAAAAAAAATGATTTGTCGCATCAGAACTAAATTATGACAAGACCCCGGGGGGAGCTCTTTAATCAATTCCCCAAAATTAAACACCTCTTTAAAAAAAAAAAAAATAGGTAAGAATTGACAGTTATGAGTTCTACAATTCCCACAGAAAGACATCAGACTCGACAAGTAAACAAATAAGAACAGCTTACTCTGATCAGTTTTTGTTTTGTTTTGTTTTTTTATTAAGAAAGAGGGACAAAAAGAATTCCAGCCAATATTTCTGGAAAGTTACCAAATGTAACAAATTGCTAAAGAAGGTCAGAGAGTATACTGGCTGAAAAATGGTCAAAGTAACTAAATAACAGGTACAAATTATTCAAGGTATAATAATGTTTAATATTATTGCTATTTACTCAGCATATCTTTTTGACACAAGGTCACAAACATGGGGTATTCAGTGACGATTGAACTTATTATCAATTAATGATCTGTGAGATTAGCTTGTTAATCCTTATATCAAAGCAAAGTATCAATGTTTGATATTACATATATGTAAGACAGCTTACACTTGAATAGAACACACTGTTTCACATGCCTTTCATCTCAGTGGCCATTTGTAATGTGAAAAGCATTCATGTGCAGTTTTTTGTTTTTATGTTACTATCGCATATGAATATGCATGAGTTATCATACACATAAGACTTGTCCAAAGTGACAAAGGATTGAGTTTTTCAATGACAGTTGAAAGAGAATCAGAATGAGAGTGGCATTTGGTTGGAACAGCAAAAGTAAAACTTTGTCTGTGAGAGAGAATGAAAACAAGTTCTAATTTGGAAGTGCGGTTTTGGCAGCAGTTGGAAAAACATGTCTTGCCACTAAAGAAAAAACAAGTCTCTCTCAGCATTTCTCGTTATATAATTGAATAACACAACTCTCACTGCTCGTGTTGTCACCTGCCACTTATGTTGAATGGAAAACCCAGAGGTCCACTCTGATTTTGAGTGATAGTCCCTGTTAGAATCTGATCGATGGGTCAAATAGATCTGTTTAAAATGATTTTGAATTAATACATTGCCTTTTAAAACACTGATTGTCTAAGTATGAAATGTTTGGCTATTTAAAAAGATTGTAAAAGATACGCTTTTGCATTGTATATAATTAGAGATCATAATTGTGTAACTGATTTTGGCATAAAATGACCCAACAAGGGTTGACATGCTGTAAAACCAAATACTTAGAAAAACAATTTATAATGCAGTTCATTATATTTTCTACAAGCTTAATGTACTGTAATTTGAAGCAAAAAATATAATTTTGAATGAAGTTATATAAATCTCTATATAGATTTTATTATCACTTTATTTCAATATCTCATAATAAACATAAAATTTCAAAAATACTTCAACTCTACTAATATTTCAGCAGATGTCAACCCCTTACACTTAATTCTTTGAAACCCATAAGCCCGATATTTCATTATGATCATTCACGCCGTTACACTCGAAAGCAAATCTCATTATGATTGATAAACTCTTTATTGTCATCAAGAAATAGACTGTTCAGTTGGTGACTGGCAGACATTTGGAGAACAATCACATGACAAGGAATTGAGTCTTTTTTTGGCCAATCAGAAGGCTCCATAGACTGAATCTGTTGACACATTTTGATCCCATCAAAAACAAATAAATAACTCCCTTTATTCCATAATGAGCTGTTCTTATTCTTGCTGCTCCCATGAGCTTTCTCCATGCAGTTGTTCTCTTTGCTAGCAAGGTACGGATAATACTCAGAACATATCCTTTTGGGATGATGCCACTTCATGTCATGCATACATGAAGAACAGCATACAAGTATGTTTATCCTTAAACATTCACCAATAACTTAGCTTCTTTATAAGCCCTCTGTTCCTGTAAGGAAAAATAACCCTCTTGTATATTTCTGTATATAGATTTTATCCTATTTGTTAATTCTATTGATGCCTCTTACCATTTCTTCCACCTCTGTAATTTAACAGTACAATATTCCTGGTAGAATCACATATTCCTCTTCCACTCTGTCTCATTCGACTCCTTCGAATTACCATACACAAATACAATGAATATTCTAGCAAATATCTATAACTCTTAATTTTTTTAACTTAGTATTTTTTTTAGCATTATTTTACTATACACTATAAGCCAGAATTTTGGGTTCAGAGAGATTACATCAGGTATTAATAAATAATAACAATAACTGATGTAGTGATTCTTTGCAGCTTTTATTTTAATTGATGGGATAATTTTAAGTTAAGCTATCTGTTCCCTGGAGCAAAGTTTTTGTACTCAATATTTTTGGTGAGTTTCTTTATATAAAATACAGAAAACTTGAAGCTCAAGGAAATAAGGATTAAAAAAAATTTCATATTCATTTACAAACGTCAGGATCTGTAGTTCATAACAAAAACTAAGTATTTTAAATGATGATTATTTAAATCTTTAAATATTTACATTTATTTTATATCAATGACTCTTAACAAACCTAAAACTTCAGAAATAATTCTATGCAGTAAGTAAAGTTGGCAACTGTAGTCGAGAGCAACCAGAAGGCTCCCTTTTCAATAACTACTACACTGAGATGTAGGGGAGGGTGCTACTTCTTTCCTTGGATTTCTCCACTTTATCCTTGATACGTAGCTTATATTGCTGAGTGTTAAGCAAGGAGATATCAAGTACTATTTTTAAAGTCTTTGGTATGACTTGACCTGGGATTGAAAACAGGTCTCCTGGACCAATGGTGAACACTCTACCCCCTAGGCCAATGAGCCACTATGCAGTAGTCCAAAATTTTATCAATTAATCTTTGGGCCATGACTGACTCTAACAGAATGCCATTGAAATTCATTCAAGACTCAATGGAGATATGAAGACAAGTCTGGTGAATACTCAAGTTTCATTCAGCTTTTTTGGCAGAACTAATAATGTGTCGATGAACACATGGAAGAATTTTTAAACAATAAATTTTATTATGATAAAAATCAATTCCCAAATAGGCATGACACTGGGTTTATAACAGAATGAATTTGAATTTTTTAATATATTTATGGACTCTTCTTTTTATACATTATATAACTCTCAACCAAAGTAAATTTCATAGAACCACCCTCAAGATTTAATCACTTGTTCTTTTACCAATAGCTGAGCCTTTCACAAAATGTTATTGAAATTCATTTGAGCCTTTTGTGGATATTGTGTGGACAGACAGCCATCAAGGGTAAATATATAAAGTTTTTCAAACTTAGTTGTTGTAATAAAAATTCTACCCTACTGTATGTATTTACCCAACCCATCTGCCACAAGCAGGATGTTGCACAAGATCAAACAGAGTACAGCTGGTTTGAATTTAGAGTTTTCCTTCTTCTAGACTGGTTACCCAATCAATTCTGTCCTCTTATTTTCCTATACCTCTGGCAGGGGGCGGAGAATAAGAAATTTAAAGTGCAGAAATGTGGATCAATGGTATTGTTCTGAAAAATTCCAGTCAGTAGACAATTCTTTTTCTGCAAGTAGTCAAGAGTTTCTTTGTTACTCGTCATTTCAGAAAAGATACAAACAGAACAATGTTCGAGTAAATAAAGATTTGTGCCTTGCGCAGATAAAGATTTGATTTATAGGCTCCAACTGACAATATTTGCAATATTCAGCCAGTGATAACAAAGCCAGCATGTCGTTAAATGTTCAATACATATGCAAATAACTACAAACTCTTTGGAAATCAATACTCGCTTGAAAAATCAGTTCCTACTTAACAATCAATACTTGCTGGCCAAGAATAAGCACAAATCCTGTAAGTGTTTTTTATTTACTCTTTTTGATTTCTTCATGCTTGAGACACTGTCTATAAGTGATGTGCTTGTATAAAAAGAAAAAAATGAGTGTTTTTAATGTTCTTCTGCACATTTGTATACAGATACTTACTAAACTGAGTTTGGTCTGACACAAGGACACAAAAGTGGAGCACCATATAAAGGTCCAATTCACTATTAATAGATTTGTAAGATTAACTTACCAGCAGTCATTCTGTGGCATGTGAATGAGGCTTAGAATATGCTGTGTCCCTTGTGAAGAGGTGAGATCCCACTAAAAAGGTGTGTCCTTGTTATGACAATAAACTGTACCTGATGGTGTGGTTCCAGTTCTAAAGATCTGGGGGAGTGTAGAGTACCTCTTCATTGCCATTACTCCCAGGTCAACTCAGACCTGGAATGGTAGTATCTGTTAGGGTCTTATCTATGGGTCAAATAGATTCATCTGAAAATTATTCATATTTGATAGGAATACTTGATACCATATAACTTCAAATTATTCATATTAAGAGTAGTTACTTGGAACTATAATTGCTTTGAACCGGCTCATTTGTCCATTGGGTAGAGTGTTCACCAAAGACCTGGGAGACTGAGGTTCAATCCCAGGTCGAGTCATACCAAAGACTCAAAAATGATACTTGATATCTCCTTGCTTAACACTTAGCATTATTATAAGGTACGTATTAAGGGTAAAGAGGAACCATCCAAGGAAAGGAATAGTTCTCTTCCCAACAATTCGGTATAGTAGCAATTAAAAAAGCAACCTTCGGGTCACCCACAACTGTGGTCGCCAACTTTACTTACTTTACTAAGGATTATTATTATTATTATTAGTTTCTTGAAACCATATAATTCTGTGCAAACAAATGACTATTATTAAATGTAAATAATTTAGGCACAATTATAATGAGTACAGTGTTTGCCAATGGTCCAGGAGACCTGGGTTGAGTCATACCAAAGACTCAAAAAATGGTACTTGATGCCACCTTGCTTAACACTTAGCATTATAAGGTAGAGATCAAGGTTAAAGTGGAGCAATCCAGGGAAATGAGTAGCGCCCTTCCCTACACCTTGGTGCAGTAACTATTGAAAAGGAAGCCATCGGGTCGTCCTCGACTACGGTCGTCAACTTTACTACTCATATGTTTTCAAGTAATTATTAGTATTAGATAGAAACCTCACAACTGTATGCTATCTATTTATATTAGTAATACTTGATAATATATATATATATATATATCTGTGCAAAAAACACTTAAGAAACAGAAGAATATAAACATATAATGAATGTGATTCTCTAACTTCTAGGTATGGAATAACCCCCAAATGTTCTTGACATGCCATTAAAATCATTCAATAACATTTGTGTGTATATATATATAGTTGTCAATGCCTACATATATACTTTTGTGACGCAAAAAATTTACTTTTATCCCAGAACGGGGTTTTATTTTTGCACGTGTGAAGACGGGGCAGGTTGGCACTTGATCCCTTGTAGAATAAGTCCTCATTCAGAGTTTTTTTCTTGGGCATATAAGAACTGGCATATTATGTGGGGGATCAATTTAGGGCTAGACTGACCGCCGCTGGCAAGGGGTTCCAATTTTCACACTATACACACACCCACCAAGGCCACTAGTCTTCCTCCCCTAGAACAATGGAAGATATGGACCTCTAGGTTTAGACATAGTAATATTAATTATAGTAGTCGGCAATTCCGGTTTCCCGTGTGATATTTTAAAGGAATTAATAGGACAATTTTAAGCGAGCATATCATAAGGCGAATAGAAGCTGGAAAAGAAACATGAAGTAACAAATTCGTAGCAGACGCCACAAATAACAACTTAGAGCTCGTGGGACGTTAGAATATATCAATCTTTTACTACGCATAGATATACACCTTCAACGTGTCAAATATATCATGAATGAATAGTCCATGAACATAAATGTCTTTCTTCTTTTCTTTTCTTTCGTTTTTCTTCAAATTGAGAGAGAGAGAGAGAGAGGGTATATAAAATTGGGTATAAGGAGAAACGGTCTCAAAGTTTACTTATCTTTTTTTTCGACGGAGTTCCTGTGGAGAATATTTCCTCTTTTACGGGCTTATAGACTTTATGCTATTTTTAGTACTGGCTTGAAGAAATGGCTCCTTTGTGTCCAAGATATTTTCTTCGTCTTCTTCTACCCCGAGTACTTGGCTTTGGTTCTGTCCGCCACGAACCCTGTCCAACAACTAACTTTTCTTATTATCTATTTCCGCTGACAGGAAGGAGTCCCCACTTCCGTTTTGGGGTCCCAGCCAATCGTTTGGCTTCTACCTTCTTCCTTCCCATGTCAGGTGACCCGAGTGAGGTCACCAAGTAAAAACATCTGGTTTCCACTGTGACCCACATTCTTTCTTAACGGTCATTCTTTGATGGCTTGCTACTGTTAATTCGAACACGAGGATAGTAGCAATCTTATTTCTATCGTCTCAGTGGGAGACCACGTGACACTTTCTTGTGTGTGTGTGATATAAGATTCTTCTTCTGTGTACTGTATCACCTATGAATCTGTATGATTTTTTAATAAAAAGTTAATTTTTTTTCTAAAACAAAGATACCAGGATTTTATTATTTCTAGTGGAACATTATACAATCAAAATGGATATTATTAGCAATTATTCATTACCTATCTCTACTGCATCAAAACCCTGAAACCAAAATTGTGAATATGTAGAAATCAAAAAATAAGTATACTTTTTATATCTATATTTATGCAATTTTATTTTAGGTATAGATTTTTAATGCTGTAGAGTTTAGTAATAAATAATACCTAATAATATCTGTTTTAATTGCATGTTTCACTTGAAATTATAAAATTGATTTTTATTTAAAAAGATTGCTAGGAGTATACTTATTAATGGGTGATACGGTAAATATATAATTACATGTATGCTTACTAGTTTGTATATAATTGCTGGATCTTTTTCAAATGTGTGTAAAAGAGAGAGGATGGGAAATATATATCATATCTTTGCATTCTGCCTAATTTAATGCCGGCCCATTGGCATGATGGTTAGAGTGTTTGCTAATGGTCGAGGAGACCTGGGTTCAATCCCAGGTTGAGTCATACCAAAGACTTAAAAAATGGTACTTGATGCCTCCTTGCTTAACTCTCAGCAATATAAGGTACATATCAAGGGTAAAGTGGAGCAATCCAGGGAAAGGAGTAGCATTCTCCCCTACACCTTGGTGTAGTAGCTATTGAAAAGGAAGTCTTCAGGTCACCCTCGACTATGGTCGCCAATTTTACTTACTTTAAGATAATTTAAGATAATTAATCTCTAAGTCATATGTTCATACGAAGGATAGATTTGTTTGTTAGCTTTTTAACTGAAATTAGAAAGTAAACAAAAAAGAAACTAATGAAAAGGTCAAACTGTTGATTATTATATCCAATAGTTTTATTCCTGACTATTGACAATCTCTTTCTTAATTTCCAGTGCACAACATACAGATTGAGGGTTAAAATTTCCTAAAACAAATTCTAAGTAAAAATTGTAAAATTTGACAATTTAATAATCAAATTGCTCTTTTAAGCGCTAATATTTCTATGGTGTTTTTTCTCTTTCCTTCATATTTCTGTGGATGATTTTACATTCTTGTACAAGACAATACTTATAAAGAGCAGACTATTAGAAATTCTTCTGTGAGTGAGGGCTAAATTATACCCTTTCTAGTTTATATATATATATATATATATATATGAGCTTTCTGGAATTAATATTTTGATCAAGTTTTCTCAAACATAGATAAGTATTAAATGAACCTTTTGAATGATTGATTTTTATCATATCAATTGCCATTCTAAATAGGCTATAGAAATTTATTTCCAAATACTTTTAATATTTGTTTTATCAGTGTATAACGAGGTTATATGATCTTATTTACCCAACCCCTCCGCTCAGGCAGGATATGACAGAAGGTCAATTTTTTTTAAAGTGAAGTTTAATAGGTTTGAACTCAGAGTTCTCCTTCTCCTAGACGAGTTACCTCACCAAGGCTGAAGAACCCAGTCTGTTCTACTATTTACCCATAGCTGGAGGGAGAATAATTGAATTCATACCTTTCCCAAGGGTATTAGTGCTATGTGAAATGCAATCAGTCTCATTCAGGATTTGAACTCATGTCGCCGTGTCCATTTCCTACGACGATAACCATTACACCACGGGCACCTCCCATGGGCATGGGTTATATAATAGTTATCTTCAAAGCAAATGGAATTGATAAACTAAGTTGAAATTCTGGGTGGGTCTGTTAGTGCTTCACTTTGTGTTAATGCCCTTGGGATTATTTATCCATCTTTTCTCTCAGGTGAAATAGGAGTTGGTTCCCTAAATTTCTTGGAGACAATCATCTGGAGGTTGTGTAGAATAACAATAACACATACCTCCATAAAGCGTCCAGCTGGCAGACAAAAATAAAGCAGGTTGTAACTCAGTGCAGTCCTTCTTACAATGCTAAACTGAAGCTGGTTTATATAATGAAATACCTCTGCTCACTTACCAGCAGCCAATCACAGCCCATGTAATGGACCATAAATACCTCCCATTCCTCAGTCACTGCAATTTAGCTTCCGGTCTTTGCGATCGATTGCTCTTAGCTAACGCGACTAATTGCCCTACACAACCTGGCTAATCCTACATGGTGCTGCAGACAGGATCTATGACACCTGATGATTGGGAACACTTCTTCATTGAAGTGGGCATATCCACTGATTCTGCCAAAACTCATGCAACAAAGTTTGCAGATGAGCTGACAATTGAGAGCCTTCAAATGCTGGATCGCTCTATGCTGAAGGAGCTAGGAGTCACACTAATGGGGGAAGCCCTGTGCATCCTTAAGCAAGCTGAAGAGGCCTCTGCTCAGTCAACTCACATCCAGGCACTGGCAGCCAAGCCCCCCAATCTCAATATTGAGATGACCCCACAACAATTTTGAAAATTCCAAATTGACTGGGATGTCTTCACCAAGATGACACATATGCCTTGCTCCCAGGTCAATATCCCCCTATATAGTTATGCTGACGAGACTGTGCAAAACGCCATAATCCTACATGGCGCTGCAGATGACGGTGCATACACAGCTAAGGACATGAGCCAAATAATGGAGATAGAGGCATACGTCGTCCCATTTTCGCCAAAGCCAGATCCCAGGCAAGCTAGGGATATCCCTAGGAATCACAGCACAAAGATGATGATCTTCCCCAACAGTGGAGCTACCATATGCCTCGGAGGACTTAAGCATTTCCGGAATATGGGACTGTGTACAAACAACATCATCCCATCTAGGAAAGTTGATAAAGCTGTGGGAGGCTTTACACTCATGTGTCAAGGCTGGCTTCCTGTGGAATTCAATGTCCAGGGTAAGACAACCAAGCAAGCCCTGTACATATGCAAAAAATCTAAAGGCTGTATTTCAGCAAAGCAGCCTGAATTGACATAGGGATACTGCCTAAAGACTTCCCAAACCCGGCAGCCATGACGTCACCCCAAGCAGATATGGCAATGCAATATCTACCATCAGCAAGCACTTGCCAGGAATTGGATACTAGCTCCAAACATAACAAAGTCAAAGATCAGCTACCAACGCATCCCAAAAAACTACCTTTTCCCCCAACAGAAAAAAACATTCCTAGGCTCAAGAAATGGCTCTTACAGCACTTCGCCAATACATCTTTCAGGAAGAATGGGGAATTCCCACCAATGTCTGGCCCCACTGCTCATATCTACCTGGAAGAAGGAGCAGTCCTCAAAGCCAGACATAACCCAATCCCTGTGGCATTTCACTCCAAAGAACCAGTGAGACAGGCCCCTTGGGAAGACATGAAAAGAGGTATCATAACCCCAGTACTCGTCAGCATGCCCACAGATTGGTGTAGCACTATGGTAATTACTGCCAAAAAAATGGCGAGTCACAAAGAACAATAGATTACCAACACTTAAATTCACAGTGCAAATGTGAGACACACCGCATGGGTTCACCATTCCTGCTAGTACTACAGGTGCCACCTAATCAAAAGAAAACAGTATTGGATGCTGTTGACGGGTACCACTCTGTTCCTCTAGACAAGGAGTCCCAGCCACTCACTACCTTCATTACGGAATAGGGAAGATTCATGTACCTAAGGATGCCACAAGGCTACCTTGCATCTGGCAATACCTACACCCGAAGGTATGATGAGGTAATAAAAGACGTTCCCCACAAAGTAAAGATCGTGGACGACACTCTACTCTATGACTCTAACATCAAAGGGGCCTTCTTTCACACCTTCAATTTCCTCCTTCATTGCGCAAAAAACAGTATTGTACTCAACAGAGAAAAATTCCAATTTTGCCAAGACATGGTGCAGTTTGGACGCCTCCAAATAACGCCCTCTGGTATAACCCCTTCCGAATCCATGCTTGAAGTGATATTAAGCTTCCCAATTCCAAGAACATTAACCAATGCCAGATCATGGTTCGGGCTAGTTAATCAAGTCGCCTGGGCATATTCACTAGGCCCAGTCATGCTCCCGGTTCGCGCTCTCGTCAAACGAGACTCACGTTTTGTATGGGACAAAAGCCATGAAGATGCATTCGATCATTCAAAAAAAGTCATAGTCGACTTGTTCAAAAAAGTATCTTAACATTTGAAAAAAATCGAGTAACCTGCCTCTCCACAGATTGGAGCAAAGAAGGAATAGGCTTCCTACTACTGCAAAAATATTGCATGTGCACAACTGACAAAGCTCCAGTTTGCTGCCCTGAAGGCTATTGCCATATATTTGCCAGCAGCAGATTCTGCATTGATGCCAAATGCAGATACACTCCTATCGAGGACAAGGCAGCAGCAATTGGGCATTGGAGAAGTGTTGGATATTCGTAATGGGTTGTCCGAACCTTATAGTGGTTATAGACCATGAACCACTAAAGGGGCTATTCGGAGATAGGGACCTCAGCAAAATCCCAAACCCCTGATTATTCAAACAAAAAGAAAAAACCCTCAGGTACAGATTTACCATCCAACACTGCCATGGAAAGTGGCACAAAACCTCCGATGCTGTTTCTCGCAACCCACCGGCCATCTTACAGGCACTCCTAAATGGATTCCTGACTGAACCCTCCCAATTAGACATCATAGAGTCTGACAACATGGACGACTGGGTCAAATTGACAACTCTATTATCATCATTCAGGGCAAGCGACAATGTAGCCCTCCTCTCACCAGATGCTATCTGTGCAACTGGATGCGGTGACCTGCAATACAAAAAAATTAATAGACACCATACAAAATGGATTTGAGAAGATACGCAGCCTCACTGCACCCGAGATCTGCGAGTACTGGGAGGTGAGGCACCGCCTCATTGTGGACAATGGGTTAGTGCTCTTGGACCACAGGATTGTCATCCCCACTTCCCAGCATGCAGATGTACTACGTAGTTTACATTCTGCACACCAAGGCAAAGTCAGCATGAAGGCAAGTGCCAATGAATCCGTTTATTGGCCAGGGATGAACGCCTCAATCCGTAACAATCCGTAGCAAGTTGCATGTTTTGAACAAAAATTGCCCCTAGTCAAACAAAAGAGCCAATCAACCCAACACAATCTCTTGATTGGCCATTCCATCAAATTGTTATGGATCTTTTCTATGTCGGGAACCATGGGTATTTAGCATGTGCCAATAGATTAACAGGCTGGCCGATCCTATATCACCTAACCCACGGACAAGCCAATGCGTCAAGGCTTATCTCGATCTGCCGAGACATTTTTCAAAGCTATGGTGCCCCTGAAGAACTCAGCAGTGATGGCAGACCACCCTTCACATCCCTCCCATTCACAAAGTTCTTACGAGATTGGGCTGTTAAACACTGATTATCATCAGCCGCCTACCCACACTCTAATGGTCAGGCAGAGCTCGCTGTCAAGTCAGCCAAGAGAATTATAAGTGGCAACACCAGAACTCAAGGGTCGCTGGACAATGACTGTGCAGCAAGAGCCATCAACCAATACAGGAATACGCCCATCCAAAACATCGGACTATCCCCCACTCAGCTGCTACTCCAGCGACGACTATGTGACTTTATACCATCCCAACCCACACTCTACAAGCCACACGCAGATTAGATAGCTGCAGCAAAAAATCGCGAGATAATTCTATCTCGTCAGAATGCCCATCTCATAGAGCAATACAACAAAACAACACACACCTTATGTCCCCTTCAAAAGGGGCAAATAGTGACAATACAATGACCAACAACCCGTCAATGGGACACAACTGGTCAAGTTGTCGAAACACTCCCCAACCACCAATACCGTGTCAGAGTTGACAGATCAGGTAGAATCACCTTGAGAAACCGCTGATTCCTCAGAAAACTCGAAACACCAACAACCCCACCCCCCCATTCCTAGTGCCACGCCCAAGACCTCTACACCAAATCCAAATCCAATGCCTCTTAAACCCAATAAACCAGTGCTGCAAACAATGGGCACTGGAATAACATCAAACACTACTCAGCCATCTACAATGACAGACAAAAACACCTCAGGTGTTGTCCAGACTACTTCCACACAACCAGCCAGGTTTAAAGGAACTCATACCTCCCCAAAGACCACTACTCTCACATGATGGGGGGAAGGAGATGTAGAATAACAATAACACATACCTCCGTAAAGCATCCAGCTGGCAGACAAAAATAAAGCTCAGTGCAGTCCTTCAATGCTAAACTGAAGCTGGTTTATATAATGAAATACCTCTCCTCACTTACCAGCATCCAATCACAGCCTATGCAATGGACTCATGCACAATGGGATGCTCCAGGGCACCATAAATAGCTCCCGTTCCTCAGTCGCAGCAATTTAGCATTTGGTCTTCACAATTGATTGCTCTTAGTTAACGTGACTAATTACTCTCAGCTATCGCAACTAATTGCCCTACGTGACCTGACTAATCCTACTGGTTGCAGGTTCAATCCTGACTGCAGGCAAGTAATAATACAGGAATACTTAACACTTGTACCTGGTTAATGGAATCAGAGCAAGTGACTGCTGTGGATTAAATAAAGAATGTAGTTCGAAGTTCCATATAGGTGCCCAAGTTTGACAAGAAACACCTAAAGAAGGCTTGATGACATATCAGCAAAAATGTTGTGAATATAACTATAAAGATGAAGACAATAGTCTGAAAACTGTGAATCATAAAAATCATCAAGCTTCATCTCCGAAATTCAGACAACTAATATGAGTAAAATAGTTGGTTAAACTAGTCTCTCTACCGTTGGCTGGGCAACCAGTTTCAGCATGGTGAAAAAATCTGAATTCAAAAGCTGAGGAATGTTTGAAGAATTTGTGGCACTCTTCTGCACCAGTCTTTAAAAAGTATGGCTGACAGTACATAAAACTTTGCCACTATAAACAAATCACAGATGTGGTTTATTTTCTATGCTTGACTTAATTTAATAGTCATCATTGATGATGATAATGGATAAACATAATCACTCTATATGCATTTACCCAACATCTTTGCATGTGCAAAATGC
Organism: Sepioteuthis lessoniana; assembly: GCA_963585895.1. Lineage (NCBI taxonomy): Eukaryota > Metazoa > Mollusca > Cephalopoda > Myopsida > Loliginidae > Sepioteuthis > Sepioteuthis lessoniana. The sequence goes on along the minus strand of OY757913.1, from coordinate 119,876,565 downwards.
TGTACAAGATTTACTTTCAAGTGGAGTACAGGTGGTTTTTCTCTCTCTCTCCCTATATATATATATATACACACACACATATATATATGTATGATGAAGGTTTTAACCTGAAATAAATTTATAATAATGCCCAGAAAGTGAATTTTTATTTTTATATGAGAGAATTTTTTAGCTTTGTATGTTGAGTGTTGATGTATTCTTAATCCCAAATTAATTATATGTCAATAGCTGTTGGCATTGAGCCCTCAAGTTGGATAATCCTACCCTTTGGATTTCCTCCTCGGATTATGTAAGAATATATATGTACACACATATAGATAAAAAAAATGGTTTGGAAAACCTAATTGACATCAGAATGTAAAAGATTTTATTAGGAAAATCAAATCTACATTAAAAGAAGAGAAACAATTTATTGTAAAGAATCTTCTTGAAAAATAGATTTTAATCAATTACAATTATTTTTAGGACTTTTTTGTATTTGGAAAATAAAGGAATCATTTTTGAAAGTTACGTTTTTCTGTCAAATAGAATCTTCCTTTTTTTCATTACTTAAAAGAAGAAATTTCAACATTTTATCTTTTTTAAATAACTTTAAGCATAAAATAGTTTTATAAAAATAAAAGAATGAATTAAAAAGGAAAAAAATTGGTACATTATGAGATCATATTTTTTAGAATGTTATTAATTTAATAAGAAGTTAAAAAATATATCTTAAAAAATGTAGTCTTGCTTTTTTTTTTTTTTTTTTTTTTTTTTTTGAGAATTCTTATTGTTTTTAACAGATAAATATTTTAAGAACTGTTTTATTCTTTTTTTTTATTTTAAGGTTGTTTCTGAGTAACAAAGTTGAATCAATATCAATAAAAAAAAAAAATTCTTAAACGTAGACTTTTTATCCATTTGGGTAATTATAAGTGTAAAATACTTTTGTGAAGATAAAAAAATTATTAGATTAAAATGGGAAAAAAATATTGGTTCCTTAAAAATTTGTTGTCATTGTATTTTAGAATATTGAAAAATATTCTGTTTAAACATATGACATTAAATTTTATAAAAATTTGATTAATTTACTTATGGTAAATACTGTCTGTACTCCAATCATTTTCTGATTTTAAAAAGAAAAAAATTGTAAATTACTGCTGTGGTTAATTTGTTATAATACACAGGCAACATTGCATCTCCTCGCAAGTTCAGAATAAAACCTTTCCCTTTTTAGGACACTTTTCTACTTTTCTATCCTCAATGTATTCTTAGACAAGAGGCCCATTGCTACTGCTTGAAATATTGATTTTTATCCAGAAAATAATTTCAGTTTTAACCAAATCACTCAGAATTAAATCCAGATAATCAAGATAAAGACAGGTGGGATTTGAAGAAAGTCGAATAAATGGGGTATGAAAGAGATCTTTGACTGATGCATTGAATTTGCCTATAAGAACTGAATTTGGAGGATGAAGGCACAGTTCTAGCCTGCCTAGAAAATTTTCTTGTGCTTATTTTTTTGAATGAATTCTAGATAAGTGCCTGCTGCAAATATTTGAAGGTTTGCCTAGTTTATCACTGTCAGGATTTGGTCCCCATAAAAATCAGCAAAAAGAACATCCTTTGCTTCAAATGCTTATGATGCCAAAAGGGGCTCAAAAGAAATTGATGTCGGTAATAACAATTGAATGAATTACAGAAAGGATTCTGAATGAATGTCTTAGTTTTTCCTTTCTTTTTTGTTATTCTTTGGTGATCATGTTGGCTTTTAAAACAAGATTTTTGTTGTTGCTTTTTTTTTAGAAGTTTGTGTTTTTCCACTAAAATATTTGATGAGTATCAACTTAAACTTTATCAGGTAGAATCTGAGAGCAAATCACCTGATGTAAAAAAATATTCCAGTATTTTACAAGTCAAGTATTCCAACCAATGCACAGGAGTCATCTCCATCACACTGTGGCTAATATGCTTGATTGCTACATTTTAAGTGAGTTCAAACTTCATTCATGTTATTCTATTCATTTTTAGGGCTAATGTCCCTTTGGGAAAGGTATTGAACCCCCTTATCCCCTCAGCTATAGGTTAAGTAGTACCATTACTGTTCTTCTACAAGAATGGTTTGGAATTAACCTATTAAGGTTAATATGCCATTAAACAAAGAAACTGTTATATACCATACCCATGAACATCAATGGGTATGTCCCAATCCTCATAGATACATTGGTCACTATTATAAGAGGGGATAAAATGCTAAGTAGTTCACCCCTAGCAGTGGGTTACCTTCTCCCCGCTGCTGGTGAGTATTGTATTTTGTTAATGTTATAAAGATTTCCATTTCATTTCCAACCTCTCTTTTGGTTATTTTTCATTCAGTGACCTAATGTTAGGCTCCAACAGAAATTTTGTTCACTTTTGGCTTAATACCTTTGGGAACGGTATGAACTCCCTTATCCCCTCAGCTATGGTTTAAATAGTATCGCTACGGTTCTTTTACAAGAATGGTTTCAGAATAAAATAAACCATGAAGGTTAATATGCCATTAAAGAAAGAAACTAAACCAAACCAAACCAAACAGGAGGCACATGCAGTGTAATAGTTATCAACATTGGAAATGGATTCAGCAACCCAAGTTCAAATCCTACACAAGGTTGTTAGCATTTCACTTCAAGCTAATGCACTTCATAGCGGCATGGATACAGCTCTTCTCCTCTCAGCTATGTCTAAATAGTAGAGCAAATTAGGCCTTTTACCTCCTGATATGGTAACCAATCTAGAAGAAAGAAAATTCTGAATTCAAGACAAGTACTCTATTTAAAAATTGACTTTGTATTTCGTTCTGCCTATGACAGAACAATTGGGTAAATAGATGTATGTACACACGTCATTCGGAAAAATATTTACCTCTAACAAGCATCTATGTGTGTGTGCTTGTACATTATAATAAAAAATGACTCTTGCAAGAAACAAACTGTTCCTATTCCTTTATTTAAGGTAATATTATTTGTATTCTTTAATAAAGTTCATGGGTAGAGTTTGGATTTTGGCTTTCTTACTTTAGTTTATTAATCTATGAGATGGAGAGAGTTTTTAGACTGAATTGCTTTGATGCAGTTCCCACATGGCAATGAATAGCCCTACTGGTTCTGGATATTCAACAATTTCACTAGCACCCTTCTACAACCGAGTTGTATATAAATCTCCTCAACTCACTTATCAATTATATTACACCTCAAGTACGCAACTATATCACTGACTACCTAAATTATGAAAATGCTATCAATACCCTAAGGAGGATGTATGTGAAGCCTAAAAATGAGATGTTTGCCAGGCATGTGTTGGCCACCTGCCATCAGAAACCAAGTTAGTCCATTGACCAATACTTAGAGATTCTTAACTTCTCACAAATGACTGTTCTATCAGCAGCAGCAGTTACGTTAGAGATGCATTCGGAAACAGCTTGTCTCCTACTATTAGATTTCATCTTTTAGAAAATAAAAGATTCTCCAATCTGTTGTGGAATAAGCACACACAATTTAGATAGCCCAGAAACATGCTGCTTTATATACAGCCACTCCTACACTATTAATACTATCTTTTTTTGAATCCCCCAAAACACAGGTTTTGAATTTGGGGTTCCCTGCTGAAATGGGTGATTATTCTTTACCTCAGCATTGTTTTTTCTGTGAGTTTACGTGTCACCCATTTACACAGTGTACTGCCAGAGACACCATTTTTAATCAGTTAAAAAAACAGATGCTCTGCCTAAGTGTGTTGATCAAAAACATTTGCAAACAACATACCTGATTGTACTATCTCCTGTTCAATGATCACTCCAGTGGCTGCTGCCATTCCTGTTTGTTGATCCAAAGTTATAGGTACTTCAATGGTCAATAGAGTACCTATTGATGTACCGATAGACACAGGAAGTTGGGAAAACTTCATTAAAAAACAGTTATAAAAGAAAATAATTGGAAAATTATTCTCAGGTGAGTTTTCTTTGGTCAGCGCTTCTCATTCCTCTAAAATACTCAGGTACTGCTCTGTGAAAACTTCAAGGTGAGGTTTACCCAAAACCAAATTAAGCTTCCCCAGACTTTATGCAGTGATATGATTTTGAGACATGAGTTCCAACAGCACCATGAATCTTTGAAAATTCCTCTTTAACAGACCTGAACTTCCTTTTAAATGATGCAGCTTTGCTGCAGTTTAAATTATCCTCCATCTCACATTTTGGTAATTTAACTAACAATTATAACCCCATCACTATTGAATCCATACTGTTAACGTCCCAAAACATTTCATATTGGATGACTAGAAAACCGATGATCTCCCCTTGACCTAGGGAGACAGCAGACAAGTACCAATAGAAACAGAGGACCCTTGGAGACAAGTCGTACGTGTTATCAGGATAAAATAAACATCACATATACATTATATCCTGAGTGGATTTTACGTATTTTATTAACACAGATATACCCTTATTGACAAAAATTTTATTATAAAAAGAAATAGCTTGGATGTTAGAAAAGGGCATTATCAGGCCTTGTAAATCATCCTGGATGGCTCTAGTATTAGTGACCTCTTCACACAGCCACCATACGGAATATAGTCATCTATTGCTGGGTCAGCTGAAAGTTATGCATTTTTGACTGCTACAGTTGAAGCTTTGGTCAGTGTACTATCATGAGAGAGGTATGTATATCTTTCTCACTCCACGGCTGTCTTACAGCTGAATTCAGGCTACTGCTGTGTTTATTTAGAAAGGAAGGGCAGTGTATTAGATGGTCTACCACATGTTAGTGGCAAAAATTCCGTGTTGTCAAAGCCAGGAAGTCTCTCTTTTAAATATGAGTAATAATGAAATATTTCATTATACTGACAAGATAAGTATATAAATGCCACATGTTATGTTTTGCATTCAGAGGTCTTCAAGATGGTCTACAGAATTAATTTTTTTAAAAAGAGCTTTTGTGTTGGTAATGGAAAATTCCATTAGTTAATAAAGGGGTGAAATTATCGTTGATACCGGGGCTCGTCACTTCCTATAGTGGTGAAAAATTATTAGCTGATGTCATAGATAACACTGCTTTTTTTTAATGGGGATTTTTTTATTTGAGTATTTGGCGGACTATGATATATTAACTTGCTGGACTGTGACATTGTAGGAAGTGAGTTCAAACTCCAGTCATGCTATTACACCCACTTTTGAGCTAATACCCTTGAGAAAGGCATGAACCCCTTTATATCCCCAGCTATGGGTTAAATTGTATCACTACTGTTCTTCTACAAGAAAGGCTTTGATATGAAAGGATGATATGCCATAAATAAAGAAACCAAACCTTATTTACAGGTTATACCATGTATGTGTATACATATATATTGCTATGTTTATAAATAAACAGTGCTTGATATCAGTGATAGAGCATACACATATAATATATATATATATATATATATTGTCATCCACAGACAGACTGTTTCGTTGTATCACAACTCTTCAGTGTGGCTAGACACATAGGACACTTGAAGCTGGGATCAAAACCCACCCAACTTTATGTTAGACTTAGTATCAGACTGCTCAGCCAACAAGCATACCACGTCGGCTAGGGAATGATAAGTTGTTATGTAGCAACAGATATATATGTATATATATTTGTGTGTGTGTGATTCCTGTTAATAGGATCCTATCTGGACCAAATAACTGACTGGTTCAATTAACAAAGCAAATAGTTTTCTCTGAAAAGATATTTATAGAAAACTCTTGGGATGTAATTTAGTCAACCAAAACATTGCATATTCTTAGAAGTTCAGTTATTTAACTGGAGTTCTAAGCTAAAAATATTTGATAGACAAAAGACTAAAAAAGTATATTTTTAGTCGTTCTGTCAGATTTTACCTCACAAAAATCTTAATTTAATAACACTGTCGATTAGTTCAAATAAATAGCATATTGTTCATAATAAGTGAAGCAAATTAGCTATGATTATTTTTGTTTGAATGGGTTCTTAGAAAATTGACCTTATTGTATGGCTGAGTTTAAAAAACTGATGGTCATATCAAGTGTGTCCTCACACACACACATACAAACACGTTAATGTGTTTGATTGAATAGGACTGACACTTCATATCTTCCTGTTTTATCTTTCATCTGTTCAAGTCTTCATATGACTTCATTTAACTTTTGAATAGAATGAATTTAGGAAGGCACCATATTTTTCCCAAGTACTTTTGGCCCCAACTAGAATCATCTTTTGGGGAATGGATAATGAAATGAGAAACACAATGCAGAGTCATATACATTTGTATAAAGAGTTGGAGGAAGAACAAGTGGGAGGGGATTTTACAGAAGAAAAGAATTTTACGAGAGGTAAGTAGAGGAATTGGCAGGAAATTATGTTTGTCATTTCATTATATATAAAGTATAACATTGTGACATTAATTGCCAATTTGGGTTGACTAATTGAAATAAATCAATATGAGGGAATTTATTTTAAAAAAATGATTAACCCTAACACCTAGTTTTAACAATCTCCTGTGAAATTCTATATTTCTGGGTACGAAGGATGCTCTAACCTCAAAAAAATACTCTATTGTGATTTGCAAAATTTTTGTGTGGGGAAAAAAAAAGAAGAAACATAAAATTAGGTGAATTTTTTCTTTTTAAATATAATGTTTAATCTGCAGCATGCTGAGTAAATTTTCACACAAAAAAAAGACGTCTTTGATGCTCAGAAATATTTTAATTCCTTCTTATCTACAATCATGTCCTTTGAAGTTACTTTCGTTCTAGAACTAGAAACATAATCTACTATGGCCAGGAAATGAGGGATTAGTATAATATTAAAGAACAATACAAAACTGATCCCCCCAATCTTACAGTTTCTATACTTGCGATGAGTTCTAGAAAAAATGCATATTTCATTTTGGTCAAACACGCTGTTCTAATTTCCCAAACTTTAAGGTAGCACCTTAAAGTGTATGTAAATCGATTATTTTTATTTTCTTTTATTTTCTTTCTTTCTTTCTTTTTTTTCAGAATAAGCTTATTTTTCATTGCTATCTTGTTATGATATCACCGTATCTTTGAGAGGCTTTCTTGATTGCCTATTTTTAAGGTTAAACTTTGTTCTAATGAATCTATCACATCCTGTGTTTGTTTTATATATGCACACACACACACATATATATATATATATATATACTCAAGGAAGACTCAAGTATACAAGTAGTCAATAGAACTTATATATATCAACAAAATTGTCCTGAATGCAATATTTTAAGCATTTCTTATTTTCTTTCTGTAAAATGTTCAAACATTTCTCTTGTTTTCCATCTTTTTAATTGTTTTTCAATTCCATTCAAGAATTTCACTTTTGCTTGATCTTTTGGTTACTGCTTTCAGTTTTTTGTATTTTAGTTCCATTTGGCCAAATCAGTTAAGTATGACCATTTTTGTATTTTGCTGGGATAAATTCTTTAGCTCACAAATCTAGAAATTCAGAGATATATTTCTTTGATGCAGTTACATTGTTGTGGCACCAAAGACGGTCAGACTGGGGAGGATGCCAGCATTTTACAGTGGTTCAACTTATTTATTTTTTGCATATATAAACATAAACATTAGCTTATGTCTAAAGTTGTGTGTGTATGTTTGTCTCTCTCTCTCTCTCTCTCTCTCTCTCTATATATATATATATATATATATATATATATATATATGATATGTTCTGGGAAGGAATATATTAAATTGCTGAGTTGAGTTGTTTGGCTATTGTAACAGGTGTAGTACAATCGAGCAGGTAGGTAATCGTACTGGTACTAGACATGTGTTCGTACCAACACTGGACATTTGCAGTCATAGTCATTGTACCACTACATAGGTCTGTATTTATGGCTGATACCAGCCAATCATATTACTGTGAGGGTGGGACCCAGGTGTATGCATATTCATTAAATTACCTCCCCCTGAGCTAAATTTTTCTGTGAAATTTAGCTTCCATATTTTCTCTTTTTAGGGTCTGGATTTAATTGGTTGATTTTATTCCTGAGTGTTTTTTGCCTCAGTCCTCCTTGCAGTGATGGCATTTGACACACTGGTACCTCTGCCCTTCAAGACAAGGATACATCCATTTGTGAACATTGGCTTACTAGAACAGGAATGTGTCATACAAAATTTCCATTGGAATCTCTTCAGTATTTTCCATGACCTCTATAGTGTGTCTGGGTCTCAATTGATTCCAATGTCTTTTGCACCAAAATTTCTCACCTCTTACGTCATATATGACCTGTCTAATTCTTTTAGTTATCGTTCCTTCTTCCCAATACATTTTTCCAGCCCTAAAGTTTTTTGAAAAAACTTTGTCAACTGGTTTATATGCTTTAGTCATCTGATTTTATTTTTTAGCAGTTTTCTTTGCCAGACTAAGCAACAGCCTGTCAAACACAGATCATATTTTTCTCACAAACATTAACTCTGCTGGCGATAAACCTGAATTCATATTTGGGTTTGATGGGATTCTATATACTGCCAAAAATTTCTGGATACTTCTTTCATTTGTGTCAACACCTTGATTTTTCCTCAAAGCTCTTTTGAAGGTGTCCACAAATTTTTCCACCTGTCCATTTGATCTTGGATGATACACTGCCATTGTCATGTGATCAGTGGATAATGATGTACAGAATTCCTTAAATTCTCTTCCTGTAAACTGCGTTCCATTGTCATTGACTAAAATTTTAGGGACTCCAAAGTGACTAAAAATTTCATTAAGTGCATTTATTGTATTTGTTGCAGTTGGATGTCTGCACTTAACAATTTCTGGCCACTTAGTGAAACTGTCCACAATGCTTAGGTAATAAGATCCATTTATAGTCCTATGCAATTGGGACCATGGGACATCAGTCTTTGGCCATGGTTGAATCTTTACCAGTGAATCCCTTGCTGCCAGTTGGCATTCTCTGCACAGTTTCACTCAATTTTGTATGTCTTGGTTCATCCTTGGCCAGTAAGTATAGCCTCTCATTAGAGATTTCATTCTCAATATCCCTGGATGGCCAGAATTTTCTTTTGCAGAACATATGGCATTACCACTCTATCTGCATATAATAATACCTGTTCGCAGATTGATAAAGGTGACACGCTAATTCCTTTTTTTTGTTTTCTCGTTCAACCAGACTTGATTTTGATTTTTTGAATGAAATCATCGTTCTCCACTGCTTTTTTCACATCTTCTAAAGTGATCGGTAGTTTCTTCTGTCACTGTCAATGATCTGCCTTAGATATTTTATTTTCTTGAAGAACTTTCATTTTTCAGGACCCAACTTGAAACTTTTAATCAAAATATCATCAAAGTACGCGATTGCATACTTTATACCTGCCAACATCGTGTCTATTATTTGGTGGAATAGGCTTGGAGCTACCTTCAATCCAAAAGGAAGACGATTCAGTTTAAAAATTCTTTTATGCATGTTTATTGTCAGGTACTTCGAACATTCTTCACTGACTTTAACCAGAAGGTAAGGCTCAGATAAGTCCAACTTTGAAAAAAACTCTACCTCCGTTTAACTGAATATATCCTCCAGAAGCAATAGAGGGTATGTATAGTCTTTCAAACAATCATTTAAGCCGGTCAAAAAGTCAGCGCACACTCTGATTTTTCGGTTTTTCTTTTTTATATATATGGTTTGAGATGACCAATCTGAGTAGTCGACTTTTGAAATTACACCAATTTTCTAGTTCCTGATTGAGTCTCGTGCTGAAAATGGTACTTTTCTCTTTGTTCTAAAGACTGGCTTCACATTTTCTTTTAATTCAAACTTGACTTTTGTTTTTGTGCACAGCCTTCTGAAAAGATGCAAGGGAATTCATTTTTCAAATCCGTGATAAATCTTTCTGTTGGCTTCAGATGACGTTCGCTTTATTACAGAAAGAATTTATCGGTAATTCCCATAAGTAAAACAATACAATCCAGTCTGTACCAAAGAGATTCACTAAACCAGAGACCACATACACTTTCGATTTGTGAATTTTTCCCATAAACAAAATGTTACATTTTAATTCACCTTTAAGCTTAAGTCTTTTCCCTGAAACTCCCTTGGCAATTTTGTCTGTGTTAGTCAATGGTGGGCAACTGATTTTTTTTTCCATGTTTGCTTATTTATTACCAAGATGTCACTACCTGAGTCCAATAATAATTTTGCAGTCTACCCATTTATTTTTACATTGAGGTATTTTCTTCTTTGACCCTCCACAATTTTGTTTTTAGACAAAACTATGTTTACATTCATTCAAGACTTTTTGTTTCTTTTTTTTGTTTGGACTGATAGTGGGAACTTCTATGGCCAACACATCCACAACTGAAACATCCCTAAAGAAACAATCCTTCTTTATATGATGTCCTCCACATGAACTGCATATAAGTTTTCTTTATTTTTTTATCCATTAGTCACTGACATTCTTCAGTCACTTTTTATAGTGCAATATTTAGATCCTGTTCCATGATAGTGAGGATTCTTAATCTAATTTCTTTGTTTTCCAGTGCTGTTAGACGTTGCACAAAAATTAGACACTTGATAATTCCTTTAATTTAAAAGCCTCACATTGTACGTTAACCAAACCTGCATAAATGACAAAATCATCAGTGGAGGTGCCCATGGTGTAATGGTTATCTTCGCAGGATATGGACACGGTGACACGAGTTCAAATCCTGGATCTGACTGATTGCATTTCACATAGCACTAATACCCTTGGGAAAGGTATGATTCCAATTATTCTCCCTCCAGCTATGGGTAAATAGTAGGACAGACTAAGTTCTTCAGCCTTGGTGAGGCAACTAGTCTAGGAGAAGGAAAACTCTGAATTCAAACCTGTTAAACTCCGCTTAAAAAAATTGACCTTGTGTCATATCCTGCCCGAACGGAGGGGTTGGGTAAATATGATAAATGACAAAATCATCATCCTCTTGTTTTACGATATTTAGGCACTTGTATCGCATATGAAAAAGACTATATATTTTATCAAAAATTTCGACAAAATTTCTACTTTTTGCTGAATGTCATTTCCTCTGGCTTCTTTGGTAGGATCAGATTTCCGTATTTAGTGTTTTCCTCTGTTCCTAACTTCTGCAACAATAGAGTGATTTTTTTCCTCATCGAATCATTGTTCGCATTTTTTGTAAATATTGCTTCATACCTACGAAAATAAGCCAGGAATATCAAACCACTGTCAGGGTCATATTTAAATTCAGAGAGTGAATTCAAAATTCCTTCATCAGAAAAAATATGTAGACCTGGTTCTTTTGTCACCCTAGATAATATGGTAATTTACAAAGCTCGAGTGAATGGGGCGCCCAATGAGACTCGAACTCACTCGTGTTGGTTTGCTAGTCTAGCTTGCTAACCGTTACACCACCAGAGGTGCCCTTGTCACCCTAGATAATATGGCTTCCAAAAGTGTTTTATTGTCTTTTGCTTGTTGTTTGAATAACTTTTCAAACCTTTCTTGTTGTTATTGTTGCTTTTCAATTTTTTCTTTTTGTTGCATTAATTGCTGTTGTTATTGCAAGTGTTGCTGTAAAGTGGCTTGTAGCACCTTAGTTAATTCTGCAATTTGTTCCATTCTGCCAACATCTCCACAAAAAAAAAATATTTGTGCCAAATTGTGTAGACAATAAAATTTTCTAAGACGGTGGGGAAAATTTCTTACTTTCTGTAAGTGTCAAACAAGTCTTTCTAACGTTTCTCGTTAGTAAGCGTTATCAATTGTATTTTTTTTTTTTTTTTGTTGCTGATTAATCTTTTGTACTATATCCTCTGTTGCCAACTGTTTTTGTTGGTCTTCGTTTTAACTTGTTAGATCGTTCCAAATCTTCATCACCAACTGATATGTCCCAGGAAGGGATATATTTACTCAATGTAACTGAGTGGTTTGGCTACTGTAACAGGTGTAGTACAATCAAGCAGTTAGGTAATCGTACTGATACTAGACGTGTGTTAGTACCAACACTGGACTGTTGTAGTTGTAGTCACTGTACCTCTACATTGGTCTGTATTTATGACTGACACCAGCCAATCATATTACTTTGAGGGGAGGGGACCCAGGTGTATGCATGTTCATTACATCAATATATATATATATATATATATATATATATATATATATATATATATATATATATATTCACACACACAAATGTGTTACTGTAAACATTTGTAAGTAAATTATTTAATCCCAACCAGTTTCAACCTGAGACTGAAATTTTAACTGTTGTTTGTTTTTTCCTTGAAGATGTCATTAAATGGGAAAATCAATCTATAAGAATTAATGAATAATTAGATACATTTTTAAATACTTCAATCATCCTGTCATTTTTTTACAGTTGCTATGATATTTCTGTGATCATTTTTGTAAATCTTAACCAATTTTGATAAAATGTACATCATCTTTTTGAGATTTTCATCCTAAGTAACTTTTTCTGTTAAACTAATTTTTGAAAATTGCTAGTTTTTGCCAATTTTTAGCAAAATTGCTAGTTTAGCTAATTTTAACATTATATATATATAATGTTTATATATATATATATATATATATATATATATATATATATATATATACATTATGAAGCTAAATCTTATCCAGATGACAAAACATATATGGTAAAGGAAAAAATATTGTAAATTTTTAAAATATATTGAATTTTTGTAGATTAAATTGCAATATGCAAATAAAAGAATTGACAACTCAATTATCTGTTCATGATAATGCAAAAGGTAAATAAAATAATAAAAAAATCACTGGACCCATGAAAATTCCATGAGGATCAACAACTAATATTATGCATGCCTCAGTTCTTCTCTCACCTTTTACCTGTATCTTCTCATTCCTTCCCTTATCCTTATCAATCTTTGTTGCCCATCCTTATTTTCTGGACCTTTGGAATCGACATGAACTTTTAATATCATTATTAATATTATCCTTCTTCAGTTCTTCTCTCGCCCTTTACCTTTATCTTCTCATTTCCTCCCTTATCCCTTTTTATCTTTGTTTTTATCTAAATTGTATACAAATTTGGATGAGTTTCATTTGCCAAAGAAGAATAAAATATATAGAAATATTTTTCCATTGTATCCTCTCTTGCACTATATTCTACGCAAAGAATTTTTCCCGTATCACAATATTTATGCCTTTCCATCTCTGCAGTTAAAGTTGATTGCACTGAACATAGCAAGATATTATTTGAGAATAATCAATGTTATATGATGTGAGGACCAGCCAGCATATTCAATTACTCCTTCCCCTCAAACATTTCTGACCCATTTCTTTATATATATATATATATATATATATATATATATATAAGTACTATACTATTTGCTTCAGAGGGAAAATAATCTTTATCATTAGAGGAAAACTTGGATAATTTTCATTGTTAATGTGGAAGACAACCTTATTAAAGAATTTTGAAAATGACTCTCAGATCTCAACTTTCTTTTTTTGTATAATTTTGAAAATCTTGATATTATGAAAACTGTATTTTCAAACATACACACATGTGTGTATATATATATATATATAAATGCTATGTTATTTGCTTTTGAGAGTAAATAATTTTTATTAGTAGAAAACATTGATAACTTTCATTGTTAATGTGGAAGACAACCTTATTGAAGAATTTTCAAAATTACTGTCTCAACCCTCAAACTTTTTTGTATAATTTTGAATATCTTCAGTAGAACTGCTTAGACTGTATTTTCAGTATAAGCATTTATATATATATATATGTATATTCTGTTCTTTTCCCTCTCAGTAAGATATATTCACATTAAAATCAAATGGCTAATTTTTTTTTTATGATCTTGAACACCCTCACCAACATTTTATAGGATTTTGTATAATTTTTAAAATTTTGATTAAAGCTGTTAAAATTATATTTTTAGAATAAGAATTCAAGTAAAAAGTAGTCAGTTTTCTTTCTATTTACTTTTTGTTTTAATTTAACTCTCTTACTCAGTAATCTTTGCAAAAAGATATATATATATATATATACATAACCATCAAAAGTGACTGAATTTTTACTGAAAGACTGTACATTTTCATACAATTTTGCAAAAGATTCTAATAAAAAAGCCTAAAAAAAACAGCAAATCTTTATTTCTCTGTATGTCACTTTAGGATTATCCTCTAAATCCCATTTTTTATAGAGATTAACCTTTTTTTACATGATTTTTCGAAGATATCCAAATAAAATCTTAAAATAAAAAATTCATAAATCTTTAACTAAATAGATGTACTTAACTACATGTAATTTTATCTTTAATATTAAAGATTTAACTTCCACCCATTAAGTGGAACTAACAAGATATTTCACAAGAAGTTTATTTTGGGTCTTCTTATATGTCACAGTGAATCAGTTATTGATTCAAAATAATGTAAATATTGATGAGAAAGCAATTATTGAACAGTTGAGAAGAGATTTATTTTACTTGGGTCTTCTTACTCTGATTTATTGTCAGATAAAGATTCAATACAATTCATAGATAATTGTTCTGAAGCTCCTGACAAGATGTATTGTAACATCATGGATTTCGGAGACCATCAGAAGTTTAATACCAAGAAAAAGGTACAAAATTAATGTGGATTTTTGAAGACTAGAGAAAATACATTGTGAATGTACAATAACTTCTGAATGGGCTGTGTAGAAAGAAGCGTATTGTTTATTTGAACATGAAAATTTCTGCTATGAAATCGGTATTTTGAAATGTCAATCAAAAGAGCTTGTCAAACATCAGAATTATTCAGTGACAAATTAAATTTAGTCATTGTTTTGAAAAAGCCAAATCATGAAAACAAAATGCTGTCATTTCAAGGTCATTGCTATGAAAGGGAATTATAGATTGTTTGATCATGAAACAAAGCGTAACATTTCAAAGCTAACTGAGTAATCAAAATGATTTCTGAAGCTAAATTTAGCTCTGGAATTTGGTGTGGAATTTACTATGGGCTTTTGATGTAACCCTCTACGCTGGCCTTTGAACTAGTTTTGAAAATATATAAATTAAACTAAAAGAGAAACAGAATCAGATCAAATAGGAGATGGGTTGAGGTCTTATGAAGCGAGATGAAATCAGACAGAGTTAGTGAGACCCAGTTGATAAGATAAGATTGAAATTGAGATCAATGAGAGAGACCAATCAGACAAAGATTAGACACAAACTGAATTTGAGAGAGATTGAAAGCAGGCAGAAAATAGCTCTTCCTTGGTTCTAAGGTTCATTGGCCTTATATCAAACTGCCTGAGTGAAAGATAGAAAAATAAGCTAATACCTGTCAGTCTTTGAAAGAATTGTATTATGTAAAAAGCTGTGAATGACAACTTCTGTAATATACACAAAATACTATTATTGTTGCAAAGCTGTGTTGTTTTGTTTATGGTCTCTGATTTTTTTTTCTTATATAATTATATGGAGGTGTCCAATTGCTGAAAACAGATATTCTGATTAGTGGATGATTTGTTGTCCGGATATTAAATCTCAATGTGGGTGGATGGTGAATTATTCCCGGTTATTCAAGAAATTTTCTGATGCCGCAAGCTGGGTAAGACCCTAAGAAAAAGCCCAGTGTCTGGTTATATTCCAGTGCCATCTGGTCACACCATAAAGCCATACAAAAATATCATCATTTAAAGTAGATAAAAACTATTTTATCAATTCTGTATGACCAACATGGTACCATCTTGAACATCAATCTATAGGACCAGGGCACTAAAAAAATTCCAACTATTTTGTCTTTTTTGTCTTCTTTTTTTTAAACTTTGTGTAGAAGCCACTTAATTTCTTTAAGTCTTTAAAAATTTGATTTGCCTCAGATTTTTCTTAGCATCAGATGCCTTAACTTGATTCAATCGTATTTCTATACATAAAAAGAAAAAAATATTGAATATTAAACATAGAATTTTGAGTTGTTTCTATACGTTTTTAAATTTTGAGATCATTTGAACGAGAATTGGTTAACTTATCAGATTGCAAAATGATATCAATTTTTCTGAAACACCCTGTGTAATTTGAAATAATGTAAATTCTGTAAACATTGATGTTAATGGTTTGTTGAAGGTGGCCTTTAAGTAAGTAGACTTTAATGACACTGTTTGTAATTTTTTAAATGTTATATTAGCAACAATAGTATCACAAAGAAAGAGTTAAACAATTTTAACAATCCATGGCATCACTCTTTTAAGGTTCAAAGATTCAATTTTTAGTGAATATATATTTTGAAGACTTGTAAAAATAATTAATGTCCCTGTCTCTCTGGTCTGACATAACATTTTTTTTAAATCCTGCAACTGGCTATTCTCATAGTTATTATAATATAGACATTTTACTTTTTTCTAATCTATGATTCATAATTTACTGCCATCTCTGTTGTCATCTGAATGAACAAATGTTCAGTTATTTTTATGATCAGTGATTGTTTTATTGCTTGAATATATCAAAATAGAATTCTTTGATTTCAATTCATATTTAGAATATATATCTGCATTTTCTATAAATTGCAATTAAATAAAAAGCCTAACAAGGTAGAGTGTTAATAATGTCTTGAAAAGATTTTCATGTCATTCAATACATTACTTGCATTTGCTTTATCTTTTGAAAGAACCTAGAATACACTAACTGTATCCCCTGCATAAGGGTACCCCCCCCCTAAAAATGGGTGTCATGTGTATGACTCAAAATTTTATCTGGTGGTGAGGCTCCATATCTCAATCATTGTGGAATGTGTAGTAACCATTTTGTTGCTATTACTTCCAGGACCACTCTGAACTAATGTGGTAGTACTTATTTGTTTGGTTGGGTTTTTTTATGGCATATCAACCCTTGTAGGTTATTTAATGCCAAATCCTTTTTATACATATGATTTGTAGATGATTAGTTTGTAGATCACATTTCCAAACAAGCCAGAGCTTATCTGTTTGCACATAGCTAAATTGTTTCAAGTATTTCTATATAACACTAATAATTTAATAGTCATTCATTTGTTTGGACACGGTTAAATGGTTATATATATATGATTTGTAAATGAATAGTTTGTAGATAATCTTACTTTTAAATTAGTTCAAGCTAATTTGTTTGCACACAAGTATTGTTATTGTTTGCACACAGTTAAATGGTTTCAAGTATTGCTATCTATTACTAATAATTCTATTTAATATTAATCATTTGTTTATAGACAGTAAAGTGGTTATAAGTATTGCTATTTAACACTAATAATTCTATTCAACACAATTCATTCATTTGTACAGAATCAAATGTTTCTAGGTATTGCTATGTAATAGCAATAATTCAATTTTTTGCACACAGTTAAAGGATTTCAAGTATTCCATACTAATTGCTATTCAACAATACCCATTCATTTGCATACAATTAAATGGCTTTATGCATTGCTATGTAACACTAAAAATTCAATTTAACATCAGTCATTTGTTTGCACACAGTTAAATATTCAAACCGTCCTATTTGAACTATAGATGGGACCCTATCAGGTATTACCACTCTTGGTCTGAGTGAACCTGGGAGTAATGGCATTGAAGGAGGTACTCCACCTTCTCCCAAGCTCCAGAGTTGGAGCCTCTCCATCAGTTGCTTTAGTGTCATATCCAAGATCCTTGTTGAAGAGAGGTCTTACTTGTCTGCAGAGGTGCAGTCAGTATATTCTATAGACCAAGCACCACCACCCCACCACACACACACACTCTAGCCAACTGAGCTACTACTTATTAGGGTCCCATCTATGGGTCAAATTGATCTGTTTGAGATGATGAAGTATTTACCTCTGTAAATGATTGTGAAGATAAATTTTTTTATCATGGATGATTGAAGACTAATTTTGACATAGAATAACAAGATTGACACATTGTAAAACAAAGGAAACAACCAACTGTTACTACCCACTCAAATGATAAAAGTGACTTTTATGTGGAAAGCAGCATGACTCTCATCAGTTTATAAACAATATCATCTTATTACCACCTTATCCTGTTAGCAAATGATGATACTGGTACTGAGTGACCAGGAAGGTAACCCTTTATTATACTTTTTGCATATTTCAATACACAAGCAAAACAAGCAATTAAGAGCTTTAAGAATTAAATGTTGATAAGCTGATGTTATACCAAAACTTATTTCTATTTGAAAAGTTCATAAAAATTCTTAGAAAACATTCTGCTATTTGTGTAGCTGACAAGTTATTGTAAATTTCCCGAAGGATTGCTTCTAAAAATCCTTTTTCCCATTCTATTCAAACAATAAACTCTCTAATCCGTTAAGGATAGATGTTAAGTTGACTTATGATTACAGTGATTATATATTAGTCCATTTGGAAAGTCATCTTACAATTTTTATGGAAGAAATAAAATTTCTTTCAATTGTAACAAAGAAAACATAATCATCACTATTTGTAATAAAATTATTTTGTTTCTTTTTAATTTTCACCAAAAAGTACTATCTAAACCAGGACTTCTTAAAGTGATCCATATTAATCTCTGGGGATTGTGACGGCAAATTCTTTAAAATCCCAAAATGGGACTTTATTTTCGCATGTGTGAAGATGGGGCAGATTGGCACTTGATCCCTCTTAGAATAAGTCCTCGTTCAGAGTTTTTCCTCAGGCATATAGGAACTGGCATATTATGTGGGGGATTAATTTATGGCTAGACTGACCGCCGCTGGCAAGGGGTTCCAAATTCCACACTATACACACACCCACCAAGGCCACTAGTCTTCCTCCCCTAGAACAACGGAAGATATGGACCTCTAGGTTTAGACGTAATAATAGTATATTGTAGTAGTCGGCAACTCCGGTTCCCCGTATAAGAATTTAAAGGAATTTATCGGACAATTTTAAGCGAGCATATCATAAGGCAAATAGAAGCTGAAAGAGAAGCATGAAAGAACAAATTTGTCGCAGACACTACAAATAACAAATTCAAGCTCATGGGAACATTAAAATATATCAATCTTTTACTACACATAGATATACACCTTCAACATGTCAAATATATCATAAAAGAATAGTCCATGAACATAAATGTCTTTCTCCTTTTCTTTCATTTTCTGTCTTTCTTCAAATTGAGAGAGAGAGAGAGAGGGTATATAAAATTGGGTATAAGGAGAAACGGTCTCAAAGTTTACTTATCTTTTTTCCAATGGACTCCTGTGGAGAATCTTTCTTCTTTTACGGGCTCTTCTTTTACCCGGAGTTCTTGGCTTTAGTTCCATCCGCCACAAACCCTGTCCAACAACTAACTTTCTCTTTTCCTTTTTTTGCTGACAGGAAGAAGGTGCCACTTCCGTTTTAGGGTCCCAGCCAATCGTTAGGCTTCTACCTTCTTCCTTCCCGTGTCAGGCGACCCGAGTGAGGTCACCAAGTACCAACATCTGTTGGCCTCCACTGTGACCAACATTCTTTCTTAACGGTCATTCTTTGACGGCTGGCTACTGTTAATTTGAACACGAGGATAGTAGTAATCTTATTTCAATCGTCTCAGTGGGACACCACTTGACAGGATGAATAAAAGCATAGAGATCATGGAGGGGTGAATAAAAAGATATAAGTCTCTGAGGATGAGTAAAAACATAGAGATCCCTGATGGTGAATAAAAAGATATAAATCTCCAAGGATGAATAAAAACATAGAGATCCCTGATGGTGAATAAAAAGATATAATCTCCGAGGAGGAATAAAAACATAGAGATCCCTGAAGGTGAATAAAAAGATATAAATCTCTGAGGATGAATAAAAACATAGAGATCCCTGAAGGTGAATAAAAAGATATAAAGCTCCGAGGATGAATAAAAACATAGAGATCCCTGAAGGTGAATAAAAAGATATAAAGCTCCGAGGATGAATAAAAACATAGAGATCACTGAAGGTGAATAAAAAGATATAAATCTCAAAAGAAGGAATAAAAACATAGAGATCCCTGAAGGTGAATAAAAGATATAAATCTCGGAGGATGAATAAAAACATAGAGATCCCTGAAGGTGAATAAAAAGATATAAATCTCTGAGGATGAATAAAAACATAGAGATCCCTGAAGGTGAATAAAAAGATATAAAGCTCCGAGGATGAATAAAAACATAGAGATCCCTGAAGGTGAATAAAAAGATATAAAGCTCCGAGGATGAATAAAAACATAGAGATCCCTGAAGGTGAATAAAAAGATATAAAGCTCCGAGGATGAATAAAAACATAGAGATCACTGAAGGTGAATAAAAAGATATAAATCTCAAAAGAAGGAATAAAAACATAGAGATCCCTGAAGGTGAATAAAAGATATAAATCTCGGAGGATGAATAAAAACATAGAGATCCCTGAAGGTGAATAAAAAGATATAAATCTCGGAGGATGAATAAAAACATAGAGATCCCTGAAGGTGAATAAAAAGATATAAATCTCTGAGGATGAATAAAAACATAGAAATCACTGAAGGTGAATAAAAAGATATCAATCTCAAAGGATGAATAAAAACATAGAGATCCCTGAAGGTGAATAAAAAGATATAAATCTCCGAGGATGAATAAAAATATAGAGATCCCTGAAGGTGAATAAAAAGATATAAATCTGTGGGAATGAATTTACTTATTTGTATTATAGATGATGACTTTTTTTTATCTAAATAAACCACATTAAAAATTTCAAGAGAGACTTTAAAGTCTGATTCAAGAATCTTGTAAACATTGAAATTCCCAAATGGATTATTTCTTCATTTGATGTTCAAGTGGAAAGTGTAAATTTACACACCTTTCTTAAATAAATGACTTTTTGATCTTAAAGCAAAGTCAGTGTACTCATTTAAATGAATTGGGTCTTATTGGATGAATGAAAAAACTTTACCAAAATATCCCAAGCTTTGTTCAACTATTCAACCCATTTTATTAGCTTTTCAAAGTTTGTATATGGTGGAATCTGAATTTAGCTGTATGCTAACAGAGAAGCACTTTGAACAAAGAACATGCTAATTTGCTGCTGAAACTCACAAATCTGCACCCTAATTGTTGTGATCTCCTCAATGCCCACCAAACCCATCATTTCCATTAAAAAATAATTCCAGAATTCAAAACGTGTTTCCATTTGTTGTTTACTGATCATTTCCTCAGGTAAAATTCATTAAACATTAGTAAATTAGTTACTTTGTAATTAAATATTCAATTAATTTATTTGGATGATGAAGGTGAATGGAAATTAAATTTGGTCACAAGGTGAGGGCATCAAGTAAAACGTTTGAGAAACCGTGGTCTAGGATTAAAGTGCTTCAACTCAGTACTCTGTATAAGATCAGAGTCTAGTATCTGTGCACTCTGTCTAACTTTTATTTCTAAGTTAATTTTACCAAGCTATCCATACAGAAGAAATGTTGGTGTAGTAGATATTTCACTTGCCTGCATACACCCAGGTTGGATGTTCAAATCCAGGCAAGGATTCCTTTGTTAATGTTATATATCTGTGTTGATTGATTTTTACTGCATGTCAACCCTTGTTTTAAAAAGTTTAAGAAACCCTGTGCTAAATGTTAAGTCTACTCCAGTAAATTAATTAATGTTAGAATATGGTAATTTTTATTTCTTATGAGCTCATAGAATAAAGTAAAACAGTTGCAGCAGATTTTTATGATCAAGAATAAGTGGAGAGTTAAGATTCATACATAAATATCTTGAGTTGAATAATAGAAACCATATTATTCTAGAGAATAACTGTGCAAATGCACATTTAGTCAAATAGGCTCAGAAGAAGATCAAATTGTTAAGTTGGAATGTTATCCTCCATCTTACTAACTCAATTGGCTTCACAGCAACTTAAAATTTCCATTCAATCTGATCACTGAAACACTTCTTTAGTGACAAAATCTTTACAAGTCAGCATTATCTGAAAGCCTTTCATCCTGAATACCAAATTCTTTCAATAAGGGATTTTGGAAATTAGTCAATTTTTCTTATTACAAATAATGATAATGATAATTGTGTTCTTGACAAATTTAACTATTTTTACTTTAATTTTAATTGATTTTTAATCTCCAAATACAAAATAACTCTACAACCCAATATTTTCAGTTAAATCAAAATAAAAAATAGCAATGGCTTGGGTATGATAACACATCACTCAATAAGTCTTCGGCCTAACTAATAAAACAACTTTTAGACGAAATTCGACTTTATTCATCAACATAGTCTCCTTCTAGGGTGATACACTGATTCCAATGCTTCTCTAACTATGCAATGCCTTTTTTATAGAACAATTTGTCTTTGGCCTCAAAATATTCCTTAGTTTCCAATATCACTTCTTCATTAGAGCCAAATCTCTTTCCCAGGAGCATTCTTTTGAGGTCTGCAAATAGCCAGTAGTTGCTAGAGGCAAGATCTGGAGACTAGGTGGGTGCAGAAGCAATTCAAATTGCCATTGTTGTGATCAACTTGTGACACGGCGCATTGTCTTGATGAAGACCACTTTTTTCTTCTTCATTTGTGGCTGTTTTTTGGCAATTTCTTCCTTCAAATGCACCAATAATGCTATATAATATTTGCTATTGATGGTTCTTCCTTTCTCAAGGTAATTGATGAAAAAATACCTTGTGCATCCCAAAATATGGAGGCCAAAAGCTTGCCTGCTGATGTTTGCATCTTTGGTCACTTTGGATGGCTTTCACCTGCTGCTGTCCACTCAGCTGACTGCTGATTTGACTCCGGAGTGAAGAGGTGAATCCATGTTTAATCCATTGTCACATATTTATGCAAAAATTCCTTTTTGTTGTGTTGAAACAGTTGCAAACAATGCTCTGAATTGTCGATGCGTTGTTGTTTTTAATCGACTGTGAGCAAACGCGGCACCCACTTTTAACACAGCTTTCTTATTGACAAATGGTCATGCAAAATGGTGAATACACTTCCTTCTGATATCTTCAGCTTCTCTGCTATCTCACGCAACTTCAATTTACAGTCAGCCAAAATGGATTTGTTGTGTTTTCTGGTGTTTTCCAGGACAACTGCCAAATTTGGGCAACTTGAGCATTCTGCATCATTTGTGTCTGTAGGACTGAGTTTAAAAATCATCATATCAACAGAGCAGATTCCAAATAACACTGAGCAAGTCATTGCTTTGCTCAAACAGTATTTTTTCCCATCAGAAAGCAATGCTTTATCAACACACAAAATTCAGATTTTTCCATTGTTTTGAACATTTCACTTAAATACGAGGATCATTAAATAAATTTCCAGACTTTTTTGTATGGGCACTTTTATTGATAGTACACACATGAAACTCTAGTCTCTTTCGAAATAATCTCCTCCAGCTGCAATGAACTTGTTGTCCTGTTCCAACAACTTCGGCAAGGCCCCATGGATGTCCTCTTGTTTGAGCTTGTCAATAACCTTTGTCACAGCCTCTTTCATCTCCTCAATTGTCTCATAATGACAGCCTCTGAGCTTAGGGAATAAGCAAAAGTCACAGGGAGCAAGGTCTGGACTATAGGGACGGTGACGAACTGTCTTGATGCCCATCTTGGTCAAATAGTCTGTGACAAGGATGGAGTTGTGGACTGGTGCATTGTCCTAGTGGAAATGCCACTGACTCGATTTGAAGAGTGCTGGCCTCTTCCGATGGAAACTCTTCCTGAACTCCCTTAAAACCTCAACATAATAACCCCAACCCTAAGCCTTTGGCCAATCAACTCTGGTATATTGACTTCCTTACTCCTCCCACAGCTCTCATCATCCCTCACAGACTCCTTGCCTTCCTTCAATCTCTTATGCCACTCAAAAACTGATGCTCGATTCATGCAAGATTGTCCAAAAGCAGTCTGAAGCATTCCATACATTTCTGTGACATTTTTTCCAAGTTTAAAACAGAATTTTATTGCATATCGTTCTTCTAAAGTTTCCTCACGTCCAGATTGCATTTTTGAAATTCACCAGCAGTGACAATCAGGCTTTAGTAGGGTGTATTCCAATTGCTGCTGTAGCTGTTCATTTGAAGCTGAAATCATAAAGATTGGTATGTCATCTCATAAGATGTATAGTAATAACATAGTGAATTTTCAAGAGTCTACGACAATTTTAAATGCCTGTACAAAAAAGTCTGGAAACTTATTGAATGCACCACCTAACTGTAATTTGTAAACTAATAATCCAATTGGGTTCAAACTTTGACACATGCCATTTGAAGGTTAGTACTTTAAAAAAAATCATATGGATTTCTTATTAGTGGTGCCATCTAAATGTCAGACCAGAGACTTATTGAGGGATGTGTTATTAAATCTAATGAATCTAATCTAATGGTGAGGCTCCATTTCTGGGGAATGTGGAATACCCCTTAGCTGCCATTACTCCCTGGTTCACTCTGACTCAGAGTGTCAGTATCTATTAGGGTCTCATCTATTGGTCAGATAGATTTGTTTGAAATTTTTTTGTATTAGATAGGAATACTTAGTACCATTTTACTGTGTATAAATTATTTTTATTAAGAATGGTTGCTTGAAGCTATAATTGTTTACTAAAGATTATTATTCGTGACTTGAAACCATAGAACTGTACAAAAATGATTCTCCTCAAATAGAAATAGTTACTTAAAACCATATAATTGTGTATAAATTATTAGTATTAGATAGGAATACTTGATACCAGACAACTGTGTACAAAAATGATTCTCCTCAAATAGAAATAGTTACTTAAAACCATATAATTGTGTATAAATTATTAGTATTAGATAGGAATACTTGATACCAGACAACTATGTACAGTTTATTTTTATAAGATAGGAATACTTGAAACCATACAACTGTGTACAGTTTATTTTTATTAGATAGGAAATCATACAACTATATACAAATTATTTGTATTAGATAGGAATACTTGAAACCATACAACTGTGTGCCAATTATTTGTATAAGAAATACTTTGTATGATAAAACTCTGAAAACAAAGGATTATTTCTGACAAACATGTGTGAGTTAAAAAAAATGATTGCACTGGAACATGGAAAATATAACTGGCCATGATTCTAGTCAAACATTTAAAAAGTAATTCAATTTTGGCAGAAGATAATCCGTAAGAGGTTGATATGGCATTAAACAAGCAAAAAAAAAAACAGGATTTAAGCAAAAAAATAAAAATAAATTCAACGAATTTGATTGACATTTACACTAAAATTTGACATTTGTTTTTTGACCCACAAATATTAATTTGTATCGGTTCCAAAAGTGGCAATTATTCTTAGGACTTCAAGTCACAACATTCTTAACCCATTAAACATGAAGTTCAGTTATTACAATTATATTGTTCAAAGGAAAGTGGTAAAAATTTCCATTTTATTGATGATGACTGATGGTGAGGCTCCAATTTTGAAAATCTGGGCACTATACTCTTACTCCAATCTAGAGTGGTAATATCTGTTTAGGTCAAATAGTTCTATTTAAAAATTAATGGTATTCAATAAGAATATCTGATGCTGTAAATTATTTGTATTAAGAATAGTCACTTGTAGTTAAGGATTATTATTATTATGAGTTACTTGAAACCATAGGCAAAAATTAACAACTATTAAATAGGAATTGTTACTTGAAACCGTATAATTATTAGTATTAGATTTGAATACTTGAAACCTTCAATTGTGTGCAAAATATTTGTTAGGAATACTTGATATCATATAACTGTGTACAAAAACTCTTAAACAACTTCACAAAAAATATAAATATAAACATATAATGAATGCAATTCTTTAACCTCTTGGCATAAGATAACCCTAGATGGGTTGACATACTATTAAAATAGATCAATTGCTCTAACAGATGTTGCAAATAAATGTTATTTTCTTTAATTCATATAATCATTGCTTGTTCTTCTGATTCTGTTTCTCAGTTTATAGTTTTCAAAAGAGATGAATTTCATTGCCAACAATTCAAGATCTTCAAAAATTCAATCTCTATTTCACTCACACAGCATCTGAAGAGATCATTACTTTGATAGTGAAATGTCTTTGTAGTTCAAATTCTCTTTGATACAAAGGTCACCAAATTTTCTCCCTTTGTTAAAAACTTTCTACTTTTACTGAATAAATATTGCAACTTATGAAGAAAGATATAAATATTTATACTCCTGCTCAAATGAATGACTGTCAATGGTTGTATGTATAATTCATTCATTTGAATTTGATATGGGAAGTTTTAATGATCAACTTTTAGAGATCAGTTCAGTTCACTGTTTCATCTATTTATATTGAATGGTACCTTGAATTATGTCACTTATGAGTTCCCATAACTGTTAATAAAAACATGCAAATCCAGTTACTTTTTGGATTTAATGTCATTTCAGTAAAGTTGTTCCTGACTCATACAATAAAAGAGAATTATGATAATTTGTAATGAATTAATTTCTTCAAGTAAGCTGTATGACTCAAAAATGGGAATAGTCAGGAAGTAGGGAAAAATCATCTGTATTACAGAAATTTTCATTTTGTATATGTGTGTTTATGAGTGTATGCTGAAAAGTTCATTGGGTAATGTCATACCTGCTGTTGATAACTTTTTTGACTAATGGGATCCAAGCACTGTAACACTGATGGAACAAGTGTGTGAACCACAAAAGGAAACTATGTTGAAAAATAAACCTCATTTGGTCACATTCTATGAGAATATCTTGGTCAGCCTATGAACTTTTTTGCTGATTCTCATGTGCATGTGTGTGTGTGTATATATATATATATATATATATATATACTGCCACTTTACTCATATAATGCAGTTGTTAAATTTAGTATCATTGGTTGATCGTACACCTTATCCTTTTCCTAGGACCAATTATTAACTAATTTTAGTATTATACATTGTCTATTATATCAATAGAATATTCTGGATAAATTGAAACTTTTTTTGTTTTTGTTTTTTTTTCCTCCCCAATTCCTCCTCCTCCTCCTTCTCCTTCTTCACCAACCTGTTCTTTTTTGCATTGTTCCAGGAATTCTTAAATCTTTTAAATTCTACTCCTCTCAAGTTTCATCTGATGATTTTATATTCTATTTTATAATTCATCCTTGAAATTTCTAATAATGAGATGATAATAAAAAGAATTCCATCAAAAATCATTTTACCACACATATGATATATACTGGCCAATAAGATGCAACTGTGTTTATTTGTTTTTTTAGGCAGAGAAGCCAATTAGGGAAATTTTTCAGCTATACAGATTGTAGGGTGAGTTAATATATGACTTAAGCTTTTAAAAATACTGTTTTTAAAGTATAGAAGTTTGTTTTTTAGAGACAAATCTTATAAGCAGCACCTCCCCACTGTACTAGAACAGGTCAGATGCACATTCCAACCGACCCAAGATGCATGCGAAGACAACAAATTATTAGCAAATTTAGCATATACTTCCCAATTAATCATGAAGCTATACCTGTGATTAAAGAGATTTTCATGTAGCACTTCACTGTTTTTGAATTGGTCTGGAATTGTTTAAGGGAGGGATTCCTTGTAGCAAAGTGGCTAATGTGTTGGACTGCAATATCATAGTGAGTGAGTTCAAACTCTGGCTATGGGTTAAATAGTACCTTCACAGTTCTTCTACAAGGATGGCTTTGGCATTAAATAACCCATGAAGGTTGATATGCAATTAAACAAAGAAACCAAACTTTTAGGAAAAGGAGCATTGATGGGGAATTTCTCTTTCTTTCAAATTCTTTTTCTCTTTCTATATCTCTCTTTTTTTTCTTTCTCTCTCCTCTTACCACTCAGTTTCTTACACACACTCTTATTCACTTTCTTTCATTGGCTCATTTGTTTCTTCTTTTTTTCATTACTATTCCTTTTGTACTTGCTTGCTGTATTCACTTAATACTTGAAATCATATAATTATTCATAAAACAAAAATAGACTTCTTTATTAACCCAACAGGGATTCACATACTATAAAACCAACCAACCAACTGACCCAAAAAGTTTGTGTTTCCTTGTATTTTATGGCATATCAACCTTTGTGGGTTTTTTAATGCCAAATCTCATTTAGATATATATGATTTGGAAGTGAATAGTTTTTTTGGTAACATTCTTTTAAACAAACTTGAGCTCATTTGCTTGCACATGGTTAAATGGTTCAAGTATCTTTATCTAATTCTAATAATTCTATTTAATATTAATAATTTGTTTGCACACAGATAAATAGTTTTAAGTACAGTAAATGATTTTACCCATAGATGGGACCCTAAAAGTTTGTACCACTTTGGGTCAGAATGGACTCACGGATAATGGCAATGAAGGGGTACTTCACATTCCCCAAAGCTCAAGGAGTGGAGCCCCACCATCAGGTGCAGTTCAGTGTCACAGCCAGAACATTCATTGGAGTGATTGGTCTTAACTGTTTACAGATGTGCCATCAGTGTCTTCTACAGCCCCAACTTACCAAAAAGTTTTGAGTAAGTCACTATTCTTAACAAAGTATAGAAAAGTCATGTGCACGCAGTGGGAAGTGATCATTAATCATTACAAATCAGCACGCCAGCCAAAATCCTGTTGTGAACATTTGGATATGTGTCACACAGATTTTGGTGAATAAGTTCATGTGTTTATTTACAATCTACAGATAGACATCAAAATCATGTAAAGAGCAAAGATAAATTCTATCAAGCTTGATAAATCAACAATGGAGACCCTGGAAATGTTGAATCAAGCCTACAGCAATGAAGCAATGAGCTGAGTGATGTGTTTTGAGTGACACTCATGCTTCGGAAGTTGTAGAACCCAATCATCTCTACTCCTGAAAATGAGGGCATGTTGGTGTAACATTTATCATCTTTAGAAATGGAATCAGTGACCTGGGTTCAAATCCAGGACTGGACTGTATACATTTCACTTTACACTAATGCCTATGGGAAAGGCATGAATCCATCTGCTCCTCCCTCTCAGCTATGAGTGAATAGTCCAGCAAACTGGACTATTTAGCATGGGTAAGGCAACCAGTCTATGAGAAGGAAAACTCTGAATTCAAACTGTTACATTAGAAGAATGTGCCAATACTGACTCATATGGGTTGAACATGGATCTCTAGGCAACAAACACAACTGTTGAAATGGATTGTGCTACTGGGGTCATGTGACTAGAAATAATGAATATATAAATCCTTTCAACAGAAGTCCGGTAGCCTAGTATGCAGTCGTTACTTGATTCATTAATCAGCTTTGTACAAGAGTGAAGAGATTATAAAGAGTCGATGAAGATTATGCCCTGAACAAAACAAACCAACTTGATTCTGCATAAAAATTGACCTTGTGTTACATCCTGCTTATGGTGGAGGGGTTGGGTAAGTATATATTCCTGAAAATTCACTTCACCCCAGTCACATTGTCAATGCCATGCATTGAACTTTGATGTGCCATCATGAAGCATCTGATGTTATTTGGCATAAACAAACTGTGGCATGAGGGGAATTAAGTGCCTCAACATTACAAAGCACCCACTCACTATGAATCTATATTTGCCTTAATCACTGGACTTAGCCCTCTGCAATTCTTTCCTGAAGATATAATTCAAACAAAATGATTTCCATTTTAATACTGTGGAGGTGGGGAGATCTTTTTCATCTTTTTTTCTTTTCTTTCTTTCACCCTCTCTTTCATTTTCATCTGCCTCTCTTTATTCTAGTTTTAAACCAAGATGATTCTCCCCATTTTTTTTCTTTCTTTCTCTGAAACTTCTATAATTATTTTCTCCTTTCCATCTCTCCTCTCTTATTTTTTGTTCCTTTTCCTTACTCTTATCTTCCCAAAGCAATCATAAATGAATTTGTATATCTGATTTGATTTGCCATTGTTCTCACTTTTGATTTTACTCTATGAATACCTAACAGTAAAAACAACTGGTGGGGGGGGGGGTATCATTCCTTTCCCAACTTTTGCTAATTTTACGACAGAGTAAATACAAAAATTCAGATCTGTAGGGATGTGTCTTCCAGAGAAAAGAAAGCATATGGAAGCCTAAATGTACCATCACTGTTCTTTAGGGGTTTAACACTTTTTGTGACCTTTTTACCATGTGAATTGATTTGCAAATAGTGCACTGGGATTTTTTCCATTAACTTAATGGTTCAAGTTAGTAATTTTTCTTTTTTTCCCTTATTTCTCTGTGGTTTCAGTTGGATAATATCAGATTTTCTTTTGGCAGAGCGAACTAATGATTTTTTTTTCTTTTAACATTTTCCCTCTGATTTTTTTTTTTTTTTTGATAATTACTTTTTCTTAATCTGCTCTTATTTTTTTCTCTTTTTTGCTAATTTTTTTAGAAGTATATTTTTCTAAATGTTTTTTA
The DNA here is from genome assembly GCA_963585895.1 of Sepioteuthis lessoniana. NCBI lineage: Eukaryota > Metazoa > Mollusca > Cephalopoda > Myopsida > Loliginidae > Sepioteuthis > Sepioteuthis lessoniana. Next base: position 119,846,250 of record OY757913.1, on the reverse strand, counting down.
TTGATATTTATTTTGCTTATTTATTTTTGGTAAAAGCTATTTTCCTTTTTCTTTATCATTTCTATTTATCTAATTTATTATTGATATTGTTTTTATTTTGCCTATTTCTTCTATTTTCAATCCTGAATAAATTTTTCTTATTTCTTTTTCTTTCCTTTTTATATTTCTTTCTCCTTCTAATTTCATTTTGCTTATTTCCTTTTCCTTCTGATTTCATTTTGCTTATTTCCTTTTCCTTCTGATTTCATTTTGCTTATTTCTTTTTCCTTCTGATTTCATTTTGCTTATTTCTTTTTTCCTTCTGATTTCATTTTGCTCATTTCCTTTTCCTTCTGATTTCATTTTGCTTATTTCTTTTTTCCTTCTGATTTCATTTTGCTTATTTCCTTTTCCTTCTGATTTTTTTTTTGCTTATTTCTCTTTTCCTTCTGATTTTATTTTGCTTATTTCTCTTTTCCTTGTCTTTTTATTTTGCTTATTTCTCTTTTCCTTCTGATTTCATTTTGCTTATTTCCTTTTTCCTTCTGATTTCATTTTGTTTATTTCTTTTTTGTTTCTCTTTAGTTTTATATTCATTTTGCTTATTTATTTTCTCTTTCTAACTATTCTGTTCACTAAGGCTGTAGAGTAAGCTAACTGCATCTCTGCAGAGGAGTATCACCCTCCAATGAAGCCACTGAATAGTCCATGACCCAACAACCAATGTGCTCACGTGACTTGCAGTGGACAGAGAGGCCCAGTCTGATCATGTCAAGCCCTAGTACCTATATGTTTGTCCTGACTGTATTCTTCAAATTTCTCTAGTTGCAAACAAGTACCCAACCCTATCTTATCTTAAAGGTGCTAGTAGCCAATGACTGAGGGTAAACTAGGCGAGGATAGATAACCTTACCTAACCTAACCTAACCTTTCCTTCCAAACTCATTTGCTGGTTCTAGTTTTATTCTAAATTGTTTTTACTTCTTTTCTCTTTACATTCATTTTGCTTATTTCTTTTCTCTTTACATTCATTTTGCTTATTTCTTTTCTCTTTACATTCATTTTGCTTATTTCTTCTATTAGTCAATCTTCATTCATTTTAATTATTCTTTATGATTTTAAATTTTTAATTAGGTTTTTTTTTCTTTGTGAACATGCTTCATTTTTTCAAGAAATTCATTTTTAAGTCTTGTGGAATTTTTTTTTTAATTTGACTTTATCTTTTCCCATCTTCATTTCAATTTTGATATTTTATTTATTTATTAAAACTCCTATTTTTTTATTTCTTTCATTTTAATATTTTTATCATTATTATTATTATTATTATTATTATTATTATATGTAATATCCCATTGCATTTACTGGAGATCAAGTGACTGCAAGTATTATTATTATTATTAGTAGTAGTAGTATATGAATTAGCTTTCATTATTTCATCATATTGTCTCCCTTGTATTTTAATTTTTTTCTCAGCTTCCTTGATTCAATTTTTCTTCATCTGTTTCATTCAAACAGCTCATATAGTTTTTGATCGTTCAATTTGGGTTTTTTGTCTTTTCCTACTTGATTATTTTCTCTGTGTGCATGTGAGTGTTTTTGTTTTCTTGTTTTGTTTTGTTTTGTTTTTTACTTTAAATTCTTTGAGTTAATTTTTTTTTTTGTTGTTTTTCCTTAGTTGGAATTAGAAACATGAATACTTACCATTATAAAATGAAATAAAAGAAAATATTTTTTTCAAGATGGCAGAGCAAAAACAAAGCTGTAAAAAGAGCAACAGCAATAGATAAAAGCAAATTGTTGCATCTCTACTCATCAGTAAAATGAAACTCCCACTTGGAAATTGCCGCTTAAAACCTGCAAATCTTCTCTTTCTTTCTTTTCTTTCTGACATTTTCTTCTTACAAGGAAATCAAGGTTTCACTCGTTAATCTAAAAAGAATCAAATCACAATGTTTTTTTATTTTTTTTATTTTTTTTTTCATCCTTTCATTAATGAAGTGCAACTGTACACAATTTCCATTACCTTCAAACAGTCAAGAGTGGAAATATAACTCAAGATATTTCAATGTATACATCTTCTATCAAAAGATAATATGCATCCTTTTCTCCACTCTCGCTCTCTCTCTCTCTCTCTCTCTGCATGTGTGTGTGTATATATATATATATATATATATATATATAAGGGTCGTTCAAAAAATTCTAAACCTCATCCAGAAAGAAGACCATAGTGAAACATCTTTGTTATGGCAACACGCTACCACTTCTTATAAAACTAGAAAAATCTGAATTAGTTTTACTATTTTTATAAGTGGTAGTCTGTTGCCACAATAAAAATATTCAGCTGTCCTTTCTGTGTGAGGCTGAGAACTTTTTGAACAACTCTTATATATATCTGTGTGTGTGTGTGTGTACATGGTGGGTGCATGTGTGTGTGTATCATGTTTTCTTGAGAGTGGGTAAGTATGTATAAACTTGTTCATAAAAATGTGTATTCCTACCTCTCTCTCTCTCACTGTCTCTATTATATGTGTGTGTGTGTGTGTATATATATATATAGGGAGAAGTGGGGAATAAAAAATATATCTAAAATATATTTAAATAAAAGATAAGAAACTTATGTCTATAAAGGAAATGTGTTTCCTCATATTTCTTTTATTTGTATCTATCTATTGACAGAAAGAGAGTGGGACACATTATCTTTCTTTTTTTTTTTTCTTCCCACTTCTCTCTCTCTCTCTCTCTCTCTCTTATATATATATATATATATAGTCAAGAGAGGTTAGGAATAAAAAAGAAAGATAATGTGTACCACTCTATCTCTTTCTGTCAATAGATAAATATAAATAAAAGAAATATGAGGAAACACTTTCTTCCTTTGTATACATAAGTTTATTATCTTTTATTTAGATATATTTTGTGAGAAATTCTCATGTTATATGCAATGTGTACTCTTCCATGATTATTAAAGCTGATAGCTATGTTTTATTTGATATGATTTAATGGAATATAACACAGGCTATTTTTGTTTGTTTGTTTGTTTGTTTTTCTTTTTTCTGATCTTTTGTTGAAGTTTTTTTTTTTAAAGAAAATGGATTTTATTTTCTGTTTTAGTTTCTTCATATTTACTTTACTTCTTCAAAATGGGAGAAACATGTCCCATGTATTAATGGAAAAATAGAAAGTCTCTAGAACGATTTAACAATTCTTAGATGAAATATAATATATATATATATATATATATATATATATATATATATACACACACAAGGGTGAGTCAATAAGTATCTATACTTTTCAAATAATAGAAGAATGGAAAATATAGCATGTGTAAATGAACAAATTAAAATTTCTTTTTTCTTAAATCAAGAAAGCGATCAAATACTAACTCAACCCATCTGGGGTTATGTTATGCCAAGAGATTAGGGATTTGCATACATTTTATGTTTATATATACATTTTTTTAAGTAGTTTCTTAAGAATATTTTTGCTCATGGTTATATGATATCAACTATTCCTAATAAGAGTATTTTGGCTACTTATCTATTTGACGGGACTCTCTGAGTCAAAGTGGACCTGGGAGTAATGGCAATGAAGCGGATACCCCATACTCCCCAGATCTTCAAAACAATAGCTTCAACTCACCAGGAACTGCTTAATGTTATACCAAAGACACTCCTCTTTGGTGGGGGTCTTAGCCCTTTGCAAAGGATACAGTCAGCCGCACCAACAGGGCAGTCCTCATGTTTGTTTCATTATCAAAAGTTTCTGGTATTAGAAAAAGTACAATTGTCAAATGATCACATCAAATACATGAAACTTTTACTAATGAAGCCAACATGAGGAAGTGAGAAAGCAATTTCTTTTAGATTATGTATGTATGTGAGAGAGAGAGAATAAGACAGTTTGGAAAATCAGATTGACTTGTTTTGCTATTGAACTAACATCATCAGAATGATGACATATCAATCTGATTTTCAAAAAGCTGTCTTTGTTTTCATTCTATCAAATTTTATTCCAAACTTTACTCTTATGTCTGTGTATGTATACCAATGTAACTTCCCACCCAGCAGTTGTAAAAATCAAAAGCCGTTGCTTAACCTTGACAGAATCTAAAGAAGATATATCATTTGTCTAACTTAGAGAACTTTATTCATCCATGTGATTCTTGTAATTCTTCAGAATGTAGTATTACTTGATGGCTGTGAAAATGTTAAACTACTAGCTACACTACATAGTTTTGATTTCAGTGTTTTAGCAATTATATATATATATATATATAAGGATGTTGAAAAAAAGGTTAGATTTGGTTGATGGCATATCAACTACTTATGGGATATTTAATGCCAGAATTTGGTTCCTTTATAAATACTTTTTTAATCAGACTTTTTATTCAACTATAATAGTAATAATTTGTTGCCTAGTAATATGGTATCGAGTATTCCTATCTAATACTAATAATTTGCACACACGTTTGGTTTCAAGTATTCCTATCTCATATTAATAATTTATACACAAAGTAACTATTTACTTAAAGTAACTATTACTATTCAATAATAATTAATTTACACAGTTATATGGTTTCAAGTATTCCTATGTAAGACCAATAATTTGTAAGCAATTATATGGTTTCAAGTAACTCATAATAATAATGCTTAGTTTATATAAATTTCTTCTAAAACTTGTAAACAAACACTTAGTATTGATTGATGACAAAATCTCAATAAAGCACAGAGTAAATTTCAAAGACACTTCTAAGATTTCCCTAACATTGTACAGAAGATGGTGTTGGAAACTTTTTTTTATGAACAAATTTGCTTCTTTTAGTTTTAACCCTTTTAGCACTGTTTGGTTTTGAGATTTGGCAAAAAGAAAATTAAATGAGACAAAATTTACCATTTTTGACCCAAACCTGCTAAGCTTTTCAAAATTTTTTATCCATGAGTACAGAGTATCTTGATGGAAACATTAGGGTTGTTATTTTGACTGCAGTAGAAATCAATGAAAAGCCCAAATCCTAAATATCCAATCAGTGCCTTGCACATGACGTGGGAAATTGAAAGAATATAATGCCGATTAGAGTTGAGCTGATTTTGTTTTCATTTCTCTAGCTATTTCTATCAGTGAATGCCCCATTTTGTTCAATGACTGCCTGCAGTGCTGCAGCAAAAAGAAAGAAAAAAAGATAAAAGCTGTTTGTATGATGTACTTCCTTAACTGATATTTTACGGAACACAAAGCCTTTTTTCTTGCAACATCAAAAGATATTATCAATCTTTCATAGCATTGACAAACCTGACAGGGATAAATATAAATTTATATACATCAATTTATCCTGTTCTTCTAAAAGAGTTTTCCCTTTATGCATTGATTTTATTGGACTAATATCCTCATCTGTTTTCTATTTATATTTATCATGTTTTAAGTTGTTCCAATTCCTGATGGTTTGATTTTTCCAGAGATCCAAATTTTATTCATATTCAGATTTATTTGGACAGGGAATGATTATTTTTGGTTGAAGAATGGATCTTGGAACTGCTGTTTTTTCTATTATGATCTCTTCTCTCAGATATATTACAAGGGTATTGCAACTCAAGCAGAATATCCACTATAATCCAAGGGACTTTAAATAGAAGTGTTAGGGGGAAATTTAGACATGAAGTTAGTTACTGCATTAAGGCTTGTTTTATTAATTCATTCATTCATATTTTTTTTTTTTTGTTGTTGAATGTCCATTCTTGGGTGTTGAGTTTTCAATAAGTTCATGGATAACTTGTTTTGGGCTATCGTTTGGCATATATTTGAGCTAAATTGGCTTTGTCTAAAAAGGATATATTCTGAGTGTTACCCATACTTCGTTGTTGAGACAAGCAAAGGAACTACGACTTGTAGAAGACCTGCTTGGGGTTGCAAGAATGAGAACTGCCCATCATAGAATGTATAGTGTTATTTATATGATTTTAATGAGATTGAGAAAGTCTGTGATGCCTTCTGATTGGCTAAAAAAAATCTTAATTCTTTGTCATGTGATCACTCACTGCTATATCCACCAATCAAACAGTAACCTACTGACTATTCTATGTTTTATCTTCAATGAAGAGATAATGAATCATAATGACATTTGACTTTGAGTGTAACAGCTTTACTTCTCCAAGAAATGACGTCTGTAAAATATTTAGAAATCTATTGATTTTTTAACTGGATTCCACTGATGAAGAAAAACCATCATTTGGATCATTTTTTACTTAAGAAATTAAGAAATATTTTTCTCTTACTCTTTTGTGTTTTAAGAGTTATCTGCCCTTTGAAATTCCAAACAGCTTTTACCCCACACACCTCCACCCTAAATGGAATCCTCTTCAAACAACAAAGTTGTTTATTTTTATGCATTTTCTGGCAAATGAGCAAAATGTTCCAAAACCCAGTAAATCAAATTGTGGTTTTGTAAGTTGAATTGCACAAACTGTCTGTAATCTGTCGTCTCTTGTTTCTGTCAAATGTGTTTTAAAGAACATTGTTTTTCAACTTAACGCAAGTAGATGGAAATAGTTTTATGAGGATGTAAATATAAAATAGATTTTTTGAACTTTTTACTAGTAACAAGTTTTGTAATGAAACTTTTTGTGCCTTGGAAAAGACATTAACTCAAACCAATGCAGATATAATTGATAATTTTGCATGTAACTATAACCTAATGTACTTAGTGTACATGTGTGTGTGTATATATATATATATATACACGCAAAAACACACACACACAGTGTGCTTTTCATAATTATTTGAACAATTTGCATCTAATTACTTGTGTTATGTTTTTAAATATTAAAATCAAGTAGAACCAAATTTTATTGCAATCAACATAACAAGACATTTTGTCATGTTTTGTAGCTTTAAAGACTAAAATCCTAGAAATTGATTATTTTTATAAAATTGTTAAAAACAAATTTTTGTTCAGATATTAGTAAAATGCTGGCTTTGCATTGTTATTTGGATGAGTGGTCAAACTAGTAATTCAATTTTGATTCCCCTGCTACAAAAAATCCTTTATAACTGCAATTTTAGACAATAAAAACATATGGTTCGAATATTTATAAGCAGTACTTTCAACAGAGAAATGCTTATATGTATTACAGAAAATACTGCTCCTTAGTTTACACATATAAGATATGAATGCAATTTGATAGCTATAAACAGATAGAGAGTGAGTGACTGAGAGATGAATAGAGTGATTTGAACAGATAGAGATGGAGAGAGTGACTTGAACAGATTAAGAGAGAGGGAGGGAAAGATGAATAGAGTGATCTTAACAGATAGAGATGGAGAGAGTGACTTGAACAGATTAAGAGAGAGGGAGGGAAAGATGAATAGAGTGATCTTAACAGATAGAGATGGAGAGAGTGACTTGAACAGATTAAGAGAGAGGGAGGGAAAGATGAACAGATTGATCTGAACAGATAGAGATGGAGAGAGTGACTTGAACAGATTAAGAGAGAGGGAGGGAAAGATGAATAGAGTGATCTTAACAGATAGAGATTGAGAGAGTGACTTGAAGAGATTAAGAGAGAGGGAGGGAAAGATGAATTGAGTGATATGAACAGATAGAGATGGAGAGGGTGACTTGAACTGATTAAGAGAGAAGGAGGGAAAGATGAATAGAGTGATCTTAACAGATAGAGATGGAGAGATTGACTTGAACAGATTAAGAGAGAGGGAGGGAAAGATGAATAGAGTGATCTGAACAGATAGAGATGGAGAGAGTGACTTGAACAGATTAAGAGAGAGGGATGGAAAGATGAATAGAGTGATTTGAACAGATTAAGTGAGAGGGAGGGAAAGATGAATAGAGTGATCTTAACAGATAGAGATGGAGAGAGTGACTTGAACAGATTAAGAGAGAGGGAGGGAAAGATGAATAGAGTGATCTTAACAGATTAAGAGAGAGGGAGGGAAAGATGAATAGAGTGATTTGAACAGATTAAGTGAGAGGGAGGGAAAGATGAATAGAGTGATCTTAACAGATAGAGATGGAGAGAGTGACTTGAACAGATTAAGAGAGAAGGAGGGAAAGATGAATAGAGTTATTTGAACAGATTAGGAGAGAGGGAGGGAAAGATGAATAGAGTGATCTGAACAGATAGAGATGGAGAGGGTGACTTGAACAGATTAAGAGAGAGGGAGGGAAAGATGAATAGATTGATCTGAACAGATAGAGATGGAGAGGGTGACTTGAACAGATTAAGAGAGAGGGAGGGAAAGATGAATAGAGTGATTTGAACAGATTAAGTGAGAGGGAGGGAAAGATGAATAGAGTGATCTTAACAGATAGAGATGGAGAGAGTGACTTGAACAGATTAAGAGAGAAGGAGGGAAAGATGAATAGATTGATCTGAACAGATAGAGATGGAGAGAGTGATTTGAACAGATTAAGAGAGAGGGAGGGAAAGATGAATAGATTGATCTGAACAGATAGAGATGGAGAGGGTGACTTGAACAGATTAAGAGAGAGGGAGGGAAAGATGAATAGAGTGATTTGAACAGATTAAGTGAGAGGGAGGGAAAGATGAATAGAGTGATCTTAACAGATAGAGATGGAGAGAGTGACTTGAACAGATTAAGAGAGAAGGAGGGAAAGATGAATAGATTGATCTGAACAGATAGAGATGGAGAGAGTGATTTGAACAGATTAAGAGAGAGGGAGGGAAAGATGAATAGATTGATCTGAACAGATAGAGATGGAGAGGGTGACTTGAACAGATTAAGAGAGAGGGAGGGAAAGATGAATAGAGTGATTTGAACAGATTAAGAGAGAGGGAGGGCAAGATGAATAGATTTTTCTGAACAGAAAGAGATGGAGAGAGTGACTTGAACAGATTAAGAGATAGGGAGGGAAAGATGAATAGAGTGATCTGAACAGATAGAGATGGAGAGAGTGACTTGAACAGATTAAGAGAGAGGGAGGGAAAGATGAATAGAGTGATCTGAACAGATAGAGATGGAGAGAGTGACTTGAACAGATTAAGAGAGAGGGAGGGAAAGATGAATAGAGTGATCTGAACAGATTAAGAGAGAGAGAGGGAAAGATGAATAGAGTGATTTGAACAGATTAAGAGAGAGGGAGGGAAAGATGAATAGAGTGATTTGAACAGATTAAGAGAGAGAGAGGGAAAGATGAATAGAGTGATCTGAACAGATAAAGATGGAGAGAGTGACTTGAACAGATTAAGAGAGAGGGAGGGAAAGATGAATAGAGTGATCTGAACAGATAAAGATGGAGAGAGTGACTTGAACAGATTAAGAGAGAGGGAGGGAAAGATGAATAGAGTGATCTGAACAGATTAAGAGAGAGAGAGGGAAAGATGAATAGAGTGATTTGAACAGATTAAGAGAGAGAGAGGGAAAGATGAATAGAGTGATCTGAACAGATAAAGATGGAGAGAGTGACTTGAACAGATTAAGAGAGAGGGAGGGAAAGATGAATAGCGTGATTTGAACAGATTAAGAGAGAGGGAGGGAAAGATGAATAGAGTGATCTGAACAGATAAAGATGGAGAGGGTGACTTGAACAGATTAAGAGAGAGGGAGGGAAAGATGAATAGCGTGATTTGAACAGATTAAGAGAGAGGGAGGGAAAGATGAATAGAGTGATCTGAACAGATAAAGATGGAGAGAGTGACTTGAACAGATTAAGAGAGAGGGAGGGAAAGATGAATAGAGTGATCTTAACAGATAGAGATGGAGAGAGTGACTTGAACAGATTAAGAGAGAGGGAGGGAAAGATGAATAAATTGATCTGAACAGATAGAGATGGAGAGAGTGACTTGAACAGATTAAGAGAGAAGGAGGGAAAGATGAATTGAGTGATCTGAACAGATAGAGATGGAGAGAGTGACTTGAATATATTAAGAGAGAAGGAGGGAACGATGAATAGAGTGATCTGAAAAGATTAAAAGAGAGATGGAAAGAGTGGGTTGAACAGATTAAGATAGTCAATAAAAACTGATTTTGTGTTCGTTCAAATATTTCTGAGCAGTACTTTTTATAGATTAATACTTTTCAGAAAATATTGCTCGCATGTATTTGAACAGGCTTGAAATTTGTTTAAATGCTTGGGCAGATTGGAAATTAAAGTAGTTAAAAAGATTTATGGTTTTAATTTTTTCAATCTTTTAACAATCCCAATATCACAAAAATTTATCAAACACACTATTGTAAACTTGAGCCAGAGATGACAACTTATAAGCAAAATGCAGCTGGTTTAAATTCAGAGTTTCTCTTCTTCTGGTTGCTGTAACATGACTAAAGAGTACAGTCTGCCCTATAATTTACCCATAGCTGGGGAGAGAAAGATTCATGCCTTTACCAAGGAGAGTGCAAAGTGAGATGTAAACAGCCTTTTCCAGGATTCGAACTCATGTCCCCTAGTTCATTTTCTATGAAAATAACCATTACACTATGCCCATTTGGGAAAGTGTAAAATGAGGAGGTTTGATGGTAAATGTGTCTTATACATGTTTGTTAGATTTATGCATAAAATTCATTAATTCTTGGAAAATGATATAGCTGGCACAACACAAAAAGAATGGATGTGAAATGAGGTTAGCACATGATGCAATGAATTCAACTGCTAAATACTGTAGTCGGAGGACAGTGTTGCCATCTGACTCACATTGTAACATAGAATTTACATGTGCTTAAATTCTACCTTCTCATCCATAGAGTTTCATCTGTTATAAAACGTCCTGTACAAAGAAATATCTATACTTGTGCCAGCAAATAACATTCTAGCATTTTCTTTTGTTCTGTTTTTAATTGTTCAATGCAGTCAACTTGAAGGAATATTTCTGGGTAGCCTTTTGATATCCAGCAAAAATATCAAATATATAAATTTTCAATAAGGTATTGTTTTGTTTTTGATTAACTAAATCAATAAAACATTTTCCAGTGACTAAAAAGAAAATTTGTGAAATTTCTTTTTTAAATTAAATGAATTTCATTATGATGTGAAGAATTAATCAAGTAGCAAATGTTTGTAAAATTCATGCAAGTATAAATCTAAACCTGATTTGAAGAGGTGATAAACTAACAAAATAGTCTACGAAAAAATGTTGTTTAATTTTTATATATCCGGAAAATAAAGACCAAAAGTCAAAATAAATAAGGTTAGGGGTGGGGTTTAAAGGAAGCTAAGGTGTTATTGACCTTAAGACTTGTTTTTTTTATTTTTAAAAAGAAAGGATATAGGAAGAAATGGAAACAATGGCGGAAGAAAATTCAGATTAACAATATGACAACAGTATATTGTTAGACACCAGGTTAAAAACTTGGTAAGGATAACTTCTTGGTAAATAAATGAAGCTTTAGCTCATTTACCAAAACTTTTCTTGTTCCCCAATGATACTTGCACTGGAAAGATAAAGTCTAAAAAAAGTTTGGCTTCAAGTTACCCTAACTTAACTTTTAACCTGTACTAATAGCCACACATCCCATTGTCAATTCCTAAGTTGTTTTGTTTAGTGTTATAAAAGAAAACGACAATAAAGAAATCAGAAAATGCAAAGAAAGAAATGAAAAAGAAATGAAAGAATTTCAAAGGAAGAAATGAAAAAGAAATGAAAGTATTTCAAAGGAAGAAATGAAAAAGAAATGAAAGTATTTCAAAGGAAGAAATGAAAAAGAAATGAAAGTATTTCAAAGGAAGAAATGAAAAAGAAATGAAAGTATTTCAAAGGAAGAAATGAAAAAGAAATGAAAGTTTTTCAAAGGAAAAAATGAAAAAGAAATGAAAGTATTTCAAAGGAAGAAATGAAAAAGAAATGAAAGTATTTCAAAGGAATAAATGAAAAAGAAATGAAAGTATTTCAAAAGAAGAAGTGAAAAAGACATGAAAGTATTTCAAAAAAAGAAATGAAAGAATTTCAAAGGAAGACATGAAAAAGAAATGAAAGTATTTCAAAAAAAGAAATGAAAATATTTCAAAGGAAGAAATGAAAAAGAAATGAAAAAGAAATGTAAGAATTTCAAAGGAAGAAATGAAAAAGAAATGAAAGATTTTCAAAGGAAGAATTGAAAAAGAAATGAAAGAATTTCAAAGGAAGAAATGAAAAAGAAATGAAAGAATTTCAATGGAAGAAATGAAAAAGAAATGAAAAAGAAATGAAAGAATTTCAAAAAAAGAAATGAAAGTATTTCAATGAAGAAATGAAAAAGAAATGAAAAAATTTCAAAAGAACAAATGAAAAAGAAATGAAAGTATTTCAAAGGAAGAAATTAAAAAGAAATGAAATAATTTTAAGGAATAAATGCAAAAGAAATGAAAGAATTTCCAAAAAAGAAATGAAAGTATTTTAAAGGAAGAAAGGAAAAAGAAATGAAAAAGAAATGAAAGAATTTCAAAGGAAGAAATGAAAAAGAAATGAAAGTATTTCAAAGGAAGAAATAAAGAAGAAATGAAAAAGAAATGAAAGAATTTCAAAGGAAGAAATGAAAAAGAAATGAAAGAATTTCAAAGGAAGAAATGAAAAAGAAATGAAAGAATTTCAAAGGAAGTAATGAAAAAGAAATGAAAGTATTTCAAAAGAAGAAGTGAAAAAGAAATGAAAAAGAAATGAAAGTATTTCAAAGGAAGAAATAAAGAAGAAATGAAAAAGAAATGAAAGAAATTCAAAGGAAGAAATGAAAAAGAAATGAAAGAATTTCAAAGGAAGAAATGAAAGTATTTCAAAGGAAGAAATGAAAAGGAAATGAAAAAGAAATGAAAGAATTTCAAAGGAAGAAATGAAAAAGAAATGAAAGAATTTCAAGGGAAGAAATGTAAAAGAAATGAAAGAATTTCAAAGGAAGAAGTGAAAAAGAAATGAAAGTATTTCAAAGGAAGAAATGAAAAAGAAATGAAAGAATTTCAAAGGAAGAAATGAAAAAGAAATGAAAAAATTTCAAAAAAAGAAATGAAATTATTTCAAAGGAAGAAATGAAAAAGAAATTAAAGAATTTCAAAGGAAGAAATGAAAAAGAAATGAAAGTATTTCAAAAAAAGAAATGAAAATATTTCGAAGGAAGAAATGAAAAAGAAATGAAAGAATTTCAAAGGAAGAAATAAAAAAGAAATGAAAGTATTTCAAAGGAAGAAATGAAAAAGAAATGAAAGAATTTCAAAGGAAGAAATGAAAAAGAAATGAAAGAATTTCAAAGGAAGAAATGAAAAAGAAATGAAAGAATTTCAAAGGAAGAAATGAAAAAGACATGAAAGTATTTCAAAAAAAGAAATGAAAATATTTCAAAGGAAGAAATGAAAAAGAAATGAAAAAGAAATGAAAGAATTTCAAAGGAAGAAATGAAAAAGAAATGAAAGTATTTCAAAGGAAGAAATGAAAAAGAAATGAAAGAATTTCAAAGGAACAATTGAAAAAGAAATGAAAGTATTTCAAAGGAAGAAATGAAAAAGAAATGAAAGTATTTCAAAAGAAGAAGTGAAAAAGAAATGAAAAAGAAATGAAAGTATTTCAAAGGAAGAAATGAAAAAGAAATGAAAGAATTTCAAAGGAACAATTGAAAAAGAAATGAAAGTATTTCAAAGGAAGAAATGAAAAAGACATGAAAGTATTTCAAAAAAAGAAATGAAAATATTTCAAAGGAAGAAATGAAAAAGAAATGAAAGTATTTCAAAGGAAGAAATGAAAAAGAAATGAAAGAATTTCAAAGGAAGAAATGAAAAAGACATGAAAGTATTTCAAAGGAAGAAATGAAAAAGAAATGAAAGAATTTCAAAGGAAGAAATGAAAAAGACATGAAAGTATTTCAAAAAAAGAAATGAAAATATTTCAAAGGAAGAAATGAAAAAGAAATGAAAGAATTTCAAAGGAAGAAATGAAAAAGCAATTAAAGAATTTCGAAGGAAGAAATGAAAAAGACATGAAAATATTTCAAAGGAAGAAATGAAAAAGAAATGAAAGAATTTCAAAGGAAGAAATGAAAAAGCAATTAAAGAATTTCGAAGGAAGAAATGAAAAAGAAATGAAAGTATTTCAAAGGAAGAAATGTAAAAGAAATGAAAGAATTTCAAAGGAAGAAATGAAAAAGACATGAAAGTATTTCAAAGGAAGAAATGAAAAAGAAATGAAAGAATTTCAAAGGAAGAAATGAAAAAGACATGAAAGTATTTCAAAAAAAGAAATGAAAATATTTCAAAGGAAGAAATGAAAAAGAAATGAAAGAATTTCAAAGGAAGAAATGAAAAAGCAATTAAAGAATTTCGAAGGAAGAAATGAAAAAGACATGAAAATATTTCAAAGGAAGAAATGAAAAAGAAATGAAAGAATTTCAAAGGAAGAAATGAAAAAGCAATTAAAGAATTTCGAAGGAAGAAATGAAAAAGAAATGAAAGTATTTCAAAGGAAGAAATGAAAAAGAAATGAAAGAATTTCAAAGGAAGAAATGAAAAAGACATGAAAGTATTTCAAAGGAAGAAATGAAAAAGAAATGAAAGAATTTCAAAGGAAGAAATGAAAAAGACATGAAAGTATTTCAAAAAAAGAAATGAAAATATTTCAAAGGAAGAAATGAAAAAGAAATGAAAGAATTTCAAAGGAAGAAATGAAAAAGCAATTAAAGAATTTCGAAGGAAGAAATGTAAAAGAAATGAAAAAGAATTTCAAAGGAAGAAACAAAATTTGATTAAAAGAAAATAGATTTGACATTGAAATGATGAAATGAAAAAAGAAAAAAAACAAAAAAAAACAACACACATGACGAAGCAAAAAGAAAATTTAAGAACATTAAAGATCAATTTAAAAAAAACAGAAAAAAGAAAAAGAATATTCTCAAAAATAATGTCTGACATTTCTAAAAGTTTACATAAAAACTTGATATAACTTAAGAATGCTGAAGAAAAGCCTTAAAAGACGCACAGACATGAAGTTTTGGCAGGAAAGATAGAAACGCGTTTCACATCACAAAAGTAAAGACAGAAAGAATATATCCTATTGGGAAATGAAAAAAAAACAGACGGCTTTATTTTGGAAAAAGATTGGCGCCACTAAAGATAGCTCTTTGTTTACTGTAGGGACTTGTGTGTGAGATTGAATTATGGTGGGACCGATATAAAATGGTTTTAAATTTTGGAAGACCAGGAAAGACAAAAAAACTTCTCCCTATGCTTAACAACCCATATGAACTCTTTAGTTCAAGACAGGAATATACATTGCTACTGGTACCATGTAACCCAGTACAACTTGTGGCATATTATTTGAAGGGAAGAGGTGAGCATTGCCAAGTGAACCCTGAAAGATGTGATGAAAAGGAATTAGCATGATACCCTGTGACAACCCTATAGACTCTGAATGGAACACATCTAAGTTCATGCCCACAATTCATATACATAAAAAAATTTTCTAACCTAATTCCTATAATTTATTTACTGATATAATTCATAGATATAAGCTTTTTTCTGATGTAATTCATTTGAATTTTTTTCTGAAAATTCATGTGTGTGTGTGTGTATATATATATATATAATATTTTTTCTAATTTAATTCACATACATAAGCTTTTTCTGACATAATTTGCATAAGCTTTTTTCTTAACATAATCCTTATATATATATATATATTACCCACAGACAGACTGTTTTGTTGTATCACAACTCTTCAGTGTGGCTAGACATGTAGGATGCTTGAAGCTGGGATTGAAACCTACCCAACTTTACATTAGACTTAGTATCAGACTGCTCGGCCAACAAGCGTACCACGTCAGCAAGGTATTACAAGGTATTATGTAGCAACAGCAGCAGCAGCAGCGTTCATTTGTTTACAGTTTTTACCTTACTGGATACCAGAGTGCTCAATTTGTTCAAAGAGCTTTGCATTATGTGAGCAGCAGCCATAAATTCAGAGTGCTCAAATTCAGCAGCTCAAATTCAGAGTGCTCAAATTCAGAGTGCTCAAATTCAGCAGCCATAAATTCAGAGTGCTCAACCCCCATGGGGGAGCGTACATTATATATGAATATATATATAGGCTTTCTTCTAACGATCCATGTATGTAATCTTTTTCCTTACATAATTCATATATATAAGCCTTTTTCTAACATAATCTATGTAGTCTTTTTTCTAACTTGATTACTATATATAAATTTCTGTGTGTCTAGTGGGTAGAGTGTTTGCCAATGGTCTGGAAAACCAGGGTTCAATTCCAGGTTGTGTCATACCTAAAACTTTAAAATGGTACTTGATACCTCCTGGCTTAACACTCAGCATTATAAAGTACATATCAAGAGTAAAGTGGAGCAATCCAGGGAAAGGAGTAGAGCCCTCCCCTACACCTCGCTGTAGTAGCTATTGAAAAGGGAGCCTTCTGGTCGCCAACTTTACTTACTTATATATATATATATATATATATACAAACCCATCCTCATCCCATCAGCCTTCTCAATTCCTGACTGGATTCTAGTAATATACTAGACTACCTGTAACCCATTGGACTCTTTTTGTAACAGCAGTCCATGATTACATTGATGCTTTTATTTAGGAAGGAGTGAAAAATTCTAATTAGCCTTTTATGGTTATCTCTGTTTATCAAAAAATTTGATGATTAAAAAATTACATTCAATGTGAATACAAATCTTACAAAATTAGCATTCATTTACAAATTGAACTGGAAATTGCTTTGTTTTCTAAAAGTATTTTAAGTGTATTGGTCTTTCAATGGTGTACTGTTTTTGCAAGGTTATGATTACACACAAAACGCACACACACACACACACACACACACACACATTTATATATATATATATATACAAAGTGATTGTGATAAAAACTACAAAATATGAATGAAATGAATTGTAGAGAGATGTTATTCCTGATGAAAGTGAGTAGAACTGTCTTGTCATTCTTTTGATCTTGGATTTCAAGAGATCATCGACTTCTCTTTGAGGTGAATTTGATATCATTATTAAGAAATCAAATTTGCCACTCATATTTTTGAGGATTTAATTCTTTTTGTGTTATTTCTGTGAATAGGAAAACATTTGATGCTACCTATAAACTTAATATTGAAACAATTATCTCAGTCAACTGTTTTCTTTGGTATGTATACAATTATTGATTTATTAATCAACCAAAAAGGAACTTTAAAAGGAAAACTTTTTTCTCTGCTCTAATATCTAAAATAATTTTATACTTAAAGAAGCATTTTTATGCTTATCTAAATAGACTAATTATTATCATTAGCTACTATTACCTGCAGCTAAAAGCAAAAGAGATTTATTTATTTGTTTTATTTATTTTCATCTTTTAAATGAAGCATTGTCCGTCATCAAATATGCTATTAACACTACTAGCGTGCGAAAAGGATAACAATGAATACAGCACCAACAAATCAAAAGATGAAGTAGAGGATGAGTTTAGGCTTCTCTGATACCAATAGCTTCTCTAGCTTAGTTGGTAAGGCAGCTGTTATGGATAATCTGTCTTCCCCAAAGCAAATTGAGATATGTTTGAGTCTCAAAAAAATGAAAAAGCTCTTAAGAAAAAAAATACAGAAAAAATCTAAATATGAATATGCAAAGAACATGATTGCCTAACCTCTTGATGGGTTGGTGTTAGAATCAATCAATCAAATGTTACTTAAAGATAAAGTAAAATCACACATTTCAGAAAAGATCAACTTACATGAAAAGCAGAAATGTTATGAATTTTATTACCATATTTGACGGCAGATGATATAGGTTAGTTTTGACTCTGTTATCGTCTTCTCTGCCTGCTTATTGTGAGAGTAACATATTTTATTATTCATGCCAAATAGGGCTGATCGTTTAAGTAGACCCACAAAATAGAAGACCTCCTCTCCCCACTGTTCATCCAACCCCCATCAGCATGTGTAATGTTATGAGTAAAGCAATGATAAGAGGAATTGATCTTGACATGATTGCATGTCATTCTGGCTGAGACAACTTCACTTGTCATGAGACAGGTTAGTTTTATCTTACTGATCAACACGTGTGACATGTTAGCCATAGCCACAGCCGTGTTATTCAGCATGAGAGAAACTGTGGCATCAGATCGACAGTTTGCCTACTTGCTAAGACTGAATAGTCGTTCCAAGCTGCCTCGGTGTGATAACAGCTGAAGGTTTCTAAACCAGAACCCCAACTGGTGTTGTCACAGTATTACGAAAAGTACCTCGCTTCATTTTTTTTTTTTTTTTTTAAATAACCAAAGAAACATTCCTTGAATTTTATATGAGGGTATAAAATAATTACCGTGATGGTTAATTGTATTAATTATTTTGTTATTTAGTTTCGTCATGTCGCAGGTTATTCAGCTGTTTTTTAAGTTTACTAAAATCTTTGAGTGGAAATGTAAGTCAAATTGGAAAAGTCAAATGTGTGCACAAGGAGGGTGCCGAGGTTGGCACCTTACGTCAAAATAAAGTTGGGGAAGACAGGAAAGCCAAATGTAAATATAATGGATTCATGTCATATCATAAGTTTGATGGGAATAAAATAAAAACATAATAAAAGTTAGGGACACATGCGCTAATCATGATAACTTAGTGAGATGGCATCACACGAATGATATACTTGATTTTAGAATAAATGAAAATTAGCGAATTTTGAAAAGTTGTCAGTTGAGTTAGTGTTGAGACAGAGTTGAGATCCACAGATCCCTTCGGGGCAGTGACGGTGGGGGGACTCTGTATTGTATCAATCCTGTCTCTCTTCATATAGACTTATAAGTTCTTTCTTTTTTTTTTCTCTTTCTCTCTCTCTCTTGCTTTGATGACTGCTAGGAAACTGTATGTAGTCTGGATAATAAAACGACAATTTCTCTCTATAAATATATTGTATATAATATTGTTACACTATTGTGTTTCAATAAATAATTATCAATTGTTAACAGAGAGTTTTCCTAGTCTTTGAATTGCCAACGTCCCAGGCAACTTGCTCCAATGAACCATCTCGACCATCAGAAGTTAAAGATAAATTCAGATAAATTGTATGATCCCCCATCTGTGGATTTTTCAAACACAACATGGGCACAGCAGGAGTTGATAAACCAACTACCCGGAAAGCCACAATAAAATACCATGATAATCATAGTATCACAATAAGTTGAGGTATCTGGTAAGGAATCATTGTTTACCGTGTATGTAGCTTAACTATGATATTAAATATAGTGACAGATGATTTTATTAACTATGATAATTCAGTTTGAAATTAGATATGTCATTGAAAGACATATGAAATAAAAAACGAACTTCTTGGTTGATTACTACAATTTTATAACTATTAAAGATGTGCAAAAGTTTCCAGCATTTAAAAAATTAAAACTTCTAAAATGTTTTCTACTATGTGTTAAGTCTCTAGTTTTCAAAAAGTGTATTAGGAACTTTTAAACACACCTAATAAATTCCTGCGTTATTTTGCACTTTAAATGCAAAATATTTGAGGATTGATAAAAAGGATTTTGGCTAGAATCTATTTACCCAACCCCTCTATTACAAGTAGGATGTAACACAAGGTTAATTTTTAAGCAAAGTAAAGCTGGTTTTAATTCAGTGTTTTGCTTTTAATCTAGTTGCCTTACCAGAAATAAAGAGCACAATCTGCTCTACTATTTATCCATAGCTGCAGGGAGGACAGATGGATTCATGCCTTTTCCAAGGGCATTAGCACAAAATGAAATGTGAACAGTCTCATCCACAACTTGAACTTTAGTCACCAATTCTATTTCCTATAACCATTGCACTAAGTGCACCTGCTTGTGTCTAGAATCTCAAACCCCTTATAAAATGAAGAAATAAATGATTCCTGATGAAATTGGATATGACTATGTCATCATTATCTTGATCTTGAGTCAAAAAAGTTGGCAACATCTATTTTAGAAACTGATATTAGCATTGTTTACTGGTCCTGTCAGATCTGGCATTCTCGTAATCATTTGTTATATTTTCCCACTTACAAGTGACATTAGTGATGAACAGATAAAATCATCAATCTCTCTAAAACATTTCCAAAGATTTTAAACCAGTTGATCATATAATCTTTTAGAAATGTGTCTTGTGTAAAATGATGAATTGTCTTAGACACAGAACATTGAATAGCATCTCTTAACTCTGTCTGATCTGAAATTCCAAGATTCTCTTTCTTCCGAAATAATTTATACTAGAATCTTTATCTTTGTTATTTCTATCACAGCATTTGAATTAATGAACACCTGCTCTAGATCGGGTGTCCATTAATTGGTTTCTCAAATTAAAAAAATGTCTGCCTTCCTTTTCTCATACCATTAGATTTTATTGAGTGATTTTACTAACATTGAGAACAAGGGTTCAGATTTCTAAGTCAGAGCTTTCCCAACAGTTACTGATCATCTTAATAAATTCTCTCAGAATGTTTTTTTTTTAAACTTGTTTTTTTTTCTTTTTATTTTAGATGATCAATCAGTCTTGTAGTTCTTTTAAAACCAAAATTTTATGTTAGTTTTATCATTCGCTTTATACACCTGGGAGATAACAATTTGGCAAGTGTGAGGTTCCATTTCTTCAACTATTTACAATGATGTCACCTTGAGATGAAGAAGACTATCTATTTATTACAAATTCCTTTTTGTTTTTTCAACTCTTATGATTATATAAGGTGAGAAAAATTAGTTTCTTAATCCAGTTCAACTGTGGGCATCTAGTCCCAAAATGGGATACATAAAACTTTGCTGAGGTGTTTTACATTCTTAATTTTCTATATTTCTCTAGGGTTTATTATATTGCACCAAACAAACAAAAAGTTTTTCATTATTTTGCAATTTTTATGAAACTTCCTTTTTATCTAGTTTGATTGATTTAGTTTTTAAACTTTTCTTACTCTGGCACAAGGTCATGAAATTGGTTCTTAGTTTTTTACAGCAATAACTGAATAAAATTTTAGATATAAAAAGGAGACCACTGATAATTACTCAATGTCATATCCTCTACATCATATAATTTTATACTTTCTACAATGATTTCTATTGTCAAAACTTCTATAATATCATCAATTATACCTTTTATTTGGATTTCTCACATGCCTAACACTCAATAATGTCATATACCATATCTTTCATTAGGACTTCTTAGAATTTAAAAATATTTAAAGTGTAATTAGTAAGATTGTAAATTATCTAAGAGAGATAATAATTTCTTGTATCCCTACAAAATTATTACATGTTTTTTTTGGGGGGGCTCATAAGGTGTCACATGACAATCCCAGAAATCTCTTTGAAATGCCTATTTGTCTCTATTCTTTGAACAGTAGAGATGTTGTCTCTGTCCCTAACAGGAAATGATAAAGCCACACCTGGTGATATTATCTACATTCATCAAGTAAGCCTTTTATCATTTTTGTAGCCCTTCTACATTCTGCTTGTTCATGGGACAATATGTGTCTAGTTTTCTCTGATATTACCATTTTAATGCCACTGATATGTATATTGTTTATATCAAATGTTCTTATATGAGTTTATCTTGTATTTCTTTTGGTTGTGTTCAGTGTTAGTATATCACAGATATACTAATGCTAGGAGTGGTCCTTGGTGAGAGAGGATTTGGCTAAATATCTCCCTTAGCGATAAACATCCCAATAATGTTAACATAGATATTGAAATATCTATGCTAAAAAAATTGCGTAAATATTTTTATGATAACTATCATTTCTGATTTCTCTCTCCCATTGCCAGTCAACTGCAAAAGATTTTAAAGAAAATATTTGTCAACGCATGATTAATCTATTTTCTCTTAAGAAAGCAATAAATGGCTGCTATAGGCACTGTCAGTCACAAGTACTTTTACAAGTACCGCTTTCTATTTTGGCCAAAAAAGTTATTTTGTAGGTTGAAATATAATCAAGAAATTACACTGCGAATTCTGTCATTTATAAGATTTTGTTAATTTTGAAAAGATTCTCAAATTATTAGCTTAAAAATCTGAACAGATGCCCTTTATCAGATGTTTAAATGAATTCTATTTTCACTTTGGGGAAAATGTTCAACAAAATGCAAGTCAAATATTGTGCAGATGAGACGTGTAGATAGGAAAAGATTTAGTTGTTTAGTCAGTCATTTCAGTGACTTTCTATCTTTATACAATGAGAATTGACAACAAATACTCAAAAGAAAAAAAATTATTGTAATGAGAAGAAGGATTCCACTAATATATATATATATATATATATATATATATATATATATATATAAGCTATCAATTTTACTGATATCTAAACAAAAAATATTTCAGTTCATTGAGAGAAAATAAGAGAATGTTTTTAACCTTTGTGAATATAACTCATGTGTCATAAAAGCAATAACTTCTATGATAAATAGTGCAACTATTTCTTTCTTTCTTCATCTGTCCTAAACTTCTGATGGATCAGTATAGTATGTGTGTACTTTGCCATGCCTAGGATAAGAGTGTAGTATGTGTGTGCTCTGCCCAGGATTAGAGTGTTTATGTGTACCCTGTCAAGGATCAAAGTGTAGTATATGTCTACCCTACCAAGGATCAAAGTGTAGTATGTGTGCCCTGCCTAAGATCAGAGTGTAGTATGTATGTACCTTGCCATGTAAAGGATCAGAATGTAGTATGTGTTCCCTGCTTAGGATCAGAATGTAATATGTGTGTACCCTGCCAAGGATCAGAGTGTAGTATGTGTGCCCTACCAAGGATCAGAGTGTACTATGTATGTGCCCTACCTAGGATCAAAGTGTAATATTTGTGTGCTCAGCCCTGGATCAGAGTATGTGTGTATCCTGCCTAAGATCAAAGTGTAGTATGTGTGTGTGCTCTGCTAAGGATCAGTATATAGTATTTAAAATCTGATTAGATATTTTTCAAAATTAAATTTTTTAAATAACTGAATGGGGGGGGGGGCTTTTTTCTGAAAAAAAACAAAAAACTTTTCATTTGCATATTCTATATCTTATCATTTTTATAATAACCGTGAGATTCCCACAGATATGGTTTCTACACTTTGTTCCAATATAGAAGGACCAATCCATTTATAAATAATCCCATCATTTTTGTGGAAATATGCTAGTGGGTATATATATATATATATATATATATATATATATAAAGCATAGGCATATATCAAGAAAATCAAGAAGAGAACAAGTTCTGATCGCAAATTGGTCATACAAGGCTTACTCACTCTTTCATTCTGAAACAGGAACCACAATCACGGTGTTTGACCTGTCAGACAACTTGCACAGTTAAACACATTCTTATAGAATGCAGAGTTTTTGCTGTTATCAGAAAGCAATTTTTCAAAGTGAATAGTTTAACTGATCTGTTCAAGAACATCAAAATAGATCATTTAGTAATTATGCAACTTGAAAATTTTTATTTTGTGTGTGAGTTATTTGATATGATTTGGGCAATACTTTTATCAGTAGTAGAATAAAACAGTAACAATCACCCACCCAGCCTCCAGTGACTATAGCAATTGTGAATGCTAATATCTCTTAGCATTCAGCTTTGTGCCATAAAATTGTTTTTTTTGTTTGTTTTTTTTGCTGTTTTTAATTTTTACAAAGCCCATTACAATGTATGCTAAACACCCAAGTGTATCTTTTGACTGGGATTTTAAAAAGAGGAAATCTATTACTTTTGAGGAGAAATTAATTTTTTTTTTAATTTAATAATCATCCATAGATTGTAAGCTTGTTGTAAATAAAAGAGCATCGGTATAAATACACTTATATACCTGTGGGTGTGTGTGTATATTGTCATCCACAGACAGACTATTTCTTTGTATCACAACTCTTCAGTGTGGCTAGACATGTAGGACACTCAAAGCTGGGATCGAAACCCGCCCAACTTTACATTAAACTTTGTATTAGACCGCTTGGCCAACAAGTGTACCACATCAGCTTCGGGAATTATAAGGTATTATGTAGTAACAGCAGCAGCAGCAGCATTCATTTGTTTACATTTTCTACCCTACCATACACCATAGCGCTCAGTTCGTTCAAAGAGCTTTGCATTATGTGAGTGGCAGATATATACACACATACCTGTGTGTATGGGGTGGTGTCCTCATGGTGTAATGCTTAATGCACTGGACTGTGGAATCGTAGTAAGTGAGTTCAAACTCCAGTTGTGCTATTACATTCACTTTCGGACAAATACCCTGTGTGTGAGTGTGTGTGTATATATATATATACCTGTGTGCATGTTTATATAAAGACATTTATATACATGCATATGCATATATAGAAATATTCATATACCTGTGTGTGTATAAAAACATTTATGTATCTGTGTATGTATACAAAAAAATTATATACCTGTGTGTGTTTTTGTATGAAAATATATACCTGTGTGTGTGTGTGTGCACATAGATACATGTCTTTTGTATGACACTAAACCATATCCAGTGGTTGGACTCCACCCCAAAGCTCTTCATTGCTATTATTTTTTGGTCCACTCTAACCCTGAATGATAGTATATTTTAGGTCCCCATTTATAGGGCAAATAAATCTGTTTGAAAATTATTAGTAATAGATAAGAGTACTTGAAACCATATAATGTTATATTGTAGTGGACTCAAAAATTGGTCACTTGATCCCAGCTGCTAAAACAAGTGGACAACATAATTTATTCATAAACATCAATAAATATGACTGGCCATCTCCCTGGGTTTCCAAATCATTTTTCATAGGATAGAGAAAACTCTTTGCATTTTCTAAATCTTCTGTTGACACCCCTCAAAAGGGCCAAAAAAAAGATCAAAAACAAAAAAAAAAGACATCTGCTCTTTTATTCATTGAACTGCAACTGACTAAAATTAAAATGGTTAACCTTCTTGAGCTTGCTTCAGTAGCAGTGAACTTTGACCTGTCACCTGTCCATCATGTTTCCACACTACTGCTGAGTTGACAGGATCTTGGGGGAGGGGGATATTACATAACAATTCTGTTATGATTGTTATTATTATTATTAAATAGAAATAGTTAATTGAAACTGTATAATTGCTTACATAATATTGGTGTTGAATAAACCTACTTGAAACTATATAACTGTGTGCAAACAAATTACTGAATAGAAATAGTTATTTTAAATGATATAGTTGTGTATAAATTATTAGTATCAGATAGGAAAACTTGTCAGTGGGGCTTAGAATACACCAACTGCATCCTCTTCAGATGGATAAGAACCACTGCTCCCCCAAAAAAGAATGTCTTAAGTATGACACTAAACTGCTTCCAAGGGTGAGGCTCCACATCTGGAGTTCTAAGGTGTGTGGAGTACTCCTTCAATGCCATTACTCCCAGGTCCACTCTGGTCTGGAGTGGTAATACTTATAAGGGTTCTATCTATGGGTCAAATAGATCAGTTTGAAAATTATTAATATTAGATAGGAATACTTAATATCATATATCTGTAAACTATTTTTATTAAGAATAGTTGCTTGTAACTATAATTGTTTACTTAGGACTGTTATTAGTTATTTGAAACCATATAATTGCTTGAAAAAAGAAAAGAATGTCTTTAGCATTGAATAACCCAAGAAGGGTTGACATGCCATAAAACCATCCAACCAACCAAGCAAATCAATAGGAAATATATCCCAACACATTGCTTCAACACAATGACATAGCATTCTTGCATCTCTTTTAGAAATGTACTGAATGAATTCAAGGTGAAAATGGCTGATATAAGATTACTTTGACTCTTTCAGAAGAATCAATATGAAGACAATAGCAGGTGAAAAAAACTTTAAAAAAAGGTAAGAAACTCTTTGAAATATTTTTATACAATTACATTCTTTACAAATAAGTAACAGTAGATGAAAATGAATTGCTTTTTTCAATAACAAATCATTATTGACACTCTGTTTGCATTAGGGAACAGAGAAGTTACAATGGGTCATGTTAATATTTGGCACACATACAAATATATATATATATACTTATATACACAGGACTAGGAATATATGTTTGTACATATCTCTCTATGAAATGTGTTTATGTGAGCACATATATAAAATTATACCATCAAAATGACAGTCATTTACACCAGTTAGAGTAGCTTATGTAGTGTAATGGCTAGCTAACTAGGCAGCTAGCTGACCATTGTTACTGAGGTTGATTCTTATTGGGTGCTCCATACATCTGGTTTTGGGCCTAACTAAATTCAGTTTAGTAACTGACAACTGCCATTTATATCAGTGATTTATTGTTTATGATGTTACACATCTCTGTTGTTATGTCTCTCCTATTTTATTCAACATATTAGCCAACTTAGCGGTTCTTGCTTAATGCGGCTAACAAATTTGTATGTTTAATTTAGAAGATCAAATTACAACTAAGTAACTGTACTTTGTTATTCATTTTTAGTCTGTTCTTTGGTGACCTTAATAGAAAAAATAAATGTCTTGTTTGTAGATTCTATAATTTAATTGTTTAGTTATTCCATTAAAGTCTTTTTCTGTCCTGAACTTGTCGTAACCTTTGCCTTTTTCTTGATCAGAACTTGGTTAGTAAAAGGGGAAGTAAGTATACTGATATTTTTTTGATTAACGTATCATAAAAAATGACAAATTTAATTTCTGAAATGTTGAAGTATTGTTAAAAGAAAAAATAATCCAAATTAAGGGTCCCCAACCTTTTTGGCCCAAGGACCCCCAACTTTAACCCACTAGTGTCCAGGGATGTGATCTTAAAGGGACAAGGAAAAGACATGTAAATTCAAAAGGTAACAGTCATGATTTATTAAGTGAGATGTTTGATGTTGTTTGCTATCACAAAATGATATAATATCAGGTTTAAATAAAAAGATTGACGGAAGGAACATATCTGACGAGTGATGATTTGACAATTGAGGACACAGTTTAATTTTGACATGTTTCAGTTTGGATAACAACTGTTCACAGTGGTATGTAGTGCCAAACATGTTTACTACTTGCTAAGTGTGAGTGATAAGCTTAGAGAATCGTCCAGATGGAAACATGTGGGTCTTAAAGAGATAGAGTTCTACATCTGACTTTATAGCTGCTCAATCTCAGACAATAAGCACTAGAGATAGAACACTGTAAGTTGTATTTATTTTTCACATTGCAAATATCAATCTTGTATATATATATATACTGAAGTGTCAGAAATTAGAGACAGCTACCTAATAACAAGTAGCTCCTCTTTTCCCCTTAACAAAAGTGGCTGAGTCTACAAGGTGCTGGAGTTATGTGATTATATTCATCCAGATACTTGCAAGTGACTTGTTGCTTGTAGAGAATTTAGTGAGGCCTTCAAAGATCTATATTCTATACATGCTCATTGTATTTAAATATTATGAGCATGAGTGCCAATGGAGTACCTGGGAGTCTGCTGGGAGTTTCTATTTGCGTTACCTGTGCATCATGGGAATTACATTATTTTGCTTAAACAAACCATTAGAACCAGAAAATATAGTGAACAGAAAAGGGTGTTAATCCTATTTACCAACCCCTCCGCTCAGGCAGGATATGACACAAGGTCAATTTTTAAGCGGAGTTTAACAGGTTTGAATTCAGAGTATTCCTTCTCCTAGACTAGTTGCCTCACCAAAGCTGAAGAACCCAGTCTGCCCTACTAATTGGATTCATACCTTTCCCAAGGGTATTAGTGCTATGTGAAATGCAATCAGTCTCGTCTAGGATTTGAACTCGTGTCGCCGTGTCCATTTCCTACAATGATAACCATTACACCACGGGCACCTCCCGTGTTAATGATCTGCAAAATAATTTGTCTGTGACACATCCATCAAACTTTGGTTGCATTAGCGCTCTTTGCAGAATGAATTTTACACTATTATCTTTTTATAAAAAATTGTTAGAGGTTTACTTATTCACGAGTAAATATTGGGTCCTAAAGTAGAGAAACTGATATTACACTTGGATTTCATTTCAAAGACTGAGAAACTAAACTCTAAATTACCAGTCCCTACTTGTCTCATTTAGGCTCTACCTGCTAGTGTCTGGGGTTATTCACTCTTGGGTTTTTTCGGGTAGGGGTGCATAAACTTTAGATAAATTTAAAGCCATATGTATTTACTTAACCCCTCCACAAGGCAACTTTTTAATCAGAGTACAGCTGGTTTGACTTCTGGGTTTTCCCTCTCCTACACTGATTGCCATAACAAAGCTAAAAGACCCAGTTTATCCTACTTTTTACCTATAGCTGCTGCAGAGAACAAATGAATTTCCTAAGGGGGCATTAGCACAGAGTAAAATGTAAACAGCCTTGCCAGGGATTTGAACCAGAGTCGCCAATTCCATTTCTTTCAGCAATAACCGTTACGCGAAGAGTGCCTTAAATCTAAAGCTGTAATGAAATTCCTTAAAAGAATGTTTAGTAATTTATAAACCTCTTATCCTTTTCTAGCCTGCTTCACGCTTTCCCACATACCAAGGGTGGGGGAAAGACAAAAAGACAAAAAAAAACGAAAAAACACGGCTAGTAATCAAGGGAGATAATAATTTCTTTATACTTTAGAGTTCTTTCCCTTAAGTGAAAAACAACACTTTTTCTATTTCATTTTTTCGAATTTAACTTTATGAAGACTATGTGATCGTAAAAAGAAAACTATTTCTTTCCTATTTCAATACTTGATAATATTTGACTGCAAATTATGGTGACAGCTAATTTCAAAAAGAAATTACCATTTGAAAAATATTTATATAGGTTCTAATTATCATCTTAGATTTTGATAACTGTATTCATAAAATCAATGTTCTTGTAAAATCCTGACCGAAAGGTGCAAATATGTTTATAAACCAAAATTCAAATAATATTTATTAAAGCAGCAGTCCTTCTTTTATTCATGTTAAAAATGAAAATTTTCATGTTTATTCGTTTTGTTTTTTTTTACTTTCTCCTGTTGACAAATGCCTTAAAATTGGTTCAAAAGTGCATAGCATAGTCACCTATGACTGCTATGTCAGTGATGGCTAATCATTAGATGTAAGGTGGGGACACAATTCATTTTAGCATTAGTACTTTTGTTGGTTTATTTTTCCATTTATTCTCTGAAGCCATGGAAGCAAGGAGAAATGGGCAGTACATGTTGGCTAGTTTCTTAATTCTTCTAGGAACAGGACTCTTCTCATATCTTTGATTCATTTTTCATTCTCTAAAAATAGAAAAAGAGAACGGATTGAAATATATATATATATATATACACACACACATATATATATTGGTGTTCACAGAATACCCTATCCTTACTTCTGCCTCTGTGGGTGATATCGTACAGCCCAGATTGCTAGGTCAAGTATATCTTGTTATACCTAACCCACTGGAAGAGATTTTTCTTTCAGGTGCTGGATTTTTTGATAACTTATCTATTTGTGCCCTGGTAACATTTGCTTACAATGTTACAAGTATATAAAAATAGTCAAAAGTTCATTTAAGTACTTTCAACTAACATTGATTATTGTCAAGAAAAAGCAAAAGGTTTATGTTCAAAATTGTTATTGCTAATCATTTGTAGAAATTTAACATATCTTTCCTTCTTTTTTAACTATAGAGCTCAAGCCTTTAGTCTCCATATCTTATAGACTCTGCGGGTACACATTACAGTTAAGTTTTTAAGGAAATGGATTAGCAAGCTGGATGAGTCTGTTTGCATTTCACTTCTCACTAATGCCCTTAGGAAAGGCATGAATCCATCTCTTCTCATGCTAGCTAAAAAAAAGAGTTGGCCAAACTGAGCTCTCTAGCCTTGATAAAGTCTTGGTCTAAAAGAAGACAAAATTATCAATTGAAAACCTGAGGAGTGGTGTTCAGAGAATCTGTGACACACTGTTTCATGATTATGTTATCAGCTCATCTAAAAAAATGTTTGGTTTGGTTGGATTGGGTTTTATGACATATCAACCCTTGTAGGTTATTTAATGCCAAATCCTCTTTATAGATATTTAATATATATGATTTGGTTTGGTTGGGTTTTATGGCTTATCAACCCTTGTAGGTTATTTAATGCCAAATCCTCTTTATACATATATCATCATGACACGTAGTGAGCATGGATTTCCTTAACCCTCTCCCACAATTTGTCTCTATTGTCTATTGCTCAGGTCTTCCCTGCTACATCCTGAGTCAGTACAGAGCTGTTGTAGATAGGTTCTAGCTGGTTGTCAACCTTTTCTCGTCCATGTGAAGGGATCTATAGGATTACATCACTTATGAATTTGTCCTTACTTCTTCAGCTGTGTCCCACATTTCTTGCTCATTTCATTTGGATGGTTTTTTAGATGGGTCGTTGGTGGCTGTACAGCTGCTGTTTTGTGGGATGTTGCCTCCAGGATTGGTTCAATACAGCTCGTAGCATTCTTGTTCAATTGCCATCAACCTTTTTTTCCATATGCTTACTCAGCATCCATATCGTAGTATTGACACAACCACAGCTTGGAAAGAACTGTGTTTTATTTTATTGGATAGGTCTGACCTCCATATGATCAGTAATTATCAATAGCTGTCCATGCCTTCGCTAGTTGTGTGTTGATGTCTTTTTCAGATGTGATGCTGCTTCTGAGGTAGGTGAACTTGTCCACTAGTATCAGAGACCCACCAATTAGTGTGGAGATGTTGCCTCTTTGATTAAAGTGTATGAAATCTGTTTTGTCTGCATTGACATGGAGGCCTATGCCACCTGCTGCCTGCTCCAGACTATGCAGCTGGGATTCGGCCTGGGCTATGTCATCAGTGTAGTCCGCATCCATAATAGCTTGTGCAGAGTATCATCTGCTTCTTGCCTTTGCTAAAGTAAAGCCATTTTTTTTCATTAAATCTATTGACATTCCAAGCACGTTGTCGAGGCAGATAATAAACAGGTATGGGGCTAATGTGTCCCCTTGCAGCCCACCTGCGACAATGTCAAAAAGTTTGTGCCTCACTCCAATGAGCAAATTTTTGTGTTTTTATTTTATATCATTATGGCTGCAACAGTTTTTTGGGGGAGACTGTAGGCCATCTTCTCTCTGTGTATGGAGTCAAATGCCTTGGAGAAGTCAATGAATAATAATGTTGCCTTGAGGTTTTTTACACAAATACCTTCTAAAATTCAATGGATTGTCAAAATTTGTGATGTCATGGATTGATTTCTCTGGAAGCCATTTTGGTTCTTCCTAAGAATTTTCTCAATTTCAGTTTCAATGCGGTTGAGTAGCAAAGCATTGTAAACCATGGCCGCTGTGGAAGGGTTAGGGTTATACCTCAGTAGTTCTTGGTCATTTTGCGGTCACCCTTCATGGGTAAAGGAAGGATGCAGTCTTTTGTCCATCTGTGTATTGTGTTCTGGTTATATACAGCATTGCAGTATCAGAGCAGTATGTCAGCAAATTTCCTTGTTTTCAATACTTCTGAAGGTATTTCATCAATACCTGCAACTTTCCTGTTTTTAATTTTTCTTAGTACTATGTCACATTCTTCTTGTGTAAACTGTCCTGGTTTGACTAGTTGATCATTAATAATTTTTGTGATAGGTTCATCCATAACTTTTGGCGTTTTTCCAAGCAGATTCTAGAAATGTTGTTTCTACAAGCATATTTGTTCTTCTTGGCTGGCAGCTTTTAGTTTAGCTCCCATGGTGCTCTTCCTTCTACTCTCTTTATTTACTGTCTGCCATGCTATCCTTGATTGTCTGAGTCTCTAATCTTATTGATCTGGTCTTGGATGTATTCTGTTTGTTCTTTTAGTTATCCCTTTATTATGTGCCTTCTTAAGTTTCTAAGCATTGGCAATAGTTGGGTTCCTTATATTACATAGGGATGCGGTTTTCATGTTTGTACATTTTTTCTATTATTGAATTACTCCCAGGTCCACTCTGATCTGGAGTGGCAGTACCTATTAGTGTCCTATCTATGGGTCAAATAGATCAGTCTGAAAATTATTTATATTACATAGGAATACTTGATGGCATGTCCACTCGGACCTACAGTGCTAGTACTTGTTAGTGTCGTATCGATGGGTCAAATAGATCAGTCTGAAAATTATTAGGATTACATAGAATATTTGATACTATACAACTGAATTATTTGTATAAAAAATATTTACTTGAAGCTCTAATTCTTTATTATTATTATTATTTATACTTACTTGAAACCATATAACTGTGTGCAAACAAATGATTATTATCAAATAGAAATAATTACTTGAAACCATATAATTGTGTATAAATTATTAGTATTAGATAGGAATACTTGAAACCATATAATTGTGTATAAATTATTAGTATTAGATTGAAATACTTGAAACCATATAATTTTCTATAAATTATTAGTATTAGATAGGAATACTTGAAACCATAGAATTGTGTATAAATTATTAGTATTAGATAGGAATACTTGAAACCATAGAATTGTGTATGAATTATTAGTATTAGATAGAAATACTTGAAACCATATAATTGTGTATAAATTATTAGTATTAGATAGGAATACTTGAAACCATAGAATTGTGTATAAATTATTAGTATTAGATAGGAATACTTGAAACCATATAATTGTGTATAAATTATTAGTATTAGATAGGAATACTTGAAACCATAGAATTGTGTATAAATTATTAGTATTAGATCGAAATACTTGAAACCATAGAACTTTATGCAAAAACCACTTGACATATATCATAGAAATCCTTTGACATGTTGTGATGATTAGTGAGATAAAGGCTGAGTGGATGCTGATGTTTTGTCTCCAGATTAGAAGAAATACTTACATTGTTCATCTGCACAAAAATGAAAATGTAAAAGTTTAATAATTACTGAATGTTTATTGATATTGTAGCATTGTCAAGTCCAAGAAAGTCCTGTCATTATAAAGTAAGAAGTATCTGTATAGAAACACAAATACATAAATCTTTTTATACGCAAACACTTTCTTATGATCAAGCTATTTTCTGATAGGCCTATTGTAAAATGAAAAAAATCACTAGTTGAAAATGAATTTGGTTGGACACTTACCTTAATTTTTTTTATTGCTAGGTTTGAGTTTTCCTCGTTCTCTTTTTCCCAGAGGCAGGAGACACATATGTTTGTTAAATGATTTTAAAAACTCAGTTAGAAAAAAAAAACACTGTATGATATGAAGTTAATGTTTTCACTCACTAATGAGATTAGAGACAGGGTAGATACTGCTATGTTATCTACACATGGGTAACCTTGCTAAGTCTGTAAGCATTACTCTACCATAGAAAAATCGAAATTCCAATGTTTGCTAATTGCTTATCATTATCATAACATTGTCAAGTTAAAATTTTAAAAAATGCTGTAAAATGGTCTTTGAAAATGTGACAGAAACTCAAAAGAAATATAAAATGCTAACCTCTTGTTATCAATAGTTTGGTCGGCACCAAGAAGAACTGGAAGGACCATTTGAAGAGACCCCTGCAGGTCTGTTCCATTCCACCTGCAAATTTTAAAAGCCTTGGCCATTAAGCATTTCCAATGACAACAGCTTGTAGCTGCAGGTGTCTGTGAAGTGCCAACCCTCAGCACAGACATTTCCCCTACCCTTATTTCTTCTGAATATATAATTCCCAGACAAAGGTCCACCAACATGATAGACAGAGGAAGATGAGGATGACATTATTTTCAAACCATTATAGAGCAAAGAGAATTGCTATTGAGACTGAAAGCTGAGTAAATTCTGCTAGCTTATCCTGGCATCAGAAGAATATAAATCACTGTTAAATCTGTGTTGATAAATGCACAGTTCTCTGGCACTATGCAAATCATAATGGCAATTGTATGTATTCCTGCATATATCAAAGAAGTCTGCAATGACATTCATATCTAAAAAGTGTAGAATACAAAAAGCAAAATTCTAACTGTTTAGATTTAAACAAATTCATGTTGCATAAATGCAGGTGGCAATCTACTTAGGATGTGGTTCCTTTTTGGTGTGTTCATCATAAAGTGAAAGAAATTACAAATCAAAAATGACTCTAGCATATACCTTGAAAATGATTTTATAGTATAAAAGAAATTGCCATTTGATTACTCGTCATAGTAATAGGTTCTGAAAATACGATTAAATAAATAAAAACAAATCATATCATACAACTCAGAAATGTTAATGCTCATGATCACTAGTCAGATTTGAGTCTGGATTGATGCTGATACTTGTTAACTAATATAGTTATTCCCCCTTCCAAACTTAATGGACTATCCCTAACAGCAACAGAAGAATGGACACTATTTAAAAGGGTATTATTTGTCCCTGAGTCATTCACCAAGCACTTTTGCCTGGAGACACTCTAGCAGAGTTTTTCAACTATCAATGGTAGCAGAAGATTGTATTAAAGATGACTACATACAAACATCCAGCCACATTTGAAGAAAAAGACTATTCACAATGGAAATTAGAGTTCAAGTTGTGTTAGATGTTTACTGAGATGAATAAATCAAGACAAGGAATAGCACTGGCTCTCTCTCTTTGGCAGGAAAAGCAAAGAAAATTGCCATATCTATGGATAAATCTCTGCTAATAACTGAAGATGGTGTTAAAAATATTCTTACCCTAATATTGGTAGAATTATTATAGACAATTACAAGGTCCAGACGCCATCACTCTCTCATGAAAAAAATCAGAATTTAAAAGTTTAATAGCTACTGAATGTTCATCACTTACGTAGAGCACTGTAAAGTTGAAAAACTGAAAATCAAGCAAGGAACATATTAAATTTGGTAAAATACATTTTACTGAACATTCAGTATTTTGATATCTGTTCAAAAATTTCTATGAAAAATTGATTATTTTCATGATTTTTTGATGAACTTTAATAGAGGATTGCTAAATCCAGGTGCCATCACTCTCTCACAAAAAAAAAAGTTTGATTGTTTCTGAATGTTCATCACTCATGTAAAGCGTTATAAAGTTGAATGTACATCAGGATATCTACAAATTCTTAGTTCATCCATTGTAAAATGGGAAAGAATCTGTACTGTTCAATTTTCAGTTCTCTAATCAGCAAGTGTCCTCAAAACTGCACCCAATAGTCAGGCTTCAGTTCTGTAAATCTGGGAAGTGTGGAGTACCCCTTCATTGCCATTACTCTCAGGTCCACTCTGAAGAGGTAGTACCTGTTAGAGTCCCATTGATGGATCAAATTGATTTGTTTAAAAATTATTCATATTCATTAAGAGTACTTGCAAAAAGAAAAAACTCTTAAAAGCAGCAACACAAAAAATGTAAATATGTGAACATACAATGAACATGATTCCCTAACTTCTAAGCTTAAAATAACCCTTGATAGGTCAACATTCCATTAAAATCAATCAATCATCTAATCAGCAAGTGTTTTCTGATCTTCACAGTTTCAGCAAAATATAATAAAATGATTTTCTCTTGATGATATGGAGTTTATGTGCCTATAGTTTTCACCAGAGGTTGATTTATAGTTGATCAATGATCCTACGCCACAATTATTATGTAAGTTAGTATATACCATCATAATGGTTACAGATGGAATTTCTTAATGTAAGCCAGGAATTGAACTTCAATCCTATACTCAGAATTTTCTATTTTAATAAATCTACTTTCCCTCTCCATAAAACCGACCTTATGAACATTTCACTTGCAATGTAAACCTGTTTGAGATTTCTCATACAATTTTTTTTCTTTTTAAAGTCTTATTTGATTTTTCTATTTAAAAATTCCAATTTTATGCACAGAATTCTGATTTGCATTAATTTTTTTTGTTTTTTTTTTATTTCCTAATCTCTTATAAATTCAAGAATTCTAATTGAGATCTTCCGTTGACTTTTTATCCGATTGAACCCAGATCAATATTTTTCAACTTCCAATCTTTGATTGTTTCAATATACATTTTTAGTTATTTTATATTTTCTCCTAGTAGGTAGCACTTCAAACTAAGATGTTCCGCTTAACTTTTAGTTAGAGAGATAAAGCTCAACTTACATGTTGAAAAAATAAATAAAAAAAGGAATAATTGTTTTTTGGTTAGTTTGTTTTTTGTTTTTTCTTTAAATCAAGATTAAAACTTCTGATTCATATTATTGTTTTTATTCAATTTTGTTTTAGTATTTTTTCTTCTCAAGATAATCTTTTATCAATTCACTTTTACTGCAAAGATTTTTCTGCTTCTTATTTCAAATAAACTAAAGCAAAAAGACACAAGTGATTTTTGTTTTGTTTTGTTTTTTCTTGAAAAGTCAAATGTTATTTGGTTTATTTCCGTAACTTCTTTGAAAATTCCAGCCTAACTTCCTTAATACATTATTTCCATCTTGATTACCAAAGTTAAGCAAAACCCTTTTCGGTTTTGAGTAAATGGGGAATCTTTAAGTTCATTTATAGGCAAAACAAGAATGCTCAAAATATTTTCAGGATATAATCCTCGGAAGAATTTTCTTCAAATCCAGATGAACACAGGAAAAAAATTTGATAGCTGAAGTCAAAGATTTAAAAAATATACACATAATTACAAGTCGATCAATTGTACATATAATAGAATTTCTTTCTCGGTTATTTTGTTCACAAAAACAAAAGTGACTTAGAAATTATTGGAAAACTTAGTTTTGAATTAAGACCAAATAAAGAAAATTAGATGAATGGAAGAATGTATTCCACTAATTTTTGCAGTGGTAAGGGGTATTTTATTTCTTACAAACATCTAAAGTTAGTCATCATGTATCAATAATTTTTATTTTGATTTATTATTTCTATTAGGATGTACAAAGAAGGTGTTACTAAATATAAAGATTCATGGCTACCCAAATCAAAAACAGAAATTCCTTAAAGTTTAAATTTTGAAGTGGAAAAGATAAGAAAATGAATAACCTACACCAGAGAGTCCTTAACATTTCAGTTCTTGAAAGGAAAAAACAGAGAAAGGGAATGTGCATGATCAGTACAGAGAAAGGGAATGCATGTGATCAATACAGGGTGTATGAATGTGTAACAGATTAGGGCTACAGAGTCTAGCCTACTAGATTTAATAATGAAAAAAATATTCAGCATTTTAGAAGATTAGGTTGGTATATTGTTTTTCTTAAAAGTGTGATATAATATATTGTTTAATTTTTGGCTAACAGAAAAATTACAAAAGTGTTGAAATTGATTTTTCTAACTAGAAAGAAAGAAAAGGTAGAATCAAAGAAGTCATTAAGCAAAACAAATGATGAGCAGCAAATAAAAGGTTACAAGAGGTCAAAAATCAACCTTGGAGAAATGGAAAATTTTGTGCTAATTTTGGAAGTAATGTCGTATGAATCACGTGAGGAAAAATAGGCCGCCCCCTTGCTGGAAAGAGGATAGAAAACATGCGTGAGGAGAGAGGTGGGGACGAAGCCCTATGATAGCAGTCGCACCAGAAGTTGTATAGAGGCAACCAAACCCCCCTCCTTGTAGCAGGCACAGAGATTCATTGTTGGTGTAACAGAAAGCAACAGTGAATGGAATTAATTGTGGAAGATT
Organism: Sepioteuthis lessoniana; assembly: GCA_963585895.1. Lineage (NCBI taxonomy): Eukaryota > Metazoa > Mollusca > Cephalopoda > Myopsida > Loliginidae > Sepioteuthis > Sepioteuthis lessoniana. The sequence goes on along the minus strand of OY757913.1, from coordinate 119,808,834 downwards.
TAATTAAAGGTCGTTGATGATATATGCCCACTTGTAAACAGAATAAACACTTATATAAACCAGATTTTTGATGACAGAGTGCACCAAGAGACGCTGCGGACTTGACTTGAGGGTTTGTCAAAAGGGCCTTGCACAAGACTCAGAGATAACTAGATACTCTCACATCTCTGTTGTTTCAACGAGCTGATGTTAAGATTAATATAATGCACTGAGAATACTTAGTGAGTCTAAGTGAGAAAGACTGACCGTGGATTGAGACTGATCGCTGCAAGATAGGGGCTAGATTCCAAGACATTCTGCTTGTGTTCACGGGGAAAGGAACCTTAAAATAACAACAATTATTGCGTGATTGTTAAGACATTTTTTTTTATTCAAACCATTATTATTTCATTATTCAGCCCTGTGTTAGTTCGTTCTTTGAGCATCAACTTTTTAATTTCTGCTTTCAGCATGAACACTGTTTTTAGTTATTTGGATCTAAAATTCACTACATGGGCAGACAGCTGATTCGGCTGAGATTTTATCTCTCCCCCCCCCCACTTCCTTGGGAAGGTCAGACGTTGAGTGTTCGAGTGAACTCCACAACAGACAGTTTCATATTTGGTTGCCCTGACCAGGTTGACCCTGAGCGGACCAGCCGAGTGACCTGTTCATAAATACACATGATCAATGCAGAAAAAGTGTAATATAACAATGATTGCAACCAAATGTAGTTAAAAGTTATTAAAAATGAATTGTCATTTTAAACATGAAAAAGTCGTATGTGTATCAATTATGTATTGAAAATCAACCCAGTCTTCTGCGGCATCCAAACAAACCGACGGCATCTCTGCAGAGGAGTAAGACCCCCCCCCCCACATATACACACCAAACAAGTGCCCTGGATATGACACTAAACTGCATCTGATGGTGTGGCTCCAGTCTTGAAGTTTTGGCAAATGTGTAGTAGCCTTTTACTGCTATTACTCCATAGGTCCACTCTGTCCCACAGTTGTAGTACCTGTTAGAGTCCTATCTATGGGACAAACAGATCTGTGTGCAAAGCAAATGATTTATGTTGAATTGTTAGTGTTAGATAGGAATACTTGACACCATTTAACTGTGCGCAAACAAATGAGCTTTGGCTTGTTTAAAATGTTAACTGTAAACTATTTGTTTACAGATCATATATATTTAATATGTATGAACAGGATTTGGCATTAAATAAGGTACAAGGGTTGATATGCCGTAAAACCCAACCAACCTTTATTGGAATTAACTTTACAAAATAAGCAAAAACTTTTCCTCTTTCCCAATTCCTTTAAACACAAAATTTTATCCTAGCATTCATAACACTGTTGATAAATACAAATGTTTGTTTTTTTTCTTCAATGATTATAAATATTTCACCATGACATTTACAGTAATAATAAATTTCTTTCAAGGTTATTGTTGTAACTTTGAAAGAAATTTATTATTACTGAATGAGAAATAACCAAAATGAAGGTTGGAAAGAGAATTGAAATCTATAAACAAAATACAATACTTGTCAGTGGTGGGAAGTAGGTAAACCACTGTTAGTGGTTTACCTACTTTATCAGTATATTAACCCCTCATCCTCATTGCCCAGTCAGCTGGGGCTGTAGAATACACTGACTGCAACTCTGCAGAGGGGTAAGATCCCCCCAAATGAGTGTCCTGGATATGACACTAAACAATCTGATGGTGAGGTTCCAGTAGTGCTGGAGCTTTGGGGAATGTGGAGTACCCCTTCATTGCCATTGCTCCCAGGTCTACTCTGGCCCGGAGTGGTAGCACCTAACAGGACCCTATCTATGGGTTAAATAGAACTAACAGCATACTTATGCTAAAATGAATTGTTTGAGTAAACTGAATGGCTTGAAATAGAAATGTTTTTGACGATTAAACCGTACTTACATTTAAACTACGTGATTATGCTTAACTGAATTATTTGAAATAGAACTGTTTTTTGACATTAAAACTGTATTTACAATTAACTGAATTGTTACATATAACTGCTTGAATAGTTTGAAATAGAAATTTTTTTGACAAACTGTGTACTTATGCTTAACTGAATTGTTTTAAACAGAACAGATTATTCACATAAAAATGGATTTGGTGTTAAATAACCTACAAAGGTTGATATGCCATAAAACCCAACAAACCAAACCCTTATCCTCATAATAGTGTCCAACATATTTATAAGGAATGGAACATACCCATTAATATTCATAGGTACAGTTGTAGGAGTGATATTGTGTTTATTTTTAGTGAGGAAAAGTTGTAACTTGCGTGTGTGTGTTTACGTTGAGTTGTTACCTCGCTAAGTTTGTAAGGAGAGAAGTTCCAACATGTACGAAGTCGAAATGTTTTTAAGATATTTTTTTTTAATGAAAGCATGGAATATATAGTTTGCGTTTGTGCTGCAAGCCTTGTGGGAAAAGAAAGAAGTAAAGAGACGAAATGGAGTTATGAGAAAGTTGATATAGCAGCGTGTATTGTGGGACGTGCGAGGGAAGTATGTTCGCAGTATGCAGCGAAAGTCATGTTTGCTGTTGGAGGGAATAAACTTTGGAGTCACCGTCAGTTTGTGTTTCTGGTTGTTTGGGGAGAAGCATGGATGTCTCCAGAAAATGTTACCCAGGGGTGAAGTAGTCGCTAGGTGCCGGAGTGGAATTAGACATCACAATCAACATAGCCAATTTTGGGGGTGAAATAAAGTTGTTCCTGTGTGTGGCGTATTGAATTTATCTGATTCATATTGAACTGGGATCCCTTGGTCTAAGAGAAATAGATGCAAGGGATCCATAAATTAGATAGGTTCCCTCATTGTGTCCATGCTGCTGCTGCTATTTAAGAGCAGGCAGATGGGACATCTGTACAGAACCAAGTCGTTCTGCAAAAAAGACTGTGTTTAGCAGCTTCCCCAATTTCTGCTGCCCAGGAAGGAGATCCTGATTGAGTGAAATTAAATTAATTACGCGCCAAACCAAAATACGAAAATTCTTTCTGCTACACAGTATATAACTGTTATGAATCTCTCAGAAGATTTCTTGTTTAGTGAGCTATTTTTTTGCCTCAAATTTTCCATAGAATTCACCTTATCTGTCACTGATACCTAGAATATACTGACTGCTTTTCTTGTAGAGGGGTATCCTCCTCAAAAAACAAAAAGTGGTACCTCTTCATTTTAGGTTGTGATCTATGATGCCTGAAGATGTTACTGTGGCATTCAGAGTGCTGTCAATCATCCTGGAGATGGTAATTCCAACTGCATCACTTTGGCCCTTATTTGGGCTAAATGGGCAGAGAAGGAAACCTATTCCAATCAATCAGTTTGTCCTAATACTTATCTATCATAAACTACTCAATCATTTTCAATATTATTAATATTAGATAGGAATACTTGAAATCATTTTCAATATCTATGTCGATTCAAATACCATCAAGATCCACACCCAACCTTATTTTACATATAAGATTTATAATGCACTTGCAAAGTGTCACTTGGTTTGGAAGATAATGGCCTGTAAATTATTAATATTAGATAGGAATACTTGAAATTATTAGCATTAGATAGGAATACTTGAAACCATAAAACTGTGTACAAATTATTTGTTTTATATAGGAATAATTTCTCAAGCCATAAAAAGGTTTGTAAATTATTAGTATTGGATAGGAATATTTGAAACCATAATAACTACATGCAAATTAGTATTAGATTGGAATAATTCATTAAAGATATAGGATTGTTAAAAATCTTATTAGATAGTTTACTTAAAACCATATAAATCTTTGCCAATTATTTGTATTACAAAACTGTTACTTGGAGACACATAATTGTTTACACAAGACAAGAAAAAAAACAACCAATTTCAGCCTTGAATAACTTACTAAGGGTTGATATGCCATAAAACCAAGCAACCTTAAATGTATAACAGTTGCAATATATTTGGGATAGATTGAATATTTTTTATGCTTTGATTATAAGCAATAAATTTTCTGAATTTGTTTGAGTTTGAGTTTTGTTTAACAGCATATCAACCTCTCTGGGTCATTTAATGCCAGAAGGGTTAATCTAGTAGTCTTGTGATGAGAAGAGTTGATGAATTTTTGCTCTGTAGAGCTTGGAGGCTTGATTTGGAGTCTGAGTAGATGATGAATTTAGAGGATTTGTGATTTGCTATAATGTTCATTGCTAGGTCAATAGCTATGACTTCTGCACTATAGATTGAGGATTCATTTGGGAGACGTTTTAACAGTTCTTAGTTTCGGAAGACAGCAGCACAACCAACTTTCATTTCCCGTTTTTTAGAAAGTTTGGTTAGGTCTAGCTTTATTATTGGTTGGTTTATGGTTTATGGTCCATGGTGCTGTTTTGGGGAGAATTGTGTTATGTATTATTTTGGGACTGATTTTAATTTCATTTAGGAGAGTTTGAATTCTTAAATTAAAAGGTTTAATTACCTTTTCTTTATTTTCAAAAAGGTTTTCATATCTTGTTTCCATGATACAATTATAGGCAGGGTTTTGAGGGCATGAAATGAGTTTAATAAAGTATTGGAGTGCAAGTTTATATCTTCTCAAGGAAAGTGGGGGTTCATTTGCTTCTATATATAAACTTTCAATTGGAGAGTTAGTGAAGGCTCCTAGGGCAATACGGAGTCCCAGGTGATGGATAGTTTCAAGTTCTCTAAGATAGGATTTTCTGGCTGCTCCCTATATGAAGCAGCCGTAATCAAGTTTTGATCGTATTAGACATCTGTATAATTTGGTTAAGGTTATTTTATCAGCACCCCAGGCTGTGTGGGCTATGATTCTCAGGAGTTGTATAGTTTTGTTGCATTTGATCCTCTGTTGTTTAATGTGTGGAATGAAGGATAATTTTGGGTCAAGAGTAATGCCCAAGAATTTGTATTGCTGGGTTATGGGTATTTCAGAGCCATTTAATGTTAGAGTGGGTTGATTATGCATTTTGCAGATTTGGCAGAAATGCATGCATTTGGTTTTATTGCAGGAGATTTTAAAATCATTTTTCATGGTCCATTTTAGTATTTTGTTAATGCATTGTTGCATTTTCCTCTCTATGGTCACCATGTTTTCAGAACTGTAATAAATGAGGAAGTCGTCAACATATAATGATCCATTGATTTCTGGGAGTAGGCAGGTTGTTATTTTATTTATTTTAATCATGAATAGGATCACGGATAGGATACTACCCTGAGGTACACCTATTTCTTGTTGTTTTGGATTGGAGAGTGTATTATTTATTTGTGTTTGGAATGTCCAGTCTTCTAAGAAGTGTTTTATAAAGATGGGGAGTCTGCCTTGTAGTCCGAGATCTTTGAGGTCGCCATATGGTCAAGTTGTATCATAAGCTTTTTCTAAGTCAAAGAGGACTGCAACTAGATGTTCTTTTTTGATGAATGCTTCCCTGATTAAAGTTTGTATACAGACTATTTGATCTATGGTGCTTCTTTTGGCCCTGAAGCCTGTTTGTAGGTTTGAAAGGAGGTTATTGGATTCAGGGAACCATATTAGTCTTAGATTGATTATTCTTTCGAGGGTTTTGCAGGTGCAGCCTGTTAAAGCTATGGGTCTATAACTGGTAGGGTTTGTGAGATCTTTTTGTTTTTTGAGGATAGGAATGGTTATGGCTTGTTTCCATATAGTAGGGATGTTACCAGAGATCCAGATATTGTTGTATATATCTAGAAGATATTTTAAAGATATTGTTGGGAGCTCTTTGAGGAAGGTGTAGTAATTTCATCAGGACCAGGGGCCAAGTTGTTGGATTTGAATATTGAGTTTTGGAGTTCAGTTTGGGTGAAGGGTTGGTTATAACTCTCGGTATTGTCAGAGGTGAATTTTATTTTGTTCTTTTCCTCTTTGATTCTGATTGAGTTAAATTGACTTGAGTAATTTTTTTCTAAACAAAACTTGAGCAAATTTTTTTACAATCAGGTTGGCTATATGCTTTTCATTTGTAGCTTTTGTGTTTCCTTAAGAGAGGTGATTTATGGGTTAGTTGGTGTTTTTATTTGCTATTTTCTTTATGAAGTTCCAAATTTTTTTTTGATTTGTATTAGAATCTATCTTCGAAATGAAGGTTCTCCAGGAGGATCTTTTAGCTTCTTTGATGATACGTCGGGTTTTTACCCTTTGTTGTTTGTATTTGTTTAGATTTTCTGATGAGGGGTTTGTCTTGAATTTCCTGAGAGTTGCTTGATCTGAATTTGTGATTTAAATTTCATCTCTATCTTGATACTATTGTAATAAATTACCTACTTTTATTCTTAAGTTTTGACACATGGCACACTTGATTGAGGAAAGGTAGCGGAAGCAAAATGTATAGTGAATCGCATACTGCTACAGACAACAGTACCTACTTCTGTTGATCATAAAGACAATGTCTGGTGTGCTGTGTCTGTAAGAAAAAAAAAAAGTGAAATGTGTTGCCCAGCCCCAAAATTGAGCTCACACCCTCCAGGTTAGGATTAATGTTTTGTATAAATCTGTAATCCCTCTTAGTTGGAATATTTCGGCCAGTGAAGAAGTATAAAAGCCAAGGTAGTTTCTCTCAAAGAAGAACTTTTCCCTCTCATCTTCAGGCCAGCTACTTGGAATCATTGACAAGCATAGATTCACATTACACCTGGTCTTTTGGCCTGGTGAATTGATAACAAGCCAAAGAGCCACTTGGCACCAGTCCCTCTGGTCTGGTGACCCCACCCTCAGGCAATATCTACCTTGCAGGGCTAAGTTTATTGCTTGGCACCTCAATGACCAAACATTTTTCCACCTGCCATACATAAGTCTTGATTTGTGTGTGATTCCCACATTAAAAAGGCCTATCTGGTGGAAGGTATGGATAAATAGTGCCTTTGGGCTGACCACCTGGCATTTTAGCAAAGACCCACTTGGTTCCAGTCCCTCTAGTTTGGTAAACACCTGGTCCTGGGAGCCTACCCGCAGGCAATATCTGCTTTGCAGGGCTAAGTTTATCACTGGGCACTTGAGGGACCGAGCATTTTTTGCACCTGCCAAGCATGAGTCTTGATTTGTGCATGGTCCCAATATAAATGACCTTGTGTCAAACCCTACTTGGTAGGAGGTACGGATAAATATTGCCTTCATGCTGGCCACCTGGTAATTGTATTGTGTGCTTTTATGAAAAAGTTATGATCACTTGGCCTCAGGACTATCCACCCGGGCCTTTGGCTGCTTGAAGGACTAAGTTCATTGCCTGGTGCCTGAGTCACCCCAAAAGGGAAATGCCGAGTGGCTGGAATCACGAACAAGCAAAGATTCATATTGCACATGACCTTTTGGTCTGGAAAATCGATAACAAGCAAAGATTCACTTGGTACTGGACCTTCTGGCCTGGTCCCAGGGAGTTGTCGCTTTGTGGGTCTAAATTTATCACTTGGTACCTGAGGAAGCACGCATTTTTGCACCTGCCACACATGAGTCTCGATTCATGCACAGCCCCCATTTTAAAATGACCTTGTATCAAATTCTACCTGGTGGGAGGTACAGATAAATATTGCCTTCAGGCAGGCCACTTGGTATTCATGCCAGGTGGTTTAAAAGTTTTTTAAATACTTGGTCTCAGGGGCCTGTCCCCCCTAGGCGTTACCTGCTTGCTGGGTTAGATTGGGTTGGGTTTATTGCTTAGTGTCTGAGGTGTCCCAAAAGGAAATGCCAACAGGGCCAACTATTTTTTGGGCGCATGAGTCTCATTTGGTGCATGTTCCCCACTATAAAATGACTTTGTGCTGCATTCTGGCTTGGCGTGAGGTCAGATACATACCAATTTTTTTCTGTTGACTGGAGACCTTATGCTTCTCAATTTAAAACTTCAAGAAAGGTAGACTAAGCTAAGTGAAACTTAATGCTCTAAACCTATGCATACATGCTTTTACTACAAAAATCAGCAAGCCAACAGAGTTACAAAATTAATTCTTTGCACACCAGCTCTCCCTTTACTAACCACTCTCTATCACACTTACTTTCACTGAAATACTATTGCAGTATTGAAATTGAAAGTAATAATTCCTTCCTTTTTTTTTTTTTTTTTTATAAAGTTTAACTAAGAAAAGAATTATACATACATCAAACTTCTAATGCAACATATCTATAATGATGCTCTTAAAGATGATGAAATACAGTGACAGCTTATAAATATCCATATTTACCCAACCCCTCTGCTCGGGCAGGATATGACACAAGGTCAATCTTTTTAAGCCGAGTTTAACAGGTTTGAATTCAGAGTTTTCCTTCTAGACTAGTTGCCTCACTGAGGCTGAAGAACCCAGTCTGTCCTACTATTTACCCATAGCTGGAGGGAGAATAATTGGATTCATACCTTTCCCAAGGGTATTAGTACTATGTGAAATACAATCATTCTTGTACAGGATTTGAACTCGTGTCGCCGTATCCATTTCCTATGACGATAACCATTACACCATGGGCACCTCCAGCTTATAGATATCAGTATTTATTAACAAGTCCTCAAGATTTTCTATTATCTAAATTATAAAAATTATTTTCATATCAAAACAAAATATGTGCAATACAACATTGAAGAGAGCCAGAAAAATGACATTGATGGAAAAATAGTTCAGTTTATCTCTTCAGTTCATTTTGCGTGTGTCCTTGTGGTGTAATGGTTACACCACTGGACTGTGGAATCGTAATAAGCGAGTTTGACTTCCAGTTGCACTATTATGTTCACTCTCAGACAAATACCTTTGGGAAAGGTATGAATGCCCTTATCCTCCCAGTTATGGGTTAAATTGTACCACTACTGTTCTTCTAGAAGGATGGATTTGGCATTAGATAACCCAAGAAAGTTGATATGCTATTAAACAAAGAAGCCAAGTCAATTTGTTTTGGTGTATTTTATATATGTAACTAAATATTATATTATTTGTGTCTATAACCGCTAGTAAAGAAATATGGATGCATCATACTAAGATGTATCTTCTGTTATTTTTAATCCATAAAAAATAAACTAAGCACAAATCAGAATCAAAATCTATTTTATTTAATCACCAAACTTTCTAGCTTCATGGAACATACCTTAAATTAATTAAAATGATTTTTTAAAATTTATAATCAAAATTCTTTTAACATAAGGTAAATGAACAAATTATGGAATTACTAAATTTTGAAGAAAAAATTATGGAATCACTAACAAAAATATTTCTCTCTCAAAGGAATCTATTTGTCACTTTTGGGAGACTTGTCATACGTATTGTTTAAAATGATCTCTTCCTGTGGAACTCAGTAAAAAAAAATTATCAATTTCTTTTCAACGGATTTGTCGAGTAATGTTTTGTAAGAGTGGTGAGTTCTTATTTTTGCCAGGGGTTCAATCAATTAAACCATTCAATTTCAATGGGCTCAACTTGTCGAATATTTTTGTTTATCTTACAATAGTCCATTTTGCAAATACAAATATATGCCCGATATAATGTCACACCGTGATTTACAAAGCTTAACTAAGTCTGGTAAAAGTTAAAAACAAATATGAGGCACATTAACAATTCCTATTGGAGCTCAATCATTATCAGTTCTCCTCTCTATGTGGCCTTGTGTTGTATGAAGCTTAGTTTTAAAAAAAGGAGAAAAAAAATTGAGACAATTGCTAAATAACATGTAGCTCCTCCTCACTTCACCTCAATAACAGTAACTATGAGATAATAGAGTCTATAAGATTCTTGAATTATTGCATATGTTTATCTATCAAGACATGTTTCTAGTGGGAGGGGGGAATCCTCATGATGTCGTGGCTAAATTGGTGGACTGCAACATCAAAGTTTAGTTGCACTATGACGTTCACTAATAACCTTATGAAAGGTATGAACCTCCTCCAGCTATGGGTTTAATAGTCACACTGGTATTATTTTACAAGGAAGACTTTGGCATTAAATAACCAACAGAGGTTGATATGCCATTAAACAAAAAAAAACCAGCCAACATTTTTCCAGACTGTCCCTGATTGGGTTGTTCATTGAGTCCAGGGAATTTAATGAGGCCTGCAACAAGATTCGTACTGTTGTATACAAGGAAGAAGAGCAACAACAACTCCGATGTACAAAATATAATCTGCTTCTTTTCTTGTTTTCCTTTATATCCAAAATGTTAAATTGAAGTCGAAGGCTGCTGAAATGTACACACAGGGCAAGATATGAATCTTCAGTCAACTACTTCTTCTTCATTCTGCTTTTGGGAGACTGGTACAAGGCCATCTCAAGGCATTGAAGCATCTTAGTTTCTCCTTGATTCTTTACTTTCGCAAGTCTCATCAGGCCCATCTCAAGGCGCTGAATCATCTTCATTTCTACTCACTTCACTTCTTCCCTGGTTTATATAATTTCCCAGATGTCCACACAATCCTCGTGGTCACACCTCTCGCTTATGCATTGTACATGGACACACCTCTTGTCAAACATGCCACCCACACAACTTATGCTGCATTTCCACTGGAGCATCAGCCTTTTTAATTTAGGAAACAGGTGTCCATCCTGTTATTCCCCCCACATGACTTGTGTCGCATGTCAACAGTATCTTTCCAGTCAATATTGAATTCTACATGGTAAATGAGATTTAAATTTGGAAAGTGCGAGGACCAGTTGTGAAAACTTCAACAGAACACACCCAACATTATTATAGAGCCACCACCACAACCACCAGCTTGCATAACACCCTACTGACAAGTTGGATCCATAGGCTCATGCAGCTTCTTTCATACACAAATTCAACTGTCTGCCAAGAAGAGTTGAAAGTGTGATTCACCACATGGCACTAATGTTTAATTGCAACGTATTCTGGTTCAATTAAAGCACAGTAATTGATGCCATGCTGTCTGTAATGGTAATCAAATCCATTTATAACTATGAATGTAAACTAAGAAAATAGATTTCCGTTTCATTAGTGATCCTTGAAACAGAATACACCCAACATTTGTATGAAGATTTCTAGTGACAAACTAAGGAAATTTTTTATGAAATGACCTGGAAATGACTAAGAAAGAGAAACTTCAAGAAAGAAATTGAATCCCTTTCAACTGCAGCACTAAATAATGCCATAAAAAACCAATTATGTCAAAGCAAAAATTGATGATATGCAAAAGAACAGTGAGTATAGATTAAATGGTGACAGAAATAAAATTGACTGAATGATTTGTTGGATTTAAATCCATTCAAAATTTAATTTCACTTTAAAAAAGAACAAGAAGGAAGTTACTTACCAAGTAACAGAAACTCACCAAAAAGTGAGCGGATAGAAAACGCTCCTTTAGCCTTTCTCATTTCCACCGAGCAGTTTTAACTCCATGCTTGTTTTGGGGTCATCAGGAGAGAATATGCACCGTTTCGGGTCCTTCCTCTCGATGGTTTTACTTGCACATCGCCCCCCCCTCACTGACATGAGGCCCCATTAAAGCATCCTGTCAAATCAACGTCTAACGGCGAAATGTAAAAATTTTCAAATCTGCTCGCATAATTAGAATGTTGTTGCGCATTCGTAACAATTTAATACCGGACATTGGCCTAGCGGTTAGAGTGTTCGCCAATGGCCCGGGAGACCTGGGTTCAATCCCAGGTCGCGTCATACCAAAGACTCAAAAAATGGTACTTGATGCCTCCTTGCTTAACACTCAGTATTATAAGGTACGGATCAAGGGTAAAGTAGAGCAATCCAGTAGTAGCTATCGAAAAGGGAGCCTTCGGGTTACCCTCGACTATGGTCGCCAACTTTACTTACTTTACTTATATAAAAGAAATCAGACCTGACCGATAAAATGAAACGCAGTTTCTTCCAGACAGCAGTCGTATCAATACTGCTGTATGGATGCACTACATGGATGCTAACTAAACGGCAGAAGAAGCTAGACGGCAATTACACAAGAATGCTGCAAGCAATCTTGAACAAGTCCTGGCAGCGACACCCCACAAGGAACCAACTATACGGCCACCTGCCTCCCATCACGAAAACTATCCAAGCTAGATGAAGCAGACATGCAGGACACTGCTGGAGAAGCAGGGATGAGCTTATAAGTGATGTACTCCTATGGACTCCCACATGTAGCCGAGCAAAAGCAGGACGACCAGCTCGAACATACATTCTGCAGCGATGCGAGGATACAGGATGTAGCCCTGAAGACCTGCCAGAGGCGATGAACGATAGGGAGAAGTGGCGAGAGAGGGTCAGGGATATCCATGCTAGCGGCACAACATGATGATGATATAAAAGAATACTATTTATCAATTTGTTTTATTGTCCTAACTTTGTTTTAAAGAGTATATTGTCCAAATTCTTTCCATCGCAAGCTATAAACTATACAACTAACTCAACTCTTTAGACCTAAAGTTCTGTGCCACTAAATTATTGCCTTTTTCAGTTTATCAGTTGTCTGTATCAATGTTTAATGATTTGAACCTTCAGTTATCCCCAGAAGTAATCACAAGCAGATAAATCTGATGAGCCGACCACGGGATGCCACCACATAGTGAGATGAGATACTCTAGGAAAAAAGGCATGATGTTCATCATTCTATGCCATGATGGCAACTGAAATGGCATGGCTGCTGCTGCTCAAAAAAAATACCTCCCACTTACTCACCACAACTAGCATCTGCAGGGTAGCAATTTTAAATCTGGGAGATTATTTTACCAGACAGTATGAGAATGTAATTATTTCAGAGGGACTTGCATGATATGTTTTGCAAGCTAAGGTTCAATTATCACTGGTTGCTCCATATTCCTGGCCTTGTGTCAAACTGAGCTAAATCACTGACAACTGTAATTATTTCCTAAGATTATGTTATATACAAGCATGTGGTTGCAAGAAAAATAAGACTGGCGAGAAGATTTAGTTTATTTTGTTTATCGAATGAATAAAATAAACACACAGATGAAATATCTGACCAGCTGGCAGGGGGTCGTCTATTCGGCGACGGGCGGTTGCTTTGATCTGGTTGGACGGTGTTATCAGGGGACTGGCCGTTGTTGGGTCGTCATCCGATAGCTGTTATTTTCTTCTACAGTGTAGATGTCTGTGTGTTTTTAGTCGTTAGGTGTGTGAAGAGTTAAGTGGGTGAATCAGAAGAGATTGGAGGTATTTTACTTTAACAATTATTACATATATCTTTACTGATATTCTTCAATTAGGAACATTGAATTTCTTTGAAGTAGAAGGATTCCTTTGATTGATTTTAATAGCATATCAACCTGTCTAGGTTTATTTTATATTCAGAGGTTAGGGAATCTCATTCATTGTATGTTTATATTTACATTTTTTGTGTTGTTTCTTAAGAATATTTTCTTTTTTTTTTTTTGCACATGGTCCTCTTGAATACAAATAATTTTTTTTTGCACACAATCCTGGTGATTTACAAATAATTTTTAAACAGATCCATAGATGGGACTTTTAACAGGTATTACCAGTCCGTGTCAGAGTGGATCTGGTAATAATAGCAATAGTACTCGACACTCCCCTGGATATCAAGCCTCACCATCAGATGCAGTTTAGTGTCATAACCAGGAGACAGAATATTTTCTTTGTTTCAAATGTTTTTTTTATGCTAATATTTGTACATAACTGAAAAAAAATCGTTCTCTTTCTCTCTCTCAATATTCCCTCTTAATGGAATAGTTTAAAACAGCTTTTAGACATTACAAACCTGAATTTGTGCCCAGTTTACATAAAATATATCAACATTCTCATCATCATCATCATCATATCGTGCTGGCAGCACGGATATCCCTGACCCTCTCTCGCCACTCCTCCCTATCGTTCATTGCCCTAGGTAGGTCTTCAGGACAGCAACCTGTATCCTCACATAGCTGCTGAATGTACGTTCGTGCTGGTCGCCCTGCTTTTGCGCGGCCATGTGTGGGGATCCATAAGAGTACATCTCTTATGAGTTCATCTCTGCTTCTCCAGCAATGTCCTGCATGTCTGGTTCGCCTAACTTGAATAGTTTTCGTGATAGGGGGCAGGTGGCCGTACAGTTGGTGTCTTGTGGGGTGTTGCTGCCAGGACTTGTTCAGGATTGCACGCAGCATTCTTGAGTAATTGCCATCTAGTTTCTTCTCCAGCCGTTTCGTTAGCGTCCATGTAGTGCATCCATATAGCAGTATCGATGTGACCGCTGCCTGGAAGAAACTGCGTTTCATTTTATCGGTTAGGTCTGATTTCCATATAGTCGATAGTCTATTGATAGCTGTCCATGCTTTCGTTAACCTCGTTTCGATGTCCTTTTCGGTTGATTCGACGCTGCTTCCTAGGTACGTGAATTTGTCTACTTGTTTAAGAGGGATTCCTTTTAGAGTGGAGATGTCCCCCGTTTGGTTATAGCACATATATTCCGTTTTGTGTGCATTAACATGGAGGCCTATGCTTGCTGCTGCTCGTTCCAAACTATGCAGAAGTGTTTCGGCTTGGTCAGGTGTATTTGCCAGTATCGCTATGTCATCGGCGTAGTCGGCGTCGGTAATTGTTGTTGCGGGGTATCTTCTGCTTCTTTTCTTCGTCAGTTCGAAGCCATTCTCTTTGATTTTGTCAATCGATGTTCTAAGTACGTAGTCTAGACAAATGATAAAGAGATACGGAGCCAGCGTGTCCCCTTGTAGTACTCCTGCTACAATGTCGAAGTATTCTGTGTCTCCATCTGGTGATCGTACTTTTACTTTAGTGTTTCTATAGAGAATCGTTATTGCCGCTACGGTTTCTTTAGGTATGCCGTACGCTAGTAGGATTTGTTCCATCTTTCCTCTGTGAATGGAGTCGAAAGCCTTGGTAAAGTCGACAAATATTAATGTCGCTTGTAGGTTCTTTGCCCGTACACCTTCAAGGATTCTGCGGATGGTTAATATTTGTGAGGTCGTGGATCTATTTCTTCGGAAGCCATAATATACTTATTCAGAATAAAAAAATGAAAATATTCCCTCTGAAATAACAGATGCAGTTTTATGCACTCTGCAATAATGGGTTCATATGGAAACTATTCACATATTTTCTGAACATAGTCTTGTACTACAACCGCCATGAAAGTTCTAAAATTGATGCTAACTGTATATATTAACTCAACCTATCTGTCATCAGCACAATATGACACACGGTCATTTTTTTTAAAGCTGGTTTAAATTTAGAATTTTCCTTCTTCTAAACTGGTTGCTGTACCAAAACTAAAGAACCTAATCTGCTCTACTATTAACTAGAGGGAAACTAGATGGATTCATGCCTTTCCTAAGAGCATTAGTAAAAAGTGAAATGCAAACAGCCTTGTTCAGGATTTGAACTTGTGTTTTCCATTCAATTTCCTATGACAATAACCATTATCCTGTGACTGTAAAATTTGCCTTCTCCAAACATTGGAGTGATTCTGCTTCCAACCGTTTTGTTTCACTGGTTATGTCAACAGATGCCATGATCAGTCCACTTTTCTATCTGTGTTGTGTTTTTGATCTAGACTGCAGATCAGTTGCTAATCAGGGTTGATGAATGGATGGATAAGACCTCACAATTAAGAAAGTAAAAAAAAAGGTTGAATGCCAACAAACAGAACAGAACACGGCTTTGTAACAGTAATAATATTTAGTTAAAAAAAATGTCCTTAAAAATGGTACATACATACATTCAACCCCCCCAGAGGTTGGTAGTGATAGGCAGACATTGGCATTCAAAGTCAGGCACAAGGCTTCTCAAGTTATCATATAAGTTTTAGATTTTTCTCTTCTCACTTTCTATAGTCTAGCATAAGGCAATTTCAAGAGATGGTTATGTTTGCCTTTTTCAGTCTTTTGCTCTCAGCTTCTCTTGGTTCCTTAATAGTCTGGTACAAGGTGATTTGTTATATTATCTTAGGTTTTCTGTCTCTTAAAATGTTGTATTATCTTAGACTTTCTCTCTCTCTCAGTCTTGTATTATCTTAGGTTTTATCTCTCTCTCTCTCTTATATTATCTTAGGCTTTCTCTCTCTCTCTCTCAAAGTCTTGTATCATCTAAGGCTTTCTCTTTGCTTCTTTATTTCTATGAGTCTGGTAAAAAATCAAGGCTCAGAGTATCATGGTATCTGTTAGGTGGTTCATGCTGGTATCTAAAATATAATATTATCTAGATTTCTCTTCACTTTACTATCTCTGCAAGTCTTGTACATGGTCATCTCAAAGTGTCTTATTATCTTAGTTCTCTTTGCTTTTCTATCCCCAGGCTAGTCTGGTACAAGGCTATTTCAAAGTAACATATTATCTCAGGTTTTCTCTGCCTCTCCACTCTGGGTAGTCTGACATAAGGCCAGCAATGGGAAGTCTAATAGATGCCTTCTGCTGGTCTCCCTCAAAGGACAAAACCTCTCGCTTGTGAAGCTATTGACAATATCAATTTTCTCTTAATTTGAATTTCAATAATTAATTCTATCCTCTTCAACTTGGTGTGCTTTCACTATTTGATTTCATCTTACTGCAACCAAAAGAGCTGGTCCTTCCTCTTACTTGGGTTCTATTAATTAATTCTGCTCCTTCCACCTTCAGTGCTTGGTTTCCTCCCACGTCTACCTGAAAGGGAAGCAGGTCTTTTCCTCTTCTCCTGATGATGTCAGCATAACGATCAAATTGTATCGGTAGAAAAATTTTTCCACGCTTGAATTTAAAAAAATATTATCTCAGAATTTTCCTTTCTCAGACAGCTCAGCTGGATATCATAATTGGTAGGCTTTGACCCCCATCGATTTCGCTTCGTCATTTGTGGATAATCAAAATAATAATTCCCTTCAAATTTCTGTAGATAAAACAATCTCGTGTGGATTTCCTCGTCCTTTCAGTAAAAAAAAAAACAATTTCAATTTATTCTTCTAAAGTCCATTTCCATTAATTTCCACTTTTGTAATGTACTGTCTTTATTCTTCAGTTGAATCTTATTTTTCTGGTTAATAAATTTATTTGACTTACGAATGTAACATAGTGGACAGAGACTAAGTGTGCCTTCTAACTTTATCCTTATTTCAAATTAAAGGATATACTCGTAGGTATTATGGAAATTATATATATATATACACACAATAATAAAAACTAATGTCAGTAATCAATGTTGGCAATAAAATTCACCTCCTTGCAAATATGTTATAAAAACTAAAAGCTAGTGATATATAAAATATACATAAAGAGTTTTTGTCTTAACAGACATTTTGTTTCTAATTATTTGGTTTTGAGAGTTTTTGTTCAAATATTTCTTATAAATATTTGAATAAGTACAGAGTCTGTTTTTAATTCATTAAGACTGCAGAGAGCATTGACTTTTGAGCAAGGAAGGGATCAAAGTTAACTTGTTGGTAATTTTTCTAAAATGGCATTTGAAGTTAGCATTATGTGTAATCATTTTGGAATCTACTGGAATCACTTATCATCATCATGTGTGTTCATATATATATATATATATACACACACACATATGATGATAAAGAGAAGTGATATATATGTATATATATATATATACATGCATGAGAACTTTGTTTATATATTCCAAGAAACTTTCTGATCATATTTTCTAGCTGCTTTCCAAAGTATAGCTTTATATATATATATATATATAACTATTCTGTTAGTAATGCTTGTATTAATTTTTTTACTACTGAGAAAAATTCTTTTACCTGATTTTCAATTCACATCATGAAATGCATAATGAAATTCAAATAAATATAAAATTATAAAATTCCAATTTTGATGACTAATTTTAGTTCATTACATTTTTACTGTGGAAAGTTAAAAAGAATTTGTCATACAAACTTTCACAGTAAAAAAAAACAACAACAACCTCATTTATACTCTTTTTTGTAAATCTACTAACATGTATTTAGAAATCAAATTTAAGCATTCACACAGACTATGATTCAGATAAAAAACTTTTTCTACCATCTCAAATGTGACAGAATTAGAGTTTTTATGGTTGATTAATTTATTTTTTGCACTCAGTAGATTATTAAAGATTCATCTCTGAGGAAAGTTAAAATTAATTTTTTTTACACCTTTCCAGCTCCACTTCTGAAGTTTGTACAAGTTTGAATTCCTGTACTATAATGATATACTATAAAAATGATGGTATCTACTTATTCCTGTATTTCTATTTAACACTAATTCCTAAAACTGGCAGGCTTCAACCAGTAACAAGGGCTCTGGCAAGATTAGTGTAACTTGCATGACCAGTGGTCATCTAAAGTTTTTTTTATGCCTCTGGATCCCAGCTGTCCTGATTCAAGATCCTGCAAATGGGGATCTGTACAGAACCTTCCAGCACCTTCATCTCTTTACCTTTGAAAATTTCCTTACTCGGTGTTTTTTTTTTCTCTCTCTCTCTCTCAATTTTCAAGCCCATCAGGGAATTATTAAATAGTCTTTGAAAAATGAAATTCAACACGATTTTGATTCTAAGGGAGTTAACTCTCCATTCGTACATCGTGCTTATCTTTCTTTAGTACAATGACAGTAAGCAGTATATATATATATATATATATATATATATATATATATATATATATATATATAACTGAGTTTCAGTGTTTGTGCTTATCAAAGAATACTTTATGCTTAAAAAGATTTTTAGCTACAAATGTATTTAACTATCAGACCAAAATACGTGATAACTGAGTTATCACCCTTTAAAGTTTACCTGATTCGTATTATTTGACTTATGAAAACACATCTAACTGAATTATACCTCTGCTATTTCAGCAAACTTGAATTTTTTTCCGAAAAAATAGTTTATTTTTAAAGAAAACATTCTAATATATTCAATTCTTTGCTTTTTAAACATTAGTTGTTTTTTTATCATCAAACAAATGCTTCTTACTCTGCTTTTTTTTAAGGATTGGATCATTTTAAAGAAAAAAAAGGACTGGGAAACGTAAATGTTTTGAAATAGACTATGTCAGATCTTTTCTAGAGGATAAATAAGAGCATTGGAGTTCACAGAGGGGGTAAATTTATTAGTTGCATTTATCAACACTTTTACAACAGAATAAAAATTGCTTAATCATGTAGACAAGTCACCAGACATTGTATACCTAGCAGAATGCCTAGTAATATGTCATGTGCACATGATTTATTCAAAACACACACTTGGATGTTTTTAATCAATGAACAATCTTGTTCTGACCAAAAAGGTTCAGATCTTTACAGCATCATTAACAATATAATCAGATTTTTATGAATGAAAACATTTAAAAACAATTATATTCTAAATAAATCATTTTACAAGAATTCTAAAATATCCTCTTTCATAACAGTTTATGAGATGTCTTTAGAGATTACTTTTTTATTTTTATCATTAATAAAATTAGAATACTATGCCTGAAATTTCCTTATCCAAGGATTTTAATGAATAAAATTAGAATATTAACAAAAAAAATCCTGCTCTAACAGAAGAGATTTGGATCTTCACTTAATAAGTCAGTTGACATGGTTGTTA
Organism: Sepioteuthis lessoniana; assembly: GCA_963585895.1. NCBI lineage: Eukaryota > Metazoa > Mollusca > Cephalopoda > Myopsida > Loliginidae > Sepioteuthis > Sepioteuthis lessoniana. The sequence continues at coordinate 119,789,364 of OY757913.1, read as the reverse complement.
TATGATTCAATATTCCATTCATAATAACTGTTCTGTATTTTGTAAAAACATTTCTTTAAAAAAAAAAAAACCCCACTCTCATCCAACATTTAGTGAGACTAAGAAAAAAAATGCGAGAATGTAAGAAAATCCAGGCAATGTTTGTGTCTTGTAGCAATAAACACCATTTCAACTTGATACAGAAGATTATCTTATCCTCCTTAAAAACATTCACTAATATTGAGAATAACCTCTATTATGAATGTATCTTAAGTTTCACTTAAAATCCTAAATAATTTACTAATTATTTATAATTGACAATTTGAAAATGATCAAAATAAAATTATAGTCATTTTTAATTTCAAATAGACCAAATATCATTATGTTCATAACATTTTTTTACCCTCTGATCTCAAGGAACTTGAAATAGTTTTTTTTAATGGTACAATATTTTAGATTGAAAAACAAAAAATGTTTGAAAACTTCAATTAAGTGATAATAAAATAACAAAACCTACTTATATAATTAGTACAGAATACTTAAAGAAGTTTTTCTAGAGAAAAATAATAACTTGTAAATCTATTATTCTAAGTAGGTTAACAGAGACTGGTTTATTATGGTCAGGACTTAACATAAGTATTACTGTCAAATATATCAAGTAAAATGAATTACTAATGATTTCACTATAGAAATGCACTATCAATGATCAGGACTTAATCCAAGTAGACTGATAGAATAGGGTTATTTTATCTATATGCATTGCTATTGGTTACATAATAAAAATGCCCAGAAAATTATTTTACTACAGAATATAGGTATTAACAAAGTTATGTATTAGTACCTTACTTTGTTTTTTCATAATAAATTGGTCATTGGCAGAATAGCAAAACAAATATTGTAATTATGGATTATTCTGGCAAATATCCTCATTTTTGTCTTTTCAATTAATTTTATCCAATGTACACTGTTCTCAAAATAAGATCAGAATGTTAGTACCCATAATAATAATAAATCTCAAAATCGGAATGGTAATATTTTAAAGATTTCTTCTTGTGGTTTGAGTTTTCATTAAGATTTACTCATTTATAGATAAATCTTTATTTCAAAATATAAAAATAATAATTTCTTTAATATGTCAAAGAATTGTTATTTTCAGACTATTGTCCTCATGTTGGTATATTGACAGCATTTTTGACCACTTGGCGGCGGCGGCTGCCTTCTTGATAATTTTCAGGGAATTTGGACAACCCAGGGATCAAACTCTCAATGTCAATGTAAAACTTTTTAATAAATGCTTTTACCTTCTAGGCCAATGTTATGGATTAAATTAAAAATTCCATAAAAGTTATTGACTATAACACAAGTCACCTGAAGAAAGCCAAAGGGTAGAACCGACTGAAATGTTGAGAGTACCATAAACAAGATGATGACAATTGTCAGAAACATAATGTAGATAATTTTGGTTGTTGTGGTAATAAATTAATTGCTTTGGGCATTTCATGTGGTATAATAATTAGCAAGTTTGATTAGCAAATTCAATTCTCACTGAGCACCCCCTACTTCTGGCCTAAACTATATCAATTTACAATTCATGAATAGAAGACAAAAATGTACAATGGAATTTCTTAGTTTGTCCACTAAACTGCATCTGATCGTAATACTTGTAAGTATCCTATTTCGACCTGTTTGAAAATTATTCAGATTGGATAATTATAGTTTCAGGTATTCCTGTATACAAACACGATTTATTTAATTATTCCTGTGTATAAATTATTTTTAATAAGTATAGTTACTTGAAGCTATAAATAATTATTCTAATTAGTTATTTTATTGAAGTCAATTATTTAAGAAAAAAAAGACTGAGTTATACAAACTATAGATAAATCAGAGATTTTAAGTTGAAACAACTTAGAGAGTTGAATTTACATGCTGTGATTTTAGATTTTAATAACAAAAAAAAACATCTAAAAACTTTTATGTTGCTTTTGAATTTATGTACAAAGAACTTATAGAACTATTTTGAATCATTGAAAAAGCCCACTCCCCGCCAAAAATTATATAGCAGGGATTAAAGAGTTTAAATTCTCTGCAGTTTTAAAGTGATTCTTAAGATTGATTATAACTTCCCAGAGTTGAATAAAAAAGGAAAAGTTTGGTCACCTTTTTTGGCAGACTAAATAAGATTATTTAGAACATATCAAATTTTGGTTCAGAATTACTTAGCTGTATATTCGTGTTATTTACAATGCAGATTTTCAAGGTAGGCCTACTTTCTCTCATAAGAGTGACTCAACTGTATCTTTCTCAAAATGTGAATTTATTGCATGTTGTGATGTTTGAATTTGATGAAACATAAAGAGTTAATTCTATTGTAGTTTCTATCCCATAATTTTTTTTTAATTAGCCTTTATTCTTATGAATCACTAATACAATATCTATGAGATTTTCAAACATGCATAAAATGCTGAAGTCTGAGGATGTTGAATGTAATTTGGTGGAAGAGTGAAAAGCAATTTAGTAGAATGCTTACTATATAACACCCATTAACCAATAATATTCTAACAATAATGGTTAGCAAGCTAAACTGACAGACCATTACATATCTCAATGGGGAAGCCTTGTACTAAAACAAAGCAAATCAGTACTATTATTAGTATATAGTTATCATTCATCCAAACTCAGAAAATTGAATTATAGAAGTAATTCACAAACTTCTTGAGTTTTGGAAAAGAAAAACTGTTGCAGAAATTTTAGGTTGTAAATATTCCTCTTACAAAAAAAAAAAAAAAAAAATCATCTTTTTCAATATTAGTAACAGTATTAATTAGAGCAAATACATGCTATTTCTATGTCTAAAGCTTCGGTGTGACAGAAATACCTTGTACATTTCAAATATTTTTTTAAGACTAGTGAATCTATAATTGCTACATAGAAAGCTTTATTGTACTCATTTCATGTTATGCTGAAATGATGCTGTTTCAGATAGAAAAATTGATATTACTATGAGACTGTCTGTTGTGCAATCTCCTACATGGGTCTCTTTGTCACCCTTTAAAAACATGGCTTATCCAAGGTATGATCATAACTTACCACTTGCATTAGTTCTCTTGTACCACACAGCCACACCCTCTATTCAAATATATAAAAACATTCTTAGAGACATGGAGAAGAAGCTTTTTCAGATAAAGCTCTCAGCAGATCAGGGTTAGGATCAGACTATCCATTAACTTTGCTGGAAAAACACATAGCTGAAAATATTTTAATATATTTTAATTTTATACAATATAAAAATTTAACCTCTAGTTAGTTTACAGCTTTTCTGATCATACCTTTATGTACATAAAATTGTAACAGCAATTGATGTTTCTAACATTTCCTAGTTAGATAAAGAAAAATAATGTTGAGTATGAATCATTCAGTTGCAAACTGAACTGGAGATTCCTTTATACTCTAAGTTAAAACATTTTCAGTGTATTAATAAATTTTGATATGTACCATTTTTTGGTTGGGTTACAGTTATATATATATATATATATATATGCACACAAATATAGTATGTAATATATATAATGAAAAAGCATAATTGTTTTTAAATCCAAAAGACCTGATTGAAAAAAAATTAACTGTGGGTTTCAAAATTGATGATCAGTGCTAAATTAAAATGTCCTACAGTCTATCTTTACAAAATATTAATCATATATATATATCTCACACTTGCTAACATCTTTTAAGTATATAAATACGGGAAATATTTTTTGCTCCAAATGTACCAATTTACTTAATTATATCTGATTGCAATGTTAAAAAAAAAAAGTTTAATTTCAATACTAAATGAAAATGACGGATTTGACATGTAAAGTTCCAAATTGCTAAGATGGCAAAATTAATCAAAGTAACCCAAACTAGCATTGCACAATAAGAAAACAAAATCCTCAAAGTCAGTTCTCGGTCATTGTTAAGAGTATCAAAGATGAAATGTTCTACCCATGAAATTGCATCTTTTAACTTTTTTTTTTTCATAAAAGTACAAGAAAACATCACAAAGACAGTCGGAAGGTTTGTAAGTAATTTTAGTTGTTATTGTAATACATTTTTTTTCTTCAAAGTTTGCCAATATGACTATTTCAATAGATAGATAGGTCGATTGATAGGTAGGTAGAAGAGAGAACTCACACATACTCAAATAGACAGATATATTTTATACTTACACTCTCATATATATGCATGCGCGCACACACACACACACACTCAGATCATAAAATCTTGGCAAGTCAGTCTTCATTTTATACTTTTGTTTCTTTTTTAATAAATAGAAAACCAGGGAAACATTAACCAAAAAAAAAAAAAAAATCCTATTTGAATTTTTTTTTTTAAGACAAAGGTTAATGTTTGAATGGTATCATAATGCAATCAATTTGTTTCTTCATTTAATTTGTTTTGATACAATTTTCTTCTGTGTGTTTTTTTTTTAAGTAGGGTGGGAACAAACCATCAAAAATTAAACTGAAAAATGTAATGGGAAGGGGGACAAATAATTTTAGCCATTAATAGAATTACAACAGTCATCAATGTAAGTAAGAATTGCAAAAGGTGAAATTTTAAAGAACATAATCTTAATTTTTTTTTTATTTTACTACAATATTAGATGATCTCCCAATCTTACTTAATTTTCTAAATATTACTAACAAATTTTATATGCTGCCCAACACCAATAAATTATTCAGAAAAAGCAACTCTCTAAATTACTAAGTAGGGCATCTAAAAAAAAAAAATTAACTGTACTGTAATCTGACATCAACCTAGTATGACCAGGCCAATACTCACTAGTGAAAAACTAACTACTTTGGTCCTTATGGTTTTGAATGATAATGAAATATTTGATGTCCACTTGAAACAAAATTATAATATGGCATGCCATGCAACAAATTAGTTTCAGTGGGTTCCCCCTGGCTAATGGCTGACAATGCCCATTGGTAAATCTAACCATAAGCACAGTTCATAATAGCTTTTCTGATTTAAAGACTTTTTTTTTTTTTTTTTTTTTCTACAGATGTTAACAAGAAAAAAATTATTTTCATTCTACAAATAACGTAACCCAGATTAACTAAAAATGCATTATTCATCAAAGCAAATCTCCATCTTACGAGCTAAAAATGTTTTACAGGCACTAAATTACTTTTCCAAGTGAACAAAAACCATTGCCAACATTAGTCATTATGATTAGTCTAACATTTATCTTACAAACTATGGCAGTCAGTTTTATTCAAAAGGAAGTTCTTTCTGCTTTATACGTGTATAATAAATTGCTTTATAGAAAAAGCCAATGATGTATTTTTAGTATTACAGAAAGATTTAATATGAATCTTGAGAATTAATTCTCATTTGATGTTAGAAACTGAAAAACATAATTGTGCTGTTAAAATTTTGTGAAAAGTTTGTTTAGTATACATACCATGTATGTACACTGAAAAGAAATTGGCAGTGAAGAAATGAGTTTTTTGGGGATGGGTGGGGGTAACCTTTAAATGTTCATGGTAAAAACAAAGGAGAGATAACGGCAGTTATGTTAATCTGAGAGAGTCTCGCAGATTTATCTCCCTTGAATATCAAAATTTCGTTGGTTTTTTTTTTTTTGTCATCAGTAAGAGTGAAACGTTTGGAAGGAACTTATAGGATAAATACACATCTCCCATCACCTTCAAAGTAGAAATTTTTCTATAATAATGAGCAGTGTGACATTTTATTGCACATGACTCCCCTCGGGCTAAAAGCAACAAATAGATGCAAACACAAAATAATATGAGTGACTGGTTGTTGCTGATGTTAATATAGAAAACAATTTTATAATCTGTGGAAGAAATTTGGTTCTCATCTCTTTTTCAAGATGCAGACAGCCTAAATGAGCAAATATTACCACCAAAACTTCAAATTCACCTTTTGAGAGTTTATTTAAGTATATAGTGACAGAAAACATTGCTCAACTCCCAAATTTTAAGCTTGTATGTCAAAGGTCATTCTATCAGCAATGCAGTCAAGATAGAAATCCATAGTGATAAGCACATTGAAAATAACTTTAGATCTCACTCAATGGCTTATGAAACAAGCATATTAATCACAGTCATAAAAGTCTAAAACATTTCCAGAGAAACAACAAAAAGTTACTTCAGTTTCTCAAGTTAGAATAACAGTTGAAGCTAAAGGCTTCAGAATCCCATAGTGGAATATTAGAAATCTAGTATCTTGGTCTTAAATTCTAGCTGAGAGAAGAGAAAGGTTTTGCTTACTTAGTGTTATGGCTAAGTATGTACACAAAACTACCAAAGTTTTCAGGAAGAGCTACAACATCGAGTCACACACAGAGGGGGAGGGGGCACTTTCTGCCCACATCTATTTTTATGCTCAGGAAGAGCCATGACATCAAGTCACACACAGGATGGAGGGGGCACTTTCTGAAACTGCCAAACATTTTTTTTTTTAAATACAGCAGGTTTGTTTGTCAATCTCTAACACAAATGTTCTGCTTTTCTTCTTAAAAAATATGATAAAAATGAACTTTTAAGCTGCAAGGGACGGGAGAGAGAAAAAAAAAAATCTTAATTTAATAATGGACCCTGGTAAATAAAGATTCTCACCTACCTACCCATCAACCCCCACCCAATCCTCCCCCTCCCACAGAGGACCCTGTCACTGACCAAGTATCTTGCAATTTACTTGATCAAGAAAATTGTCTTGTTGTGGTCCCATTGTGCTTTAAAAGAACACACAATATTTTTTCTTTTTTTTAAATATCTTTTCTCTGACACCCCCCTTTTTTTGTATATTTTTCAGATAATTGCTTGACCAGTTCCAAAGATGACATAGACAATCCAGCCAACAATACACACTACGGCCGTTTGACTGAATACTGCTCCCCAGCTCTTGGTGGCCTCTAATATATGCCCTGCAATGTACACTCCGACAAAACCTGCAGAAAATAGAAAGGGGTGTCAAATTCACTTTTGCGCAAAAAAAAAAAAAAAAAAAAAAAAAAAATTTGATTTTAAAATTTCAGAGCTGATTTTTACTTCACTTACCTGGTATAGCACCAGCCATGTTCATAATACCTAAAATAAACAAAAAGAAAATATATGTTGAATATCTAAGTCTCATTATGAGAAGAATTTATTAAACGTCATGTCTAATGAACTGAGAACAAAACAGACTTTTAGCCATTCTAACCTTCTGGATATTGAGATAGATTGTTCTCATTCTACATGATTTCTTTGGCTTTAAAAAAAAAGAAAAAAAAAAAAAAAAAAAGGGGCACTTCTGGTGTAAAGGTAATCATTGTAGGAAATGTGACCCAGGCTGTTTGCATATCAATACCTTTGGGAAAGGCATGAATCCAACTATGGATAAATTGTAGGGCAGACTGGTTGCCATATCAAGGTGTCCAATTCACATGGAGAGATTGGATAAACAGATAGCAAGCACCATGTTACTAAACACTACTTTTAATTACATATATAGTTCTTGGTCATAGCTCATGTTAGGATCTTTGAAAAGCAGTTCTACAAATAGTTTCCTATTTATGTAGTCTGGTTCAGTAGAATGAACAGGACTATCTACAAGCTAATCTCTAGAATGGACAACAGTAATAACAAGGAGTTTGATACAATAGTTTCCTGAAAGTTACCAAAATGACTGGAACATCAATACTTTGGAATTTTTATTAGTAGAAAGAGAAAGTGATTAAGTTGACCTACCAAATACTGATCCTGCATGTTTCGGTGCAATGTCCTGTGGATTTATAAGAATACCACTGCCATGGAAACCACAGCAAGCCACTGCACATGCCAGGCAGAAAAGGGATGCTTCAAAACTGGATGTATAACTTATCAGCATGAGGAATAATGCACTACCACATAACGCTATTGTCTGAAAGAAACAAAACAAAAAATACAATACAGCCACATTAGAATGAATGTTAGCAATCAAATTATAAAATGGAAAAGAAAAAAAAAAGGTTTTTTTAATTTAAGAACAAAGAAAATAACTTACTTCCATAAATTTTCTTACAAATGTAACTGTATAACCTACGAAGAAGAAAAAAAGATTAAGATGAAACAATTTGTGAGTAAAAAACATTCACTTCTTAAAAAAAAGAAAAAAAGTCAAATAGTTTTGTGCATCTTTAAATATTCAAAAGATTTATGCAAAAATATCAATTATTTTCAATAAAGACAAAAGCTACAATAATAAATTTTAGATATAAAAGGCAATAAGAGTTTGTGTAAAAATTTTGAAGTGTGACTTAATAAAATGTTGATTTTTTTTTTTTCAATTCAATGTATACATATGATATGAGAAAAAAATTACCAGTTGAATTTTACACAAAAAAAAAAGGTCAAAGGATGAATTGACTAAAATGAACTGATAAAATACTAAATATAAGAAGGTTCGTATAAATAATCTGTTGAATAATAATAATTACATTATTTTATTTAAAGCTACAATGACTATAACATCAACAATACACAAATCATAAGTTTGAGTAAATTTTATTTTACAAGCTTTTCCACTTTGCTGAAAATTTGATGAATGAATCCATCCATTCATAAATCTCTAAAGTAATCCATGAAATTCAACTATTGAATAAGAATTGTTATTGCAGTGAACAATATATTTCCAGTTGTGATTTTATACTTTCATTAGAGTCCAATCAGAATATTTTAGATGTAAAGGGAAAATTGTTATATCTTAATGATTAAACTTTTTGAGTTGGTATAAAAATTATGAAGTGTGACTAATTAAATGATTTTTTTAAAATTCAAGATATAATTTGTCTAATATTAAGTTTTTCTTATAATTATTATATTTGGATATTACTAGTGGTTTACAGTTAAGTACTTTCATTTATTTTTTTGATAAAGAAATAATACATCCAACATGATTAAATAATCTTTTATGAATTTACCTTTGCATATCATAACATCTGCTAACCAACCGCTGAAAATAGAACTTGGTATTGTCACCACCCAGGGTACAACATTAAACACCCAACCCTGAAAATAAAATACATAGAGTTAAATGCATTCCGAGCAGGTTTTCATTTTAACATAATGGCTGAAAACTATTCTGTTGGATTGTTTGGAGTGGGGGAGCCTGCGTGTGTCAGCCGTCAACAAATTGTCTGTAAATATTTATAGACTTTCTATCAGTCGAATAGCCAATCAGAGACAACTAAAGCAGAAGTAATTAAGTCATATATAAACAATGGCAAAATAACAGTCTAGACTTAATGCAGCCTTATTACTTTGGAGTATCTTGTATCACTCAACTAAAAACAAGATGGGTACCTAAATTCCTGTAGGTTATGGGCTCAGAGCAGCAAAACTTTTTTTTGATGAATCCAAGTATGAATTGTAGGAAGCAACATTCCTTGGAAATCTTAGAATTCAACATTTACATCAAATTATACTGTCACCTACAGATCCGAGTGATGATATTGACTTTGTTGAAAAGAATGCAACTGTCTTTGCTGAACTCATCCAGTATTTAGGTGATAAAAGTTTGTCATTGGTGATAAGAGATGCACAAGACAATTGAAGAAAATCCTTAACAATATTAAGGGAACATTATTTATCAAACGGAAAGCTAAAAGTTATTTCCCTCTAGACAGACCTAACATCTTTGAGAAGATTGGAATCAGAGTCTATTACAGACTATATAATAAGGGCAGAGAATATTTCTAATGCTCTGAAAGAAGCTGGGGAAGTTATAAGTGACAGACTTTTAATTGATATGATTCTCAAAGGATTACCTCCGGATTTTAAACCTTTTACAATGGTTATAACCCAGGAGAAGAAAACATTGGCCTTTTCTGAATTTAAAGTATGTTTAAGAAGTTATGAAGAAACAGAGCATATGTGTCACCCCCGCCTCAGATGAATCTAACAACATATTACAAATGAAGACCACATTTAAAAAGATTAACCCAAGAAATAAACTCTGAGTAAGTATGCATTCTCGCTATGATTATAAATCAACAAATTATAATTACAACAATTACCAGAAACGTCAGCAAGGTAGAGAAGATTATAAAATTCCTTCCCCACCCCCTAGGGAAGACATTATTTGTTACATTTGTGGGAGGAGGGGACACAAAGCAATTGCCTGTAAAAATAGAAGGTAAAGTGATTTTTGTCAGAATATAAGAACCTATTTCAAAAAGCCAAACCTATTTCTTTGCTTTCGGATATGATATTGTTTCAGATAAGGCTAATTTATTAGTCGATTGTAGGGCTACCAATCAAGTAATAACTGATAAGTCAAAATTTTGAACCAGGAAACCATTTTGTTGAATTGGCTGATGGCAGCTGAGCAAATAACAACATATAACAAAGAAGGATGATGCCTGCATTTATCTACAAAATAGCAAAGGACACGTGTAAATGTATCTTAGAAAATGCTTTACTTTTAAACAAAATATATTTTCAGTACAAGCAGTGACAAAAAATGGTGTACATGTAAGTTTTGAGCATGACAACTGACAATTAATTTACTCTAAAAGAGCAGTTTTCAGCATAACACAGATGTTTATATTATCTGAAAAATATTGTTTCTGCCAGAAATATCACTTACGACTTATATACTTGGTATAAAATCTTAGGCCACTGTAACAAATCTGATATTGAAAAGTTACCCAACTTAGTAAAAGGAATGAAGATAAAACTGACACCAAATTATGCTCTTAACTGTGATATATGCATTCAAGGGAAGATGTCTAATGACAGAAATAAGACTTTGAATTGCAAGGCAACAAAAATCCTTGCACTTGTACACAGTGATTTAGCAGGCCCTATTCAACCCTTGACAAAAGATGGTTATAGATATGTAATTAATTCTATTGATGACTATTCTGGCCATACAATGTTATATTTCTTAAAACACAAGTCCAACACTTTGCTTGCTACAAAGAAATATCTAGTTGACATCACCCCTTATGGCCATGTAAAATGTTTACGAACAGACGACAGAATGTGTGGGTTTACACATTGATAGCTTCAGTGTATATTAGAAATCCCTGTTATAATAAAAACACAAGAAAAAACTCATATGAAAGTTTTACTGGTTCAAAACCAAACTTAAATTAGATGCATATTTTTAGCACAACTTGTTTTTGTTATGTACAAAATAAAACAAAATTGGATCCCCGTTGTGAAAAAGGCATCTTTGTCGGCTATGATAAACAAAGTCCAGCTTAGTTGATTTACTTTCTGGAAATAATGGCAATTAAAAGAGTTAAATGTGTGAAATTTACCAACTCTCACAATAATAGCTCACTTTCGAAACCAGATAATAATACTGAAAATCCAGAATCCTTAGTCACATATGAAGTAGAACCAAAAGACAACCCAAACACTGAAGGGGAGGGGCAAATAAACTGTTATCCCATCCGACAGAGAAAAAGACCCAATTTTTTTTATAGCAGAAGACTTTGAATTTGGTGGTGTTGATTACTGTTGTACTCTGCGTATTATTCCTGCTAATTACTCTGAAGCTGTAAATTCTCCAGATTAAAAAAAAAATGGATTTTAACAATGAGGAAAGAATTTGATTCCTTAGTCGAAAATAATACTTTTGAGTGGCAGAAGGCTCCAAGAAAAAAATATTGTCAGTAGTAGATGTTTTTTTTTTTTTTTACTATAAAAAGTAAAAGTGACAGAGGTCATGAGTATAAGGCTAGTTTTGTAGCCAAAGGTTACTTGCAAATATATAAGGATTTTAGAGAAACTTTCGCCCTGACAACAAATATGGCTCCCATAAGATTACTACTGTAAATAGCAGTCCAGTATGACTTGTTAATTCATCATATGGATGTTAAGAGTGCATATTTAAATGCCCCCTTTGACTATGAAATATATGTTGAGCCACCGGAAGGCTTTAAATGTAATTGGAAATTTAAAAAGTCATTATATGGGTTAAAACAGAGTGGTCTAACTTGGAATAAAACATTCCATACTGATTTAACTACACAAAATTGCGTCCAATCACCTGTTGACCCCTGCATGTACATTCAGAATGTCTATGATCAAATATCCATCATTTTATTGTGGGGTGATGATATATTAATAGCTTTAAAAACTGGGCCACACCTTATACAAATTAAGACAAGACTGAACTAAAGATTCAAAATGACTGATCTTGGGAAATTATCCTGGTTTTTAGGAATACAATTTGAATGTGAAAATAATACTATTAAAATGAATCAATCTAGATATATTGAGAAGATATTATCAAAGTTTGGCATGGCAGATTGCAAGCTATGCTCAACTCCATGTGAAATGGATATAATAAAAACAAGTGACAGCCGATTTAATAGATAGCAAACCTTATGAAATTATTGGCAGTCTAAGAAATATATATATATATATATATATATAATGGTTGCAACAAGACCAGATGTTTGTTATACAGTTACTAGGTTGTCTCAAGACCAAACAAAACCAAATTATTTCCATTTATCGAAGGCAAAATACGTCTTACATTATTTAAAAGGCACGATCACTCTGTCGCTAATATTAAAGAAATCGCAGAAACCCTTGAAATTAGAAGGATTTTGTGACTCAGATTGGGGTAATTTAGATGACAGAAAAAGCAGAAGTTGATTTTGCTTTAGATTGGCAGAAAATAACCCAATGATTTCATGGAAATCTAAAAAGCAGAATTCAGTTGCTTTGTCAACATGCCAAGTGGAATTTATAGCTATTTCATTAGCAAGTCAAGGAGCCTTGTATCTTAGAGCACTATTGAGAACTATGATGGAACTTGAGTCACTTAAGAATCCAACAACTATTCATTGTGATAATCAGTCCAGTATTGTTTTGGGGTAAAAAAAAAAAAAAAAACGGTTGTTCATCAAGGTATCTTAAAAGAAACTCAGCACTGCAGTAAAGAAGCATGAAGAGTGGTTTGATAGAAAGAGAATGGAGGTGGAAGAGCTGATTAACAACAGGAACCTAATCAGGAATAATATGCTCAGCAAGAACACAGAGTCTGCTTAAACCAGATATAAAAAATGCTGTCAACATGTCTGACAGAGATGCTGAAAACACAAAGATAAATAATGGCTGACAAAAGAGGCTGAACTCCAGATACTCGCAGACTCTAATGACAGCCAAAATTTTTACCAAAGCCCCAGAGCTGTGTGGGGACCAAGAGTGAACCACCCAGAACAATTGCTAGCCTTTGACAAGCAAACAATAATCACGAAGAAGTATAATCTTCTTACCAGGTGGAAGGACCACTTTGCCATACTGTTCAATGAACTGTCAATAATGGAACATGTAATTCAACTGGATGGAACTCGACTGGATGTGCAAATGCCCAGACCTGGATGAAGGGAGTAAGGTTATCTCTATGCTCTGTGATAGAAAAAGTCTTCTTGCACAGACAGACTGAATCCAGAAGTTATTAAAAGAGGAGATTGGGGGCTTGCCAAGATATTCTACACCATCTTAAGAGACATTTGGGAAAACTTGGAAGTCACTGCAAACTGGAAGGATGCCCAACTAGTCACTCTCTTTAAAAAGATAAATAGATGAGATAGCAGCAAGTACTGCAAGATCTCATTTCTCTCCAAACCAGGGAACGTGTTCACCTGCTTACTTCTCAACAGACTATCAACCCTCATGGAGGATTTCTTACCCAAGCTCTGCACACACTGAGAAACCACAGACATGATCTTCTTGCGAAAAATACAGGAGAAATGAATTGAACAGAATATGGCCCTGTACATGTTGTTATTTGTCAACTTCATAAAAGCCAGCGACACTGAACAAGAAAGCACTATGGAACATCCTATAGAAACTAGGGTGTCCTAACCACTTGATCAAGCTCTTATCTGCCTTGTATACAGTAATGAAGGCATCAGTCAGCTTAAGAAGGAAACTCATTTGAGGTTCAAAATGGAGTGAAACAAGGCCGTGTTCTTCCTTTCACATTGTTCTCAATTTTTCTTTCTATGGTCTTGTCTGGTGCCTTCAATGATTCCATCCAAAGAATATGGATACAGAGTAAACCAGAGGCAAACCTGTTCAATGTCAGTCAATTTAAATCTGCAAGCAAGACCAAGATTGTTCTGGTATGCTAGCTCATTTTTGCTGATGACACTACCTTTGTAGCACACTATCACCAAAATGCACAAGAAATAATCACCTGTTTCTTGAAATCTGCAAAGGCATTTGAGTTGAAAATAACCTCAAGAAAACCAAGGTTATATATGAACCCCATCCTGGATTTCATAACATTGGCCAAGATATACAAATAGAAGGCTAGATACTAACAAGTAAATGAGTTCAAATATCTAAACTCTATAGTCACCACCAACAACAAAAACAGACAAGATGCTCCAACCTCCATAAGAACTAAATGTGCAGTATACTGTGCTATAGTTCTCTCAACCCTCCTCTACTACACAGAAACTTAGTATACAAAGCAGATGTGCAAAAACTTGTATTTGTCTATCTCATAACCACCCTTTCTAATGGTTATCCTTTTGTATATAATCTGTGATCTCATTTTATTTCCTTGGGTAATCACTCTTAGATATAACATTTTCTTATAACTCCCTTTGAGGAGTTCAGTCTTTCATGTGGGTAGACCTTGCACTTAACACAGTTTGCAGGTTCACTTAGCTGGAGATCCCTCTTTCAATCAAAAAAAAAAAAAAGGTGATAGTTTGGCCAAAGGAGTTTCTTCCAATGATTTCATAACAATAAATCTGGGTAATTCTGTTATTTCATTGTCTGAATCAGATTCAAAGAGATTTCATTATGTTCTTTCACTAGTCCTGTGTTCTACCACTCACGATGGCATCCAAATTTTGCTGGGAGGATACCCATTTGCCTAGGTTGAGATACATCAGCCAGTATAATTGCATCAGTATTCCGAGCCTCTACTAATTTCAAACTTTCAGTAACCAAAAAGTAGTGCCTTAAAGTTAAACTGTAGTCAAAATCTTATTTCTCTTAACATAATTGACTATCAACCACTGTTTTCTAGCACCTTTAAGAGTCAAACTAGGTGACAGACCACTCAGCCACTAGGATCCTACATGTCGCCACCAATGGCCAACATGTGATCTTACCGCTCTCCAGACACATATTCAACAGCTGCAACCAACAAGGTTTGCTTTGTTATGTAGAAAAAAAAGGGGGGGGTACCTGTAAAGCAGTTATTGAAAATCAACTTTTCTTACTGAAGCTTAAATTTATAGGATTTCTTTCACATAAAAAGCAAGGTTTTATTTTATAATAGCATATTCCATATAGGAAAGACATTTCAATCAATTACTTCATATGCTTTTAAAATAGTCAGGTTTATATTTACCTTTGCAGATGGGAAACTTTCATGAAAATATGTTGGCATCCAAGACAGAAGAACAAAAAATGCATTGTTTTCACAAAAATGGCCAACTATGAGAGACCTGAAAAAGCAAAAAAAACATAGATTATACAGAACATCACTAGTTGTTCTTTTCATACATTCAAAAAAGCAGAGAGGAGGCTTTAACTTAATTGTATAGAATTAATGATTTCAATAAGATACTTTTTCCTACTATTTGAGAGTTCAAGATGTGCTAAAAATAAATTGAAAAAAATCTGAAATTTCTTGAAAATAGGTTCAAAACCCTGTTGTGGGTCATCTCATCAATCAAATGATTTATCTGTAAAATATTGGTCTTTTTATTTTAAGAAGAAAGTTTGATTTTTGGATGGGGGGGGGGGGATATTGAATTTTTCTATAAATATTTACAATGCACATCAAAATTGATCAATCAGAATACTGTCTTAAAAGGATTCTATTTCAGATAAATGACATTACTTCTTCATCAATACAAAATTTCAAGTCAACTATATTAAGAACTTGGATAATTTTCGTGATGGGAGGCAGGTGGCCGTATAGTTGGTGCTTTGTGGGGTGTTGCCGCCAGGACTCGTTTAATATTGCTCGCAACATCCTTGTGTAGCTGCCGTCTAGCTTCTTTTCGAGTCGTTTTGTTAGCGTCCAGGTGGTGCATCCATACAGCAGTATCGACACGACCACTGCTTGGAAGAAACCGTGTTTCATTTTATCGGTCAGGTCTGATTTCCATATGACCGATAGGTTATCGATAGCTATCTATGCCTTCGTTAGCCATGTGCCGATGTCTTTTTCAGTTGATGAGACACTGCTTCCTAGGTAGGTGAATTTGTCAACCAGTTTCAGAGAGGTTCCGTCAAGTGTGGAAATGTCGCCTGCTTGATTAAAGCACATATATTCAGTTTTGTGTGCATTAACATGGAGGCCAATGCCTGCGGCAGCTCGTTCCAAACTATGCAGTAGTATTTCGGCTTGGTTCAGGCACACAGGACACTGCTAGAGGAGCAGAGACAAGCTCATAAGTGATGTACTCCTATGGACCCCCACTTATGGCCAAGCAAAAGCAGGACGACCAGCTCAAACATACATACATACATACAGCTGCTATGTGAAGATATGGGATGTAGTTCAGAAGACCTGCCGGAGGCAATGAACGATAGGGAAAGTGGTGAGAGAGGATCAGGGATATCCGTGCAGGCGGCACGACATGATGATATTAAAAACTTATAAAAAGCAAACTGTAATTTTTCAATTTTATTGCTAAACCCATAAATAAATGAAAGAGGATGGATTGATTTTAATGGCATGTCAACCTGTTCAGGGTTATTTTATACCTAGAGGTTAGGGAATTGTGTTCATTGTAAGTAAGTAAAGTAAAGTTAGCGACCATAGTCGAGGGTGACCCGAAGGCTCCCTTTTCGATAGCTACTACACCAAGGTGTAGGGGAGGGCGCTACTCCATTCCCAGGATTGCTCCACTTTACCCTTGAACCGTACCTTATAATGCTGAGTGTTAAGCAAGGTGGTATCAAGTACCATTTTTAAAGTCTTTGGTATGACTCGACCTGGGATTGAACCCAGGTCTCCCGGGCCATTGGCGAACACTCTAAGTGTTCATTGTACATTTCTATATTCATATAGTTTCTTAAGAGTCCCCCCCCCATATGGAGGAATACTTGATATTATACTCATAATTTATACACGATTACATGGTTTTAAGTGATCATTTTCATTTAAGTCATTTCTTTGCAAATAGTAATGGATTCAAGTAACTAATAATAATTCTTACTAAACAATTATAGCTTGAAGTAACTATCCTTAATACAAATAATTTACAATTTTATGGTATCAAATATTCCAAGAAAATAGATACGTTGAAAATTATTTGTATTAGGCCCACCATGGGCCAAATTAATAGCAGTCAACATTTCAAAAAGAAATATTACTTAGAAAAAGCTAAACTAGAGAGTTAGAAAACAAGGGAACTAATCCTGTATATAAAAGGAGACTTAAATAAGAGCATCAATGAAAGTTATGAGACTTACCAAAATGCACACTTAGTAAATAAAGTTAACCAAGGTACTGAAGATGTATCTTTTGGAACTGTCTTTCCTGGTGCCACAACATTATCTGCCAAAGACACCACCACATACTTTTCTCGATGTTTCGAAATTAGGCAATAGCGTAAAAGAAGTAGCCATATTATTCCACATATTCCTGTAAAAGAAACAGCAAATTCAGGAAAACCAAATCAAACAATTCAAATTTATTGAAATTACAAGAACAAAGAATATGAAATGTAAATCATTATCCCCCCCCCCAAATTTTAAGCATAAAACTAAATTAGAATTCCCATCAAGTACAAAACCAATAAATAATAGATGTCTAAATTGCATGCACTCTGTCAAGATGATGAAATGAAATAAAGTATGCAAAAAGAATCTTTCTTTGGTTCAACATTCTCTTTATAAAAAAAAAAAATTTAAAAAAACAAAACAATTACAAATCAAAAATGGGTTATCCGTGAACATTTAGGACTATGAACACATTCACAAAATACTATCTTATTTTATTAAAAGCAGTGTTATGTTCAAAGTGTGTTGGGGAAAAAGTCAAGACAGTAAGATTGAAGTTGAAACTGAAAAAAAAAAAAAAAAAAAAAAAACAGTGACTTGCCTGTAAAATAGAATGCACTATGCCATCCATAGTTATCTAACAGCAAAGAGCCTATACTTCCAGTGAACAAAGTGCTATAAAAGAAAGTAAAGAAGAGAAAATAAATAAATTTTTATACACACAATAATATCCATTATAGGACTTTTTTGTTGTTGTTCTTAAACATTAAAACAGAAAACTACAATTCCATATAATCAGGGGAAAAATTTAAAAAAAAACAAAAAAAAACAAACTTTAAACTTACCCAAGAAAAGATCCCGAAGATACAAAACTATATGTTAAGGATCGTTCTTGTTCAATGACTTTCCTTGATATGATACTAGTAAAACTAGGAAAATGAAAACCTGAAACATATAAAAATAATATCTTAATAATAAAGCTAGAATTAAAACAGAAAACTCAACTGCACTGCACATAAGAAATTATTTTCATAATCCAATGTCAAGTAATTCAGTCTACAAAGACATTTGTCAAATTTCCTAGACAAGGAAAAAAGAAATACTTAAAAACTGGAATCAACTACTAAAAAGAAAGAAATCATTTTTAGAAGAAGCACTTTTTTCTTTGTTAAAATTAAAGACAAACATTTTGATACATACAGCTCCCAGCCAAACAAAATTTTAGGATTTTAAAATGTCAATCAAAAGAATTTATCTCAAAAGCCTATCATTATCTTGATTAACTACATAAGAAATCTAGGTATTTTTTTTTTTCTTTTAATAAAGAAAAGTTTGTCAAAGCAACAAAAAATGACAAGTATTTCATGATTCTTTGTAAAAATTTATCCAATTATTAGAATAAAATTGTCTCATTAATTCACTAGAATACCTGATTATATTGTAGACTCTTTGGACTACACAAGTGATCATTGATAAAGTAAGACTAACACTTTGAGCCCCCAGATATCCAGTAGTTGAGTTCTCAAAATTTTCCTACACACAAATAAAAGCACTAAAAACATTGAAATTTTGCTCCAGGTACAGACATTTTTGTTTTATCCTATGAATGGTAATTGTATTAAGCCTTTCATAATCATTATCAGCTTCAATCAGGTTAAAGGGGCTTTTATTTCTAAACAATTAGGAGAACTATAAAGTTGGTCATGATTATAAAGCTGTGCCTAAACTATTTTTTTTCTTAAAAAACATCAGCAATATAAATAAAATCAAACCTTTTTGCCTAAATGCAAAACAAAGACTGTTTGAAAGTTTTTTGTTTACTTAGCAGATCTTTCATTTTCAATAATCTTTCATCACAGTTTCATTTTATAAAATAAATTCAACACTTTTTCTCAAAAAAGAAAAAAAAAAAAAAAAAAAAAAAAACTGTCTAATATACTAACCATCTTGATTCATTCCCAGCAACATGAGCTACACAAACAATACCATTCCCAGCAACTTTAGTAGCACAAATTATTGTAATTTTATACAAAAGATGCTCTCCAATTTCCTCCATTTCTAGCAGAAGCCCTACTCCCTAAAAAACACAACCACTACCACAATGAACTAAACAAAAGCCTAACTTAACACGTTTAGCTGAAGTTTGACTTCCTTCAAGTTTCTCATAGTATTCTCTATTATATGGGCCTCATCTCAGTGAGGATAATATAAACCCTTATCTCTCCACACAGTCTGCCATACTACTTACCTTTTTTTTTTTTTAGAATGCAGGTTTCTTACTGATAGTTTCATATGTACATGAGGTGTTTTTATAAATATGATCTTTTATATAATATTCTCTCAAATTTAGTAAGGAGGCTACAAAGATTGGTTGTGCTAATTTCAACCACCCTTGTATTGTAATGGTTATAAATCCTTTGATCCTGCTCAGCAACACCCTCTTTATATGTAGCATGTTTATCATAGCTACATAGTTAATAACTTTGCATTCCTTTCACAAATATTTTATCTTGATGAATATATTTGACAAGTTCCACTTGGTTCAATTTTCTCACAATGTTCTCTATTATTTGGACCTTTATCCAAAGCAGAGCAATACAGAAGGGATAAATAAACTGTAATATTGAGATAACAACAAAAGTATATATTATCCAACCCCTCCCCTACAGTCTATTTTTAAGTAGAGTACAGCTGGTTTTTCTTCTCCTAGAATGGTTCCTGTACAAAGGCTTAAGAGTCCAATCTACCTTTAACTGAGAGGAGAAGAGACAGATTCACGCTTTTCCAAAAACAGCCTTGTTTAGGATTTAAACGCGAGTTGCCAAGTTCATTTCCTACAACAAGAACTGTTACACCATAAGCTCCTCCAAAACAACAAAAGGAGCACAAATATGTTCAACTTTTCAAAATAAAACAATTCTTCTCAAAATTACAGACATTACAATTAATTTTTCTTTATCAACCTTTGCTTCGTCTGGCACTCAGGCCTCACGTTGCTCATAGTCCCTATTGTTACTTGGTGTTCTCATCCACATTAGTATCAATAAATCTGTTCAGTATTTAATGATCCAGTAAAAACAAGCACTTTAAACATGACTTCATCATAAGTCATTAATTTGATTGTTCTTATATGAAAATTTTCAAAAATAAATACTTGTTACACAAGTGTATTTTAGCAAGTTCAAATACATTGTCATTTTCCTGGCTACTAAACTACATAAGCAACACAAAGAACAAATTCAAAATTTGTCTAAATAATTCTTGCCATTAGAATTGGGGTTTTTATTTTTTAATTTGCTCTTTAAATATGATATTCTAGAATGCAATATTCTGTACATCACTGAATACTCAACATTATTACTTTTTCTAAAGACATTTTTTATTTTGAAAACAAAGATTATAAAAGAAAGCACACACTCGTCTACACAGGAAAAAAAAAAAAAAAAAAAATAGTGAATATCAAGAGATTTCAAAATTGAATCATTCGTACTGACCTTGAAAGATTCCCAGTAAAACCCGGGATAAAACTAATATATTGAGTGTGACTTGTTTGTCTTTGCTTATATAAATAAGCTGAGGCGTCCAAAATGTGATGAGTGACCAAAATGCAGCAGCAATGGGAAGAACTACATCTCCCCCAATGCGATCACTCAGGTAACCACCAATGAACTGGGTCATAGTATAACCCCAAAAGAACGAAGATAAAACAGTGCCCTGCAAATAAAAATATTAGAAGAATTTAATGAGGTTTACTTTTTTTGTTATATGACACTCACAAAATACATGGGGCTTTCAAAAAGCTGTTCAAGCAACTTAAATATTACATCTTATATTCTTTTTGACTAACACCGAACTTTCTAGAAACAAGTTATAAAAGGAAATTTTTTTCTTTATTATTTGTTTGACCACCTGTGATTTTCATTGTTTCAATATTAATTTTAGGAATTTGAAAAATTTTCCATCACTGCTAGAAATTAACATGTGTATACAACATATTCAGTGGAAAATTTTTCAATATTCATCCAGACAAGCATAAAATGATTGTCAATAAAGCAACATTCAATCTGATTTTTAAAGAAATAAAAAGAATTTTTTAAAAATCATTTCAGTTACTTCCAGTTTGATTTACACTACAAAAAGGTGATTCATTCTTTATCAATCACCTTGGAGAATTTATCTGCTCATATGGCTATAAATTTTAATGAGGGGAAACAATAGCTGAAAAAAAGTTTTTATTGAATTGTGTAAGAGATATTAATGATTCTTCAAATCAATTGTTATTATCTTTATCACATTCAAAATCAAGTGTTTTTTTTATTTTGGTTTATTAATGTTGTTTCATGATATAAATTTGTTAATAAAATCACTAATTTCTTGACCAGAGTTCAAAAACAGTTTGAAAAATTTGGCAGCTTTGATTGTTATATTAAGTGTGCAAAAGTTCCAGCACTTTTAATAAGGCTGTAGACACATGAAAAACCCATTTTTGCAAACACTTCATATATAATGACAAATTTATTAGTTGAAGAATATTTTGTATAAAAGAATTTTTCAAATTATTAACAGGAATCTATAGAGTGCAGCCATTAAATTTACCATATTCCCAAAGGTATTGGGCAGTTTTACAATGAATATTATTTTACAGACTAAAAATGAAATACACGTTATTACTAATTTAATGGTACTATAGCGATAAGGCAAAGATTGATATCTTACTAGCTGAATCCAAGGAAAATCTATTGTTCAATTAGTGTGTATATATATATATATATATATATATATATATATATATATATATATATATATATATATATATATATATATATATATATATATACATATACATACATACACAGAATGTAAAGGAGGGACAAATATTTGTACACATATACAAATTTTTAATTTTTTGTATTTCCAATGAATAAACATAACTGTACTCAAATACATAACAATGAAATATGTATAGAAAACAGAAAAGTTTGATTTAAAAAGAAATTAATCCCATTTATCCATTTTAAATGGGTAAAAAAGTATTCATACAATACATAATAAAAGAATAGATAATCTTCATTCAATACTTTGTAGAATAGTTCTTATTCACTTTTACAACCAACCAACCAACCAACCGTCTTGTAGTTCTCAATGATTTGCAAATTTTAGTTGGTATTTTGTTCCATTCTTTGCATATGGTCTTAAGTTCTAGGATGTTTGTTGGAGCTCTCAATTGGATTTGAATTTTCAAATAACGCCACAGATTCTCAATTGGGTTTAATTCTAGGAACTGACTTGGCTATTTCAGGATATTTAAATTATTTTCAGCCAGCCATTTCTTCATAGATTTTACAGTGTCACAATATCAATTACAGAATTTTCTGTTTGTATTTTAACTAAAAATAACTGATAACATTTTTGGAACATTCTAGAATATTCCACTTGAGTAATCAAGAGTATTAAAGCAATTAAAAATTTTTTTAATCAAATTTGCAGTTTTCACATTTTTTTTCATCCATTAAAATGGATAAATGGGGTTTATTTCTATTAAATCAATTTTTTTCTGTTTATGGAGGTGCCCGTGGTGTAATGGTTATCGTCGTAAGAAATGGATACAGCGAGACGAGTTCAAATCCTGGACAAGACTGATTGCATTTCACATAGCACTAATATCCTTGGGAAAGGTATGAATCCAATTATTCTCCCTCCAGCTATGGGTAAATAGTAGGACAGACTGGGTTCTTCAGCCCTGGTGAGGCAACTAGTCTTGGAGAAGGAAAACTCTGAATTCAAACCTATTAAACTTTGCCTAAAATTTGACCTTGTGTCATATCCTGCCCGAGCAGAGGGGTTGGTAAATAGGATCAATTTTTTTTCTGTTTTCTATACATATTTAGATATTATGCATCTGTGTACAGTTAATTATATGAAAAGTATGTTTATTTATTAGTTGGAAATAAAAAAAAAAAAAAAAAAAAAAAAAAATTTGTATGTATATAAATACCACCCTGACACACACACACACACACACACACACTGTATATAACTGATGTTTGTCTGGGTGCAGGTTCTATATAAAATCTTGGTGTTCAAACATGTTTTCTGATATCAAATGAGTTTCAGATTAACAAAATCCATGAAGAAAAAAATGTTCAAAAATAAATAATTTGTTTTAAAATCACTCATTAAAAAAAGAAAAACTTCAAGGAAAAAAATAAGATTGAAAATGAATGTTTTATTAGTCATTTTCAATTTTATATATATTTTAATAAACTGTTTTGTTTGAGGATTGCTAAGAAATTTTGCTTTGATGATACTGATATAAACCTTCACCTTGAAAATGAGCAACATTAATTTTATTGTGAACTGAACCATCAAAAAGTCAACTAGATTTTTCTCAAAAAATATATTTACCTACACAAAACAAAATCAAATTTTCTATTCAAGATTATATATTTTTGTTATATAAATATATATGCACTATTAATTCAGTAAATGTTCAGAGAGAAATCAACAATGATTTATTTGTCATTTAAAATTTGTGCAATTATTATCCATATACATCTCTATTTTTTTGGAAAAAAATTTATTTGCTCTATGGATTTTATTTACATAGAGCTCTTTACCAGGAATATTTAAATTCAATATTTTATTTCTGAATATTCTTTTATTTGTCCTGATTGGAATTATTCCCTATTCTGGATTGAATAATATATATATATATATATATATATATATATATATATATATATATATATACATACACACACATACTCTGATGAGCTGCTTAGGCAAAACTGTAGTAGGTTAGTTCCTGACTCACAAAATAATTTTTGTCAGTGTGTGTGTGTGTATATTTTATCTAAAACCTACAAAAAAAGTAAAAATTATGGACACTATATGTCAGTTATCTTAACATATGTTTTACAATCTTCAGATAGAAATGTGAAAAAAGTGGTTAATCAACTGTATATAGCATAAAGTATAGTCACATAAGATATTAGTACACAGTTTTGTTCAGCAAGTATTGTGTGTGTGTGGAGATATATATATATATATACACACACACACACACAAAATAAATGAAACAGATAAACTAGAATACATACAAAAATATTTGACTCATTTAAAACTTGATGATAAACAGTATTTTTTCATAAAAGTAATTCCTCTTTTAGGAATTAAAAAAACAAGAACAAAGTAATTGTTCATCAGTTGAATTTTATTGAAATCAAGAAATGTAGTAATGTAGTCAGAGGGAGGTTGTCAGGTTAACAATTCCATCACTTCATCTGCCTGCAGGATCTTAAAACATACAGAGGTGTGTTGTGGGGATGAGTTTCACATAGTCTCTCTACTCATTCACCCCCACCCAACCCTTCCTCTAGAATGTATGCCAAATTCCGAGGACAAAAGGTAAGACAATGGTATATATGCATATATACCAGGTATTAGAAAAGAAAGAAAATACAACTTACCGATTCTGTTTTATCCCAATGTAATTCTTTGGCCAGCGAGACCACACACAATGGCATAACTGTGCGGCATGCATATAACATGGCACCCCCACAGAATAACCCGCACCCCCATTGGCGCTTCTCTTGTCTAAAGAAAAAAGAGAAAAAAGTTCAAATGTAATAGTCAAACTAAGAAAATAAATGTACATAATATAAGGTTTCCTTTTTTCTTTTAAATTTACTAGGTACAGCTATATATTTAAATCTACTAGGTACAGCTATATATTCAAATCTACTAGGTACAGCTATATATTCAAATCTACTAGGTACAGCTATATATTCAAATCTACTAGGTACAGCTATATATTCAAATCTACTAGGTACAGCTATATATTCAAATCTACTAGGTACAGCTATATATTCAAATCTACTAGGTACAGCTATATATTCAAATCTACTAGGTACAGTTATATATTAAATCTACTAGGTACAGTTATATATTAAATCTACTAGGTACAGTTATATATTTAAATCTACTAGGTACAGTTATATATTTAAATCTACTAGGTACAGCTATATATTCAAATCTACTAGGTACAGCTATATATTCAAATCTACTAGGTACAGTTATATATTAAATCTACTAGGTACAGTTATATATTAAATCTACTAGGTACAGTTATATATTAAATCTACTAGGTACAGTTATATATTTAAATCTACTAGGTACAGTTATATATTTAAATCTACTAGGTACAGCTATATATTCAAATCTACTAGGTACAGCTATATATTCAAATCTACTAGGTACAGCTATATATTCAAATCTACTAGGTACAGCTATATATTCAAATCTACTAGGTACAGCTATATATTCAAATCTACTAGGTACAGCTATATATTCAAATCTACTAGGTACAGCTATATATTCAAATCTACTAGGTACAGTTATATATTAAATCTACTAGGTACCGTTATATATTAGTAGCTGAACCAGTGGAAATTCCATGAGAAATAACAACAAAGATTATCCATTATCTCATGCCTCTTCTCTCATCCTTTACTTATATCTTCTTATTCTCTACCCCATCATTTTCAATCTTTGTTGCTTGTTTTTTTTACCTCATTCTAATACAAACATGGATTAGGTTTATATATGAAAAAAAGGAATGACCGATTTGAATGGCATGTCAACATGCTTACATTTTTTGTGGAGTTGTTTCTTAAGTTTTTTTTTGGTGGGGAAGACATGGTCCTATCAAATACAAATAATTCTTAAACTTATCTGACCCATACATGGGACCCTAACAGGTATCACGACTCTGGATCAGAGTGGACTTGGGAGTAATGGCAATAAAGGGGTATTCCACACTCTCCAGAACTGGAGCCTCATTATCTAATGAAGTTCAGTATTATACTCCAGATAGCCTTTTTTTTGTGGAAAGAGGGTCTTATCCCTCGGCAGGAAGGATACAGTCAGCATATTCTAAGTCCCACCAATAGAGCAGGGGGGGAAGAAAAAAAAAGAAAGAATGCACAGATATTTTTAAAAGTATCCTCTTATCTTTCTTTTACTGTATCTCTCAAAGAATTTCTAATTCATTACAAGTTTTACACCTTTCCATCACACTACCTACCTTATATTTACTGTCTTTATTGTCCCAATACCCAACCAGCAAACATATATATATATATATATATATATATATATATATATATATATATATATATATATATATATATATATATATATATATATATTCAATAAATAAGATGAATTTTGCTGAAGGAATGGGTAATAGAAAGCATTGTTTACAGTTATACCTTTTCAAAGAAATCAAAAGTGATAAGTTCTTTTATGTCCCAGAAAACTTTCAGCATGACTTTAACTGACTATTCTGCTTGGAACTTTTTTCTGGAGAGTCAGTGTTTCTACTCAATAGACTCTTTTTGATTCAGGTTTGTCGAGGCAAACCCAAGTTCAGCCCATTTGTAAACATTTTCATTAAAACATGCTTCTCTGTACATTTATAAATTTCACATGGTTTGCACTTCTCAGCCACCTGAAATTTGAGGACAGACCTCTGTTCAAGCACTGTTTGATTTGCCACCATTTTGAATAGTCTCAAAAAAAATTTCCCTAATTAATTGAATGACCCTCATATATTTCTCCTTCCACCTTATTTTCCAATAAACCACCTTTTCTTCTTCACAGCCTCTTCTCCCCACTTGCTTTTCTCAATTCCTTTCCCACTTATAATCATATAAGTTTTTCAGTCAGAAGGCACAATTAATTCCAACTGAAAAGGAATCAGACAGATGATACACACTGATTCTAAGCAAAAATATAGTTGTACCTACAGACAGAACAATAATATTGATTATAAAAAATAACTTTCAGCTGAAATCAGATACTTCATTGTCATCATACATAGAAAAGTTCATAGGCTGACCGAGATAAACTCATGGAATGTGACCAAATAAGGTTTTCAACATAGTTGTCCTTGCAGTCTACACAGTTCTTCCATCAGTGTTACAGTGCTTGAATCCCATTGATAAACAAGTTATCAATAGTAGATATGACATTATCACATAAACTTTTCAGTCCCTCCGTCCCTTGTAACAGCCATAGATACAAACAAGCAAAATATAGCAGTTCCTAAATCAAAGCAATAAATAAAGAAAACAATTCCACATGAAGATGATAATTTCTTAAAGTCAGCTACAAATACACAATAATCAGAGTTTCATCATCAAGGAGTGCCTATAATATAGATTCCTTTGATACTTTCTCAGCCAACATTTATGTGGCCATGTGTAAGAGTCCATAGGAGATTGTTGTTTAAGAGTTCATCCTTACTTCTCTTGCCTTTGTTGAGGCATTTGTGGTCTTGAGTAGTCTAGTGTGTCCATGAAGAGTACTACCATCTATGCACACCTCGTATTAACTGTTAGCCAGGGTTTCTACAATCCTCACTGTTTTTTGTCCACCACCGTGGATATGGTTTGTCTTGGTTTTGCATTTGCAAAGATTCACCCATCTGGAGTTTTCAGACTGGGTGACTGTGTGTGTGTGTGTGTGTGTGAGTGAGATACTGTTTCTGGTTTAGTCGGTCCTTTTTTGGCCATCAACATTTTTCCCCTCAATTCCTTGATCTCCCTCTAATGTCTGTGTATTTGGTACTTCTCATGAAGGTGACCTTTAATTGCATGGCTGTAATAGCATCCGAGCTAGGTGACATACCCATGTTCTGGTTGGGTGTGTTCTGATGAAAGTTATGTCCAATCCTATTTACCCAACCCCTCCGCTCGGGCAGGATATGACACAAGGTCAAATTTTAAGCGGAGTTTAACAGGTTTGAATTCAGAGTTTTCCTTCTCCTAGACTAGTCGCCTCACCAAGGCTGAAGAACCTAGTCTGCCCTACTATTTACCCATAGCTGGAGGGAGAATAATTGGATTCATACCTTTCCCAAGGGTATTAGTGCTATGTGAAATGCAATCAGACTCGTCCAGGATTTGAACTTGTGTCGTCGTGTCCACATCCTGCGACGATAACCATTACACCACGGGCAAAGTTATGTCCAATGGCCTCTTCCTGTTATCACCTGTAATGATTGATGCAGGTATGTATTAAATGTGCTTGATCTGAAATGGTCCCACAGCCATTGCTCAAAACAGCTCCTATTGCATTTAATCAGAGGGAATATGGGATCTTTATCCCAAGTGAGGTGTGGTTCTGTTTATGACTTCTGTCTGTTTGCAGGATGACTTGCTGTTCCTATTTTTCCTGATGATGAATATCACTAAATGATGCTTCATTGAACTACTTGCCAATTCAATACTGGGTACTTTCTTTGGTTTTCAACACACTTTTTCTAAGTGGGCCATTATTTTGCAATTGAAGTACCGCAGCTTAACTGCTGGACAGTTTTTTGTCATCTCAGTCCATTGAGATGTCATATCTTTCCACACTCTTGGCATGCCATCCTCCGTTCTGACTTCATGATGTAAGTAGGGCTAAACTGCTTTGTAAGTGGAGAGTTGCAAGCCAACCCTTTTGAATTTTGTTCCAGCATCATGAGAGTATCAGCTTCAGTTATTACCTTCCCTTGGTGTTCTGTATTAGTGAGACTCACTACAAACTGACCAACCACCATGTCTTCTGAACAATTGACTCACAGAAACACTTGCAACACTTTCATTTGGTCAGTGGGTAAATTCACAGAACTTTGCCTGTGACCACAACCTTGTTAAGTACTGTGTGAAACTCTTCTCTTATTATCTCATGTTGTGGAACATCTGCCTACGTACATCCTTGTGTAAGCCTTTAACAGCAACAAGTCGTATATTTTAAAGAAGTTGCTTTTCTGTGGTTGTGTTGAGGGTTTCTGTCTCCACCAAGTCAAACAATAATCAATATTTACTTTAATAGAGTATGTGGTCCTTAACTGATTTTGGATGGGTTTGTAAGCCCACACATTTCCTTATATCAATTCCATGAATAGTGCCGAATCACTGTCAGTAGAACTCTGTTCAATAATGGTCTTTCTGGTTTTTTTCTAAAACTGATCTCTTTTGAATATTTTCTCAGCTGGCCCAGTCAGCTGGGGCTGCAGAATACACTGACTGCATCTCTGCAGAGCATCCTGTTATGACACTAAACAATCTAATGGTGAGGCTTCAGTAATGCTGGAGCTTTGAGGAATGCAGAATACCCCTTCATTGCCATTGCTCCCATGTCTACTCTGGCCCGGAGTAGTAGTACCTGAAAGGGTTCTATCTATGGGTCAAATAGAACAGTTTGACATTTAAACTGTGTACTTACGCTAGATTGAATTGTTTGAAATAGAATTGTTTTTACAATTTACAATGTAAAGAAATGACTGATGTTAGTGATACGTAGTAATACTTGGAACCATTTAACTTTGTTGACATGCTAAATAGAACTGTTTGATCATTTAACTATTTGTTCATTAGATAGAAATAAGTGAAACCATTTAACTGTGTGAAAAAAATTAGCTCAGCCTCATTTAAAAATGTTATCAACAAAACGTGTTTACAAATCTCATTTGATATATATGTATAGAGTATTTGGCATTAAATAACCTACAATAGTTGATATGCCATAAAACCCAACCAAATCATATATATATATATATATATATATATATATATATATATATATATATATATATAAATAAATAAAGAGGATTTAGCATTAAATGACCTACAATGATTGATACATGGTGCATTCAATATGTTTCCAGACTTTTTTTGTCCTGGCATTTAAAATTGTCGTAGACTCTTGAAAATTCAGTATATTATTGCTATACATCTTATGATTTGACTGACCAATTTTTATGATTTCAGGTTCAAATGAACAGCTACAGCAGCAATTGGAATACACCCTACTAAAGCCTGATTGTCCCAGCTGGTAAATTTAAAAAATGCAATCTGGATGTGAGGACACTTTAGAAGAACGATATGCAATAAAATTCTGTTTTAAACTTGGAAAAAATGCCACAGAAATGCATGGAATGCTTCAGACTGCTTTTCGACCATCTTGCATGAATTGAGCATCAGTTTTTGAGTGGCATAAGAGATTAAAGGAAGGAAGGCAGGGAGGCTGTGAGGGATGATGAGAGGTGTGGGAGGAGTAAGGAACTCAATACACCAGAGTTCATTGGCCAAAGGGTTGGGGTTACTATGTTGAGGTTTTAAGAGAGTTCAGGAAGAGATTCCTATGGAAGAGGCCAGCACTCTTCAAATCGGGTCAGTGGCATTTCCACCAGGACAATGCACCAGTCCACAACTCCATCCTTGTCTCAGACTATTTAACCAAGATGGGCATCAAGACAGTTTCTCACCGTCCCTATAGTCCAGACCTTGCTCCCTGTGACTTTTGGTTATTTCCTATGCTCAGAGGCTGTCGTTATGAGACAATTGAGGAGATGAAAGGTTATTGACACACTCACACAAGAGTACTTCCATGGGGCCTTCCAGAAGTTGTTGGAACAGTACAACAAGTGCATTGCAGCCAGAGGAGATTACTTTGAAGGGGACTAGAGTTTCATGTATGTACTATCAATAAAAGTGCCCATACGAAAAAGTCAGGAAACTTATTTAATGATCCTCGTATGCCATAAAATCCAACCAAACCATTCTCTCAGCAAAGCTTGTCGATCTCTTTCTGCAATTCCACTAGTTGCTGAACAAATGGTAAATATTAAAAACTTATGGCATTCTGTTTTAAGGCCATTTCTAAAATGTTTCACCAGAAGGGCACATGTCCATCCTAAATATGCTGGCAGGTAAATAGTGTCTGCAGCACTATGTAACAGTGTTCATCCAAAGTCAAAAGGTGCTAGTCTGCCCAAGTCCCATAATATTTAGACTTTTTCCTCCTCACTTGTTTTCTACCAGTGAACACTTTCAGTTTGTCCCACTTTTCCCCTTCAGCCTTTCTACTTTATAACCTTGAACTTTAGAAATGTTTATTTTAAATATAAAAATAGCTTCAATATAGTAAAGAACCTGATATAACAAAATTGTAAAAGGAATAAATAAAAAGTATTTGTAAAATCTTAATGTCCAATATATAACTGGATTATCAGATGGATTAACTGAAATGTTCATTTAGTTTATCAATAAAACCAAAAAATATTTTGGTCCACACTTATAGAACATATTCATCATTTTGTTCCACTTTTATCATTTATCAAGAAACTTCATAATTCTGTCGTACAATAAATACCTTTCTCAGCCAAATAATGATTTAAGTAGCTTTTGTAGTCTTCTAGAGACTTTTAAAAATGTTCTTATTAAGAATATTTTTAAAGAGATAGAGAGAGAGAGAGAGAGAGAGAGAGAGAGAGAGAAAAAAAAAACAACAGAAAGAGTAAAAGAATAACTGCTCATCAAAAAGTGACATGTCTAATAAATACAGTGGGGAAGTGAAAATTTCTTAGCCAATCTGTAATAATTTTACCTAATCTCCCCTAGAAATATGCAGTCTCAGGATATTTATCATGGTAAGTGATACACTTTCTCTAAAGTAATTCCAGGAAGATACTTTTCATCATTTTCTGCCTTTAATTAGTCTAATTACAAGTCCTACAAAAAGTGACTTCAGAGACGAGAATTCCTTTCCAATCCTTCATTATATATTTACATTTTTTATGGAGTTGTTTCTGAAAAGTTTTTTTGCACATGGTTATATGATATTAAGTATTCCTATCTAATACTAATAATTATATGGTTTCAAATAATTATGTCTATTTAATAATAATTATTTGTTTGCACACAGTTATATGGTTTCACTAGATTAATTATCCTCGGTAAATAATTATAACTTCAAGTAACCATTAAAACAAATAATTTAGTTTTTTCTTTGTTTAATAGCATATCAATCTTTGTGGGTTATTTAATGCTAAAGCCTTCCTTGTCGAAGAAAAGCAGTGATACTATTTAACCCATAACTGGGGTGGGGGTAAGAGCATTCATACCTTTCCCTAGGATATTAGCTCAAAAGTGAATGTAATAGAGGGACTCAAATTCAAACTCAAGGTTACTTCAAGGCTACAGTCCAGTACTTCAGCCATTATGCCACAGGGACCCCCACAATAATTTAATATAAGTATTCATATCCAAAACTAATAATTTTTAAATTGATCTCTATTTGACCCATAGATGGGATCCTAACAGGTGCTACTATCACTCCAGGTCAGAATGGATCTGGAGCCACACCATTAACTGCAATTTAGTGTCATACTCAGGACACACTCTTTGGAGGTGAAGTGTTATACCCCTACAAAGAATACAGTCAGTTTATTCTAAGTTCCACAAACAGGGAAAATTCTTAAAGGGCTTCATATCAAAGCAACCAATATAACCATGATAATATGTAAATAATTTTCAGTAGCAGATTTGGATATTTAATGTTATGTTGGCTAAATGTTATTTAAGTCTAACACACAGGCCTCAGGTTGCTTACAGTATCTACTGTTCTTTTTTAGTTACCCATCTCAGTAGTGAACAAGCTCATCATTGCTCAACTTCTATGTTGGCTAAATGTTAATTGTTCTCATCTTAATTTGATTGCCTTTCTAGGAAATTTTATTCTTTGAAAATTGTTTTAGTTTCAGACTTTTTTTTCTTTAAATTTTAATTATGCAGTCCAGTCTGCCAATACTATGAAAATATTTTGTCTTCAGAGGAATTTAATGATAGAAAATCAAAAATAAATTTTAAAAATCAACAACAAGCCAATCCTAAAATATAACAAAGACTATTTAAAAAAAATAAGAAAAACCTTTTGATAAACTCTAATATTTTATATATTCATTTTACATATTACATCCTCTTATTTAATTAACATATTACATTCTCTTGTACAAATGCTTTAAAGCTAGATCTTTATTTCTGTATTTTTTTCAATAAAAGAAAAATATTAAACAGATGAACCATTTACCAATATCTTATTGACTCTTATTAGCATTTTTTTCATCTCTAAGTGTAAGGATCTCTTTTATTATAACAAAGTAGAGAAATAATCACTGATTATTAAATCTACTGGTCAATAAATAGCAGACATTTTATTAATCACTCAAGAAAATCTTGTGATTTTGGATAAATCATTTTACAATAATTATCATTCAATATTAGCTTTCTACCATTATCTTAAAGTACATCTAATAAAGTTGGTAGGAAAAACACCAGAACTTAAGATTAAATCAATCTATAGACAAAATACATTATAGACAGCTGAAAACTTGCCCTACATGTAGTATTTTAATCTAATAACACTCAACTTCAGTATTTATAAGATAATAAATAGCAATGAGGGGGTTAATGTTTATGACTCATCTGGTGTCCATAGCCCATAATATAAATATAAACACATGAACATTTTTTTTTAAGTCTTTCTTTTGAAAAATTCAAAGAGTGTGTGTGGGGGGGAGTGATATCTTTGGTTTTTCTACTATATAATTTGCAGCTTGATGTTTACTTTATATGTTTAAAGAAAAAGATAAAGATTTAGTTTAGTTAACCTGATAGACATAAAACAAGGGTACAGTTTAATATTATACTTAAATTATAAATTGAGTCTCATTCCATCTAGCCTAGTAGGCTGGAGCTGTAGAATACACTGACTTCATCTCTGCAGAGGGGTAAGACCCCCACCACAATGAGTGTCCTGATATGACACTAAACTGCATCTGATGATAGAGGCTCCAACCTTGGAGATTTGGGTAATTAGGAGAACCTGTTCATTGCCATTGTTCCCAAGTCCACTCTAACTCGGAGTGGTAGCACCTGATATAGTCCTATCTATGGGTTATGTATGGGAACTGTTTGACCATTTAACTGAGTGTAAACAAATGACTAATGTTTAATTGAATTTTTAGTGAGACATAGCAATACTTGCAATCATTTAACTGTGTGCAAACAAATGAGCTGGACTCTTTTATAAAAAGTTATCTACAAAATGTGTTTGCAAATCATATAATGGAAATGTATAAAAAGAATTTGGCATTAAATAACCTACAATGGTTGATATCCTATCAAACCAAACCAAACCCATCACTTTGGGGTTTTTGAAAACTAACATTAAAAATATGCTCAAATGTATCATTAAAAATTGCAGAAAATTTAATGACTATAATTCTAGAGCTTCTCAAAAAAAAGAAAAAAAAAGCATATTGGTGCAGGGGGATTAGATTTACTAGTTTGCATTTATAAATCCCTTTATAACAGGAGAAGAAAAATCATGTGGATTAGTTGCCAGATATTGTAACATCTAGCAGAATGGCTGATTGGGTGTGATGGTTTCTAGTAATGTATCATTCAAACATGACTCATTCAAAACATACGAGTTATTTAAATGAACAGACATTCTGCTTCTGAAATTGTTAAACCATTTTGGCATTACACACCAGCAACCTAATATTTAGGATCATCTCAGTGCCCACTAAACACATCTTTCCCATTAAAAAATAATTCAAGAATTAAAAGATGCATTTTCATTTATAGTTTATTGGTTCTATACAAATTGCATTAAACATTGGTTAATTAGTTGTTTAGTAATTTAATATTCAATCAATTTATTTGGAAGTGAATAGAAATTAAATTTGGTTTCAAGAGCAAGAGGAGCATCCAATAGAAAGTTTAATAAACTCTGATCTAGATTGTCCTTGAGTTATGTGATGACAGACAGAAGAAAAAAAGATATTTGGTGAATCAAAGTAAGATGTATATGAAAAATGGCTGATATGATCTTTCTAATAACAATTTATAAACAACATTGTAGAACTTCAGTTACTTTAAGATATACAGAAATCAAGGCATATATAATTATATATAATATATACTGAACAATATTTCATGTCTGATTTTAATCTAATAGGGAAATATATAAGCAAGGAACTATTATAAATACATATTAGTATGTTGAAGGAGGTGTGCCTGGTATAACAGTTATTATCATTGGAAATGAAATTGGTGGCTCAAGTTCAAATCTTGAGCAAGGCAGTTTGTGTTTCACTATGTACTAATGCCCTTAAGGAAAGACAAATCAATCTCCTCTCCCCTCTGCTATGGGTAAATAGGTAGTTTGGGTTCTTTAGTCTTGATAAGGCAGCCAAAGCTAAAGAACTCTGAATTCAAACCTACTTTACTCTGCTTCAAAATTGACCTTGTGTCATATCCTGCCTATGGTGGAGGGATTGGGTAAATACATATATTATTATGCTGAAGTTTATGCATTTGTGTGTGTGTGTGAGTGAGCATCACAGCTCAAGTGGAAAGGTTATTTGCATGGATACTAACTTGATCTCAAGTTTCAATATAAACTATGTATGGTTGATTTCCAAAGTGGTTTCTGGAAGTGATCAGATGTTAAAATATCATTTGGTTTATTTAACAGCATATGAATTCCTTATGGGTTATTTAATGCCAAAATTTGATTCATTTGTTAATGTTTGATTGGAATCATATTTCAAATGTTCCACTGCATCTTTTAAAATTGCCCTTTTATAATTTTCTTTACCCAGCTATATGATCTCAAATATTAATACAAAAGTTCCATAATTATATGGTTTCAAGTAACTATTCCTATTTAATCATTATTTGTTTGCACATAGTTATTTAGTTTCAAATATTCTGATCTCATACTAGTAATTTGTGCACAATTATATGGCTTTAAGTAACTATTACAATTTGATTTTAATAATTAATACTA
The DNA here is from genome assembly GCA_963585895.1 of Sepioteuthis lessoniana. Lineage (NCBI taxonomy): Eukaryota > Metazoa > Mollusca > Cephalopoda > Myopsida > Loliginidae > Sepioteuthis > Sepioteuthis lessoniana. The sequence continues at coordinate 119,753,215 of OY757913.1, read as the reverse complement.
ATAACTTTCTAATAAACTTGTTAGGGTCCCATCCATGTGTTAGATAACCCATGGATGGGACCCTAACAGGTACTACCACTCCAAATCAGAGTGGACCTGGGAGTAATAGCAACTCCAGAACTGGAGTTTCATCACTGGATGCAGTTTAGTGTCATAGTCAGGATCTTATCCACCTCTGCAGAGGATGTAGTTTGCATATACTAAGCCCTGCTGAAAGGATGCACAACAAAAGTAATGGCCTACAAGATTAGCTTAATAAAAAAATTCTCCATTGTGATACACACTGGCAATTCATGCACTAAATCTAAGCAAATATAGTTTAGTTTTGTACCCAGCATACTCCCATTTCTGTGGGAGAGGGTGTGCCTTACCCCTCTGCAGAGGATGCAGTCAATGTATTTTAAGTCCAGTAAACAGGACACAGCAAAATATACAATTTCTAATCAAAGTGACATAGAAACTTTGATATGAAGTACAAATCTGTTTTTGGACCTCCTAAATAGTAGGGCAAATGAAATTAGACCCACGTCTTTTGCATGGCCAGCTATATGTTAGATGTTCAGCTTTAAGTACTGAATTAATGTTTGTTTGGAGTTTTTTCATGTTTAAAACTCTTTATTGCATATTTGTCATGTTCATATTTCTGCATCTACAAAATCTTACAAAAATACATTAGAATTATTTCATTGAAGACGTATCCTCTAATTATCAAATTGTGATCAATAGTGATATAAGCAAACAATATACAGTAACTGTAAAAAAGAGACATCTGAAAGACTTACTCCTAACGAGGAATATGAAAACTTGGTTATCACTCATATAGAAGCAGCAACTTAGTGCATACCAAATGTACCAAATGTAGACTTCCATGAGAGTCAATAGCAGTTAAGGAAAAAAAAAGGGATCCTTACTTAATAAAACAAAGCCAACAAATGCCAACATGCAGGAACTTAAAGCACAGAGAAAACACATACCATAAAGAAAAACTAGAATACATTCAAGGTCAAATCAATAAAATCAGAAAATTAGTAAAAGATAAACAATCATAATCAGTATGGCAGACAGTAAATGAAGAGAATGGAAAGAAGAGCACCTCAAGAATAAAACTTTAAGCTGCCAGCCAAGAAGAAAGACGTGAGAAGTGGAAAAAACATTTTAAGAATCTGCTTAGAAATACACAAGAAATCACTGATAAACCTACTTAAATAATTATTAATAGCCAACTAAACATCAAACTAAGACAGTTTACAGAGGCTGATCTTGACAAAGTAATGAAAAAAAATTAAAAGCAGAAGTTTCAAGTTCCAACAAAATACTTCTTGAGTTATGGAAGACAAGGAAATTTGACAACAGACTTCTATGATTATACAATGCTGTCTAAACTAAACACAATAGACAAATGAACAAAAGGCTGCATCTTCCTCTTTCCCCAAGATAGGTGACCTGAGAATAACTAAGAACCATAACTCTTATGGTTATTGCTGCTAATGTTTATTATGTCTTGCTTCTCAATCCTATCTGACATGAAGTAGAGAAAATTCTTAGGAAAAATCAGAATAGCTGGCAGAAAAAGCAATCCATAATTTCTCAAGATTCTAACTATCAAATCATCAAAGGAGTACATGCAAAAAATCTTGCCCTACATGTATTTTAATCTAATAACACTCAACTTCAGTACTTATAAGTTAATAAATACCAATGAGAGGGTTAATGTTTATGACTCATCTGGTGTCCATAGTCCATAATATAAATATAAACACAAGAACATTGTTAGTGAATTTCTCCAAGACATTTCATTCCATATAAAAAAATGGAGCATATAGTCTCCCTAAAGAATCTGTTACTGTTATAATGATACTTCACAAAAATATGAAAGCAAATGGTTTGCTCAGCCGCTATAGTGATACCAACTACTTTGACATAGCACACTCTTTCTTTAATCATATCTAATATATATATTCCATCATCAGTATCTTCGTCTCTATATAACTAGTACCCTTCATTGTAGTCACTATTCTTATCAATAGGTATATGTAACCATGGTAATAATTGTATTTTATAATATACTTTTTCAGTTTCCCATAAACTACAAAAAAAAAATTCCAAAAATAAAGCTAGAATTTATTTTCTCATTCATACAAAACTCAAAATTTATTTTAAAAATAGGATTTATGAAATAACATTTTCCATTATAAAAATTTCCTTTGGCAGACATTAAGTTTAATGTTGAGTTACAATTTAGTTTCTATAAATAGGATGCAACTAGTATAGAAGTAAAGTTGTCTCCCTTTAGTCGAGGGCGACCAGAAGGCTCCCTTTTCGATAGCTACTACACTGAGGTGTAGGGGGTGGGCGCTACTCCTTTCCCTGGATTACTCCACTTTACCCTTGATATATACCTTATATTGCTGAGAGTTAAGCAAGGAGGTATCAAGTACTATTTTTAAAGTGTTTGGTATGATCTGACCTGGGATTGAACCTAGGTCTCCCGGACCATTGGCGAACACTGATATAGTAAACATCAAAAAATGACCAATTTACATATGTATCTGCTATATTGTTAATCCTCTGCTATTTACTCTCTGAAACCTTAGAAAATTGAATCATTTAAAATTTGAAAAAAAAATTAAAGGATTTCAAAACATCTTTTAAAAATTTTCTGTAAAAACTTATTCAACTGGAAAAGTAAAAAAAAATTTTTCATTTTTTTCCCCTAAATTTTGAAAATGTCCTTTTTTTATAAAATTGTTCTTTAATAGACTTTCAGATTAGAAAAGAATTTAATTAAAAAAATAGTTTCATTCAAATAATAACATAACATTTAATTCAAGTTGGTAAAATCAATTTATAGAAATTAGAATCTATTCTATTTTGTAAATGTTCAGGTGACCTAATAGTTGTTACATTGTTAGACACTCAACCCTGTGTGTGAGGTTTCAAATCATACCTAAGCCATTCATTTTACAGAATCCAGCATAATAAATTCATTAGAATAAACAAGTAAATTTAGTAATGAAAAAGAAAGAAATTGCAAAGAGATGAGTAGTAGTCTAAAATTAGCATTCAATATTTATTTCCCTTGAGGAATTCATGCACAGAGTTATTGGAGCGTAAATGGACATCACACTAAGTTTCAAATTGAACTGGAAATTACATTATTCTAGAAGAACATTTTAATACTATTGTTCTAACAAAAATCTAACTACAATATACTGTTATCAGATTTAAACCTTTACATGGGCCATGTAAAACTAGCTAGCTATCATTTGTGTACCAACAATACTTTTCTAGTTTTGTACTATGTTTATGACCGACTGAAATTATTGCCCCCCTTGAAATAATTTGCAAGCCAACACAAATGGAGTAGAAACCACAAAATAGCAACAGTTAATACTTGACAGTCAACCACTTTCAATTACATGTCCTGTCATTTTAACAATGAATACAAATGGAACTACCACTGCAGAATTTTTGTTGAACAAACCCAACTATGGCAGTAGGTCAATTCTATGAAGCAGCAAGTGAGAAAGAAACAGTCGACAGAATAAATTTCCTCTGAAGCTAAATGTGGAACATCACACAAAAAACTTCATTTCCTTTAATAGATTTTAAGTTGGTTATGTTATAAATGTTATCAATGATTTAAATGTTGCCAGGATTTGAACAAAGTGAAATTATATATATTTTACACCATTGAGCACTTCTTAATGTAAAAGCTTATTTGTATTTCTTATATATATATATATATATATATATATATATATATATATATATATATATAAAAATCACACTTTTTCTCAGTCTATTCTATGACGTGGGGAATAATAGGCTTTCCCCTGCCATGCTGGCCTCTATGTTAACAAGGGGGAGAGTTGTCATACTTGTAAACTGGTTGCCCACCACCAACAAGGAAGTCCAGCCTACCCTAGGATTTTAACCATAGCTTCTAAAGAGAAAAGATGGATTCGTGCCTTTCCCAAGGGCATTAGTCTAAAGTCAATGCGAACATTATTGGCTGGAATTTGATTTTGGCTTGCCAGTTCCTTTCTGATAAGCTTTAAGTTACATCCACCACCACATAGGCACACTAACAAGCTAAAAAATTTTAAACAGCACCATGTGGCAAGAATGACAGCTACTGTCTTATAACAACTGCTCAAGTCAATGTCAGAGTTAGCTTCAAGTACTTCATTTTGACATGTTGAATGCCTGTTATGAACAAGTGAAAAGATTTTTGACTTTGATAAAAAGGTCAGAAGATTAGGTCAAAGCATTTCCTAAACAACATGGCTTGTCATGTGCCCATGTTCAATTGTAATTAGGACTATCAGCAATGATCAAAGGAGAGTGTGTATTGGGGGGGGGGGGTGATCACCAACCACTAACAAAGCATTGGGTAGTCAAGACTTAACAAGTGAACAAAGGTTTTCCTGCCAAGTAACAGCAAACTGGAAGGCTGCTGTAGCACAAACTGAAAATAGCAAAATGAAGGAAGGAATCTATCATAACACACAGAATGGTGATCTTGCTGTATATTGGATTGTGTAGTTGCAGGACTATTAGAGTACCCATGCTCATCAACATCCATTAGCCAAAACATCTTTAACTGGCATCAGAACTGACTCTTGTATCAATGGAATAAGGTCTGCTGGTTCAATGAGTCTCACTTTCTCCTGAATAAAGTAGATGACAAGATGCATGTATATTGTTACCCTGGAGAAAGTAATGGCACCAGGATGCACTGTGCGACAAAAACCAACCAACAGACAATGATTTGGACAATGTCCCGCAAGAAAATACAGAGTCCTATCATTCATGTAGGAGATACTCTGTTGTATACTACCTACTTCTGCCAGGTAGATTAAGTGCAATCCTTCTTTGTAACAATCTTCTAGGAGAAATAAAATTAAAATGTGAATTTGTCATGAACCTAATCTGGGATAAGGAAGGCAAGTGAAGTTTGATGATAAAATACAAGGGTTAGCAAAGACAACCAACACTACATTTCTATAGTGTTGTGTGTGTGTGCATATATATATATATATATATATATATATATATATATATAATCCAAGTGAGAGCAAAAGAAAAACTTTCAAAATAAAAGTTGAGTTGATAAATCCAGAAAAGTATTAAAGAATAACATTTTTCAAATCAGTCGATAGAAAATTGACATTCAGTTGAAAACAACAAAAAGGTTGTTTTTTAACATGAAATGATTAGGCATGAACCCAAATCATTTCTATTTGAATAACTAAACATAAAGGCTTAAGAAAAATTTTGCTTAAAATTGATCAGTCACATCTTTCAGCAGGAGAATCAATTCTGCTACAGTGCACAAATTGTATGGGAATAATTTTCAGAACATGAAGACTTCATGTTTTTGCCTAAGCCATTAAACTTCCTAGATTTCAATCTTTTTGAAACAACTAGTTCACTCTTCAGAACTTCTACCATGTAACTAGCAGCAGTTAAAGGACTTTCTGTTAACATCTTGCCACCAAATCCAAAAAGCCCTACCAACAAGGTTTAGAATACATCAACTGCATCATCTGCAGAGGGGTAAGATCACTCCCCTCTGAAAAAGTGCCCTGGTTATGACACTAACCTGCATCCTGTGGTGAGGGTCCAGTTCTGGACCTCTGGAATATCCCATCATTGCCATTACTCCCAGGTCCACTTTGATCCAGAATGGTCCTATCAGTTAGGATCTTATCTATGGGTCAAATAGATCTGTTTGAAAATTATTAATGTTGGGGAAAAAGTATGTGAAAATGATATAAGCAAATTATTTATATTAAGGTAGGAATACTTGATACCATTTAACTGTGTGCAAACAAATAATGAACCAATAAAAAAGTTTGATTCAAAGAATGTGTACGATGGAATGTTGAAAATATAAATAGCTGATTATAATCAAACATTTACAGATATCATAAAACTGTGTACTAACCAGTAATTATTAGTAAATTGAAATAGTTATTTTAAACTATATAATTCTACATGAATTAGTATTAGACAAGAATACTTAAAACTATACAACTGTGTTCAAATTATTTGTATCTGACAGGAATATTTAAAACTATACAAGAATATGCAAATTACCTGTATTTGATAGGAATACTTAAAACTGACATAGAGCTTCTGGCAAACATATCCGCCCAAACCGAAACCCTGGTACAAAGTCTGAAACAAGCAGCTGGTGGCATAGGCCTCCATGACAACACAAACAAGATGGAATACATGTGCTTTAATCATTAGAGGCGACATCTCCACAATAAATGGTAGCTCTCTGAAACTAGTGGACAAGTTCACCTACCTAGGAAGCAGTGTCTCATCAACCGAGAAAGACATCAACACACGACTAGCAAAGGCATGGACAGTTATCGATAGGCTATTGGTCATATGGAAGTCAGACCTGACCGATAAATTAAAACGTAGTTTTTTTCCAAACAGCGTTGTGTTGATACTACTATATGGATGCACTACGTGGACGCTAACTAAACATATGAAGAAAAAGCTTGACGGCAATTACACAAGAATGCTGCAAGCAATATTGAACAAGTCCTGGAGGCAACACCCCACAAAACACCAGTTGTACAGCCACCTTCCACCCATCACAAAAACTATCCAAGTTAGATGAACCAGACATGCAGGAAACTGCTGGAGAAGTAAGGATGAAGTCATAAGCAATATACTCCAGAGGACCTCTTCACATGGACGAGCAAAGGCAGGACAACTAGCTAAAACCTATATACAACAGCTCTGTACCGAGACAAGATAGAGCCTTGAAGACCTTTCGGGAGCAATGGATGAAAGAGATGGGTGGCGAGAGAGGGTCAGGGAGATCTGTGCTGGCAGCAGGACATGATGATGATACAAGTATATGGCTATTATTTGTATTTGATAAGAATAACTTGTTATCATCTGTGTGCGAACAAATGATTCTAGACAAAAAAGTGCAATTGAAAAGAAAATGTGCTGGAATATTGACAATATAATAATAATTACAATCAAACATTTACAAATTAATGAAACTCTGGCATTAAATAAGCCACAGAGAGTTGATATGCCATTAACCAAACTACAAATTTTGTAGTGTCCATCCATAATTAGGTAAAAAGGTTTTGTCAGGAATGAACACTTTGTTAAAAAGATGATAATGTTTTTGTTCATCAGTGTTATTTATAGTGCACATGCTTTTTATTAATGGGTTTATTGCTTAAAAGAAGGTTAAAAATGGTGTTCACACTAAATAAGAAAATATATCAATAGACATTCTAATATACTTCATTATCAAATAAGTTAAAATATTATAAAACAATTTATGTATAGTGTTTTTTTTTAATATTGATATATTTATTTGTTAGGGTTTTATGGCATATCAAACCTTGTAGGTTATTTAATGCCAAATCCATTTTTACACAAATTTCAAACAAATCAGTTAAGCATAAGCACACAGTTTAATTGTCAAAAACATTTCTATTTCAAACTATTCAGTTTAGTCAAATAGTTCTAATTCAAACAATTCAGTTTAGTATAGCTTTTGTTTACATACAGTGAAATGTCAAAACAGTTCTATTTCAAACAATTCAGTTAAGTATAAGTAGGCAGTTTAGTTCTATTTGACCCAGAGATAGGACCCTATCAGGTGCTATCACTCTAGGCCAGAGTGGGTCTGAGAGCAATGGCAAAGGGGTACTCTGCATTCCCCAAAGCTCCAGCATTTCTGGAACCTCATCATCAGATTGTTTAGAGATATCCAGAACACTCGTTGGTTGGGGTCTTACTCCTCTGCAGAAAAGCAGTCAGTGTATTTTATAGCCCCAGCTGACTGGGCAAAGATATATTTGTTGTAAAATATAGTGCTTTATATTTCACAATAGGGATTAAATTTATTTTCTTGTTAAAAATGTTCAAACATTTTATATTCATCTTAATTTTTAGATTACCAATTTTTGTCTATTGAATATTATTCTTTAAAATAAAATTGCAACAAAATTGACATTTAAGAGCAATTTTTTAAGTTAAATGGATGTTAGTTTCTTGCAAACTAACAAATCTTAGTTCATATAGTTTTCTAACATCTAGATTAATGAACTCCTAAATAATATGAACAAGATTGTTCTTCATTTCAAAATTTAAAGTGATACTTTAAAAGATTCATAAGTAAATGAATAGAATGTAAGTGTTGAATTGATAAAGAGTGATAAGAAAAGTTTAGTAAAGAGAAAGTGGAATTTGAAGGAGGTTGTGGTGGTAATCGGTGGAGGTGGACACTTATAAAAGTCGATCAAACTTGTTATCGTCTCCACAAAACAAGAAATATCAAACTAGACAAGAGCTATTTAGATACAATGAAATTATAAACAGTTGATCATCTTTAAACTGAAGTTTTAAAAACTTTAAATATTTCATGGTGGTTTATTACTTTTATGAAATTTCTACACAACAGCAGGATCTTTAACTGATTCTCAAATTTCAAATGTCTAAACTGAAAATACTTTGGAACAGAGAGTGAGTGAGTGATTTTAATGGCATATTAATTCGTCAAGGGTTATTTTATGTTTACTGGTTAAGGAACTACATTCATTGTATGTTTATATTTACATTTGTGTAATTATTTCTTAGGAACTTATCTTGCACACCGTCATATATCAAGTATTCCTATCTAATACAAATAATTTTGTACAGTTGTATGGTTTCAACTATTCCTATCTAATATTAATAATTTATACACAATTCTATGGTTTCAAATAACTATTTCTATTAAATAATAATCCTTCGCTTGCAATTGGCCTAATGGGTAGTGTTCACCAATAGCCCAGCAGACTGGGGTTCAATCCCAGGTAGAGTTATACCAGACTCAAAAAATGGTACTTGATATTTCCTTGCTTAACACTCAGCATTATAAAGTGCATATCAAGGGTAAAATGGAGCAATCCAGGAAAAGAAGTAGCGCCTTCCCCTACACCTCAGTGTAGTAGCTAATGAAAAGGGTCGCCCTCGACTACGGTGGCCAACTTTACTTACTAAAAATCCTTAGTAAACAACAATAGCTTCAAGTAACTATTCTTAATACAAATAGCTTTCATACAGCCATATGATGTCAAGTATTCCTAATACGAATTTTGAACATCTATTTTAACTATAGATAGGACCCTCAGTGGTACTACCACTTGGGGTCAGAGTAGACGTGGAAGTAATAATGGCAGATTCTCGGGACACCACAGTGGGTGGGGGTCTTATTCTTCAGTAGAAGACAGCGTACTCTCAGCCCCGCCGACAATATGAAACAGTATGTATCTTACTTGCCAAAGCAAGACTGGAAAATAGACACTAAATGCCTTAAATTCTTCAAAGTTTATAACAAAATTCAACAGAAAGCAACATTCATGCTCACGTGACTAGGCCTTCGTAAAGTTCGAGTTTTGATGTTAGTTACTTGAGAGAGAAAAAAAAGCCGATAATAATTGTACACGATTATTAACAAATAGATTTTCAAAGCTCTCACATTTTATCAGCTTTTTTTTTTTAATGCCAGCCGAAAAATGCTATCAACAAAAGTTGTTTTTTTTCTAATTAAATGCATCATTAAAAACGAATTAACTCAAGCAAAATTGTAAGAAACAAGATGATAATTTCTAAAATTAAGATCTCTTATGAAAAATGGGAAGTCATAATTCATACAAAACGAAATTATAATCAGAAATAAAAATGCTAGCATTGTGATGCAGCAGCATCTAAAAAAAAAAATTCTAACTAGTTGAATGAAATCTTTAAGATAAAAATCAACATTTTTTTATTGAAAAGAATTCTTCTGTATTTACGGACAAAAAACGAAATAGTGGTTATCATTTGTGAAGTTGTGATTATTTGTTACAACCAACATAAAATTCTAAATAAACTTGCTTGTCTCAGCATAAAAAAAAAATTGTTCCTTTGAGGTGGAGTGACGAAAACAAAAACATACAGTTTCAATTAACTATATATATATATATATATATATATATATATATATATATATATATATATATATATATATATATATATATACACACACACACACTAAATTACTGCATTTAAATAAAAGTGACTTTTTTTTTTTTGGCTTGCTAAAAACTTTGCTAAGGTTTCAGCATTTTTTTACAGGTTGTTCAAGCTGTTTATATGACAATACAGCTAAATATTTCTACAGTTACAATATTTTTTAAGTCGTAGAAGAGAGAGAAAAAGAGATGTTATAAAAAAGAAAAGGAAAACAAGAGAAATAAAATATAAACAATGACTAACACCAGCAAAAACTTAAAGAATTAAATACACAATTAAGTCTTTAATTGTTAACAATACGCGTTCATAATATTTTTTAAGATTTCAAAGAACAGTTGAAAATAATTTTAAAAATTGAAGTGAACAATTAGTAAATAAATTCCCTATTTTTCACTACTTTAGCTCAAAGACTTTTTTGTATCCTTATTTTTTAAAAAAATAATTGATTAATTTGCGCAAAGGAAAAAGAAGATAGGAGAGAGAAAGAATAACCTTTCAAAAAACTTGATCGCAAACAAAAGTTTTAATAAAAATAATATCCAGCATAAAATTAAGATTTTTAAAATCTAAAAACAAAACTATTTAAAAATAGAAAATATAAATAAAAATACGTGGAGATGACTTTTATTTTAAGCGTAAATTTGAACTGATTTTTTTTTCAAAAGAATTTATCAAGCTCCTAAAAACAGGTTCCAGTTTTTAGTATTTGAATTTTTAAATTTATTTAGATTATATTTTTAAAGGTGGTCCAAACTGAAGACTAAGAACTTAAAAAAATTTTTCAAAAAACTTAAATCGTAATTTACTATTACTTTCATTAAGTCAACAATATTGTTGTCTAAAAAAAATAAATAAAAATAACTAATGAGACACACAAAAACCTTTGATTTCTCTAGTTGAGTTTATTTGTTTCAATATCTTTGTATTTAATCTTATTTTTAATTAAATAAATAATTCAATTATTTTAGGAAAGGAAGAGGTGTGTCATTTTTTTAAATTTTATTTATTTTGGGGAAATCTTTCGAATTGAGAAAGCTTTATGTACACATGAACTAAGGAAATTAAAACGTTGAAAATGAAATGTTAGATATAATTTTTTTTTTAATCTACAGAGAAAAAAAAAGAAATTAATAAAGATGACGTAGATAAAGATTTTAAATATTTACACACACACATCGAAGGAAAAAAAGTGGGTAGGGCATTTGAACCATAAAGGTATAATTGTTCTGACTGACTGACTGACCAACCGTAACGTCCAATAAATTGGTCAGTCTATTATCTATTTATTATTTTTCTCTCTTTACCCATCTTATTCGGGGGAGGAAAAGAATGAAGAAATTAAATAATTACCCCATCACAACAGTTCACATCAGTTGAGACACAAGATATTTGGGGGTTGGGGCCCCAGAAAAGAAAACAGATGAAAAATAAAGAGAAAATTAAAGTCTGCAGATTAAAAGGAGGAAAATAGAATTCATCAATTATTTCTTAATGAAGTAAAAATGTCTTTCTTTTATGACGAACAAAAAAAAAAAAAAAAATGAAAAAATGAAAGAGAATCAGGTTTAAATATTTCATAGCAGTCTCCACATTTTCTTTTCAGAATAAACTGTTCACATCCTATTTTTTACCAATCTCATATCGCGAATATATGTAATTTTAATTAATTTATTGGTTTAATTCTAATGATAGACATTTTTCAGGAATGTAGAAAACAAAAAGAAATTTCTAAAATTATAAGAACAGTTCTACATTTAAAAAAAAAAAAAAAAAAAAGACAATATTGAACATTACTTTTGTTTTGGCTTTAGTACGAGTTACGATAAAATGGTCACGTGATCAAACACGTTTACTTCATAAAAAACAAGCGTATATTATAGTTTATTTTTCTTATTCATTCACATTTCTTATTAAACTGATTATTTTTATTTGCTTTTCTTGAATGAAACAGGGGGGAAAAAAAGCAAGTCATCTATTTATTTCTAAAGAAATGAACATCGTTGTTGACACTAAGAAAGAAAGACATGCACACGAAATAAAAAATAAACAACGATATGCTTCAGATTTCTCTTTTAATCTATAACCAAAAAAATATTAAAAAGGAAAGAAACACGAAATAAGAATAATAAACAAACGATAAACTGCAACACGCAAAACTTCAAACTACTAACTCAAAAAAAAAATTGAGAAAAACCTATTTATTTCAAAGACAGTTCTAGGAGAAAAAGCAAAACAAGATAATATATTTATGCTAAATGTTAAGTAATGGCTACGAATAGATCATAACAAAAACATCCTTCGTGTTCAATAATCATTTATATCACATAAAATAAATATAAATCTGAAAAATATTTTTAAAAAACTCAGCTGATGAAGTTAGCATTTATCGTAGAAGAAGCGAAAGAAAACTGATATGGGTGCCTACTTACTAGAGAGAGACACGTTCCTTTATGGACTCACCAAAAACGTTTTAAACAGGCATTTAAACAAATAGATATGTCCAAAACTCAAAACTAATAAAAATCTGCATCTTCAAACGAACCTCGTCCAATATCTTCCAGGAGAGAGCTTATCATCGTCAGGCCTTATTAAAACTCGACATACACGAACGTCATCTCGTTTACAACTTTGCGCCATGATACGCCGCCATCGGGGCCGTTCCAAGCAGAGGTAGAGGGAAGCTACTCCTCCAAGCAAAGGTGGAGACAAGAGATATCTGAATAAATAAATTAATAAATAAACTTACCTGATTTTTGTTTTTTTAATTTGAAGATCTTATTTAATTGAAATTTATTTATCTGAACTTAAATTCTCAGGTGAAAAAAAAAAATATTTTTTAACATTTAGAATTTACTCAATTAAAATAATTAAATAAAATAAATAAAAAAGTTAATTTTGAAAATATCTAAAATGCTAATAAAAATGTACTAATTTTTTTTTTTTTTTTTTTTTTTTTTTTTTTCAGTTTGGCAATCCTTTGAAATATATTGGTAAAATTAGAGAAGCTGCTCCCACTTGTAAATAAATTAAATTGTGTGTGCAGAGGTTTCTAGCACCCTTACTTTGAAAACTAGACAGTTTTACAGGAAACTTTTTGCAGATTTCTGTTACCTATATATATAAACTTCTTCAATAACATTTTTTTAGAGTGATGAGTGTGCTGGGAACAATTGTAAAACTTTATTTTACTTATATTTCTAAAATATCTTTAGTTTGTTTTTTTAGTTTGCATTGATTTCAGGTCATTATTTAATGGAAATATTTTAACTGGTGTAAAATTGTATTTTTCATCAGATAATATGCACCTTTTCTTCACTTAAAATTAAATTTATAAATGTGTTTTCAAGCTCATTTTACATTTTTTGCTAACGAAATTGGTGAGTGGTCAGGAGCTATTAAATATAAATGTGTTGTTAATGATCTTATGATATGAATTATAAAAAGAAATCAAGAAGAAAAGTATTGCCAGTTATCAACAACTAATATTAGTATTATTGATAGAATACAACTATTATATGAATTAGGTTGATGCAAAAATAATTGTGGCTTTTATCTTAAACTTTGATGTGGATTTGGGAATAAACTATTATTTAACTATATTCATGTAATACACCATTTTTAAGTGCATCTTTCACTTTACTGATTTCTACTATATAGTTTTGTTTTCACTGCTTATTTTTGTTAGGTTGTCAAATTAAAGATGAAGAAAAACAAAAATGATTCTATTGTATGAGTTTAAAATGGAATATAATACAGTGGAAATAGCTTGCAATATCACCCATGCATTTGGCAAAGGATTGTCAATTAGCATAGAGATCAACATTAGTTCCCCAAAAAATGGAGATGAGGAGGGTTACAGATGTTCTTCTGCAGTTGGCAACAACCATTTGAGAGCTGTTATTGAAATGGACTCATGCAAAACATCTGAAGAGGTTGCAGAAGAACTAAATGTTAACTATTCAGCAGTTGTTTGACATTTGCATCAAATTGGGAAATCATAAAAGCTTCATAAATTAATGCTGTACAAACTGAATTTAAAAAAAACTTTTTAAAAAATTCATCATTACAATATCTGCTCTGTAGTTTTCTTGTGCAATAAAAATGATTTTTGGACATGTGACCAAAAATGGATTCTATACAATATTTTGCACAGAGTCTGGGCCAAAACCAGAGCTCTAGAAAAAGAAGGCTGCGGTGAGAAAATGTAATCATCTTCTACAACTTCCTGAATCCTGGTGAAACCATTGCTATAAAAAATATTGACAGGAAACCAAGAAATGTAACATCTTATATCCAATAGTAAGAAACTAGAGTCGTTGGTTGGTTTGGTTTCTTTGTATAATTGCATACCGACCTTTGTGGATTATTTAATGTCAAAGTTATCCTTCTAGAACAATAGTAGTGGTGCTATTTAACCCATGCCCAGGGGAATAAAGGTATCCATACCTTAACCAAGGGTATTAGTTCAAAAGTGAATCTAATAGTGTAGCTGGAATTTGAACTCATTATGACGTCACCTTCCTGTACGTTATCATAAAAACTGCCCCCCCCCCAGGAATCATTGAAAATCAAATCAATTTCTAGCCAGCTGGCAATGAATTACAACTGTATTTGTGTTATAATGAATGAACCTCACTGTTATAGCCTTAAACCAGCTTTTGTGACTGAAATGATTGCATATTTCTTAACAATACCATAGATCCATGCAAAATTCCAGATTTTGAAAGTAGATAGGATCTTTCTAGCGGGAAGAATGACATAAAACAATCTTCCTCCTACTATTTGGTCTTGAATAATACCAAGGCAAGAACAAATGATATAAAAATCAGAATGATAAATTTTAGAAAGAAGCAAGCCCTCCACATTTGAAAATCAGCATAACACAATCTTCATTGACTCTATATGGTCTTATGTTATACAAGGTTTGGCTTTATAATTATCACGAATTACTCAATCATTAAACCTTTAATGTCTAAAACACACACATACATAATGTATGCGCAAAAATGTGTGTATATCAGTCAATAGATAAAATTAGTTATCTACATGTGGACATATACAAGATTGTGTTATCAAAATAGCATTTTAGATAATACCTATAATATTTATATATTACCAACATGTTTCTTAAAGCTTTAGCCAATTTAGAGGTTGTTGTATATTCAGCTTTAAGAATTAAATTCTGATAAATAATCATATTTTGTTATTCAGTTTTTAATTTGGTCTTTTGTGATCTTTATAAATCAGTGATTGTTTTGTCAACAGCTTTTATGATTAAATTGCTTAATTGTTCAAATAAAGTCATTTTCTGCACAAAAATTAGTAATGACTACTCATTTTAACAATATAGGATCATTATCAAGGTGTGGTGAAAGCAGAGATTCCCTTGATTCTCTCTATCAACCATCACTTTTGATAAGTCTTCTAGACAGCATCCATTGTCTACACAGAGTTAATCAATGAAAGTTTTTACTGGTCAGTCAACACTGGAGCATCCATATGTAGGAGTCTATAGAATAACATCACTTAGGAGTTCATCCTTACTTCTCCAGCTGTGTGGCTCATATTACTTGGATGATTTGTAAGGTGAGAAGTAAGTGGCTGTACAGCTTCTGTTCTATGGGGTGATGCTTCTAGGATTTGTTCAAAACAGCATGCAGCAACTTTGTGTAGTTTCCATCTAGCTTTTTACCAGACATTTTGTTAAAGTTCAAGTGGTGCAATCATACAATAGAACTGACATGGCTTGGAACAATACTGGGTAAGGTGTACAAATAAGAGTAATCTCTTCTGAGATTTTTTTTATTTGATTTGATTTTTTCATTTTTAAAATCTAAAATTTCATTTCTGCAATGTGCATTTTTAAGTATGTTTTGTAAAAATGATCATCAAAGTTACACTAAGTTGACTTTAAAAAAAAGCTTATTTTATGTATAAATGATCAGTGTGCAACAGTTATTATTAATGTTCATCTCAGGAAATGCTAATATATTAAATCAATTTAAAATGCGTTTTTGAAAATAGTTAATTGTCACTTTAATCAGTAATGACAGATTTTCTTTAATGAAATATTTTAACATTAATGATTAAATGGTTGTTAAACAAGCCATGAAGTTAAGTTTTTACTTACATTAGTTGTTATTAATAGATAAGCAACATGTTGATCAGAATAAACCTGTTTTTATAAACTTATTGACAACCAAACAGTAAATTTATTGACTAAAAAAATGATACAATAATAATGTGACAGTGACAAATATTTCTTTATATTGTTGTGCAGTCATAACTAGTGTAATGATTCTATGTGCCATGAATAGAATACAGTTCATTAATTTATTGATTGGGGCGGAAGTAAAGGTGCTTTTTATAGAGTATATCTCAGTTTAGAATAAAATTTATTTGTCAAAATAAGAAATATTAGAAGCCACCCATTGTTGCCAGTAATAAGCAAGTCTATTCTGGTAACATCAAAATTCGGGAGTCTTGGAACCAGCAAATTCTTCGAAGATGCTTAGAGCTGCTTCTTGGTTATCAAAACAATAGCAACTGATAGGAGAGAGTTTTGGTGACAGTTTCATAGCTCAGTTTGTCCAGTTTTTGAATGACCAATGTTGGGCATTGTCCTTTTTGATTAGGTTGGCTTATTTGGTTTAATGACATATCAACCCTTGATGGTTATGTAATGCCAAATCCTGTTTATAAATATATCATATATGATTTTTAAATGAATAGTTTGTTGGTAATTTTATTTTTAAACAAGTTAGAACTAAGTTTTTTTGTTCAGTTGAATGGTTTCAAGTATTCCTATCTAACACAAAGAATTCTATTCAATATTAATTATTTGTTTATACACAGTTAAATGTTTCAAGTATTGCTATCTAACACTAACAGCCTATTTGCCATAGTTAAATGGTTTGAAGTATTGTTATTTAACACTAAGAATTCTATTTAATATTAATCATTTGTTTGCACACAGTTAAATGGTTTCAAGTATTGTTATTTAACACTAAGAATTCAATTTGATATTAATAATAATTCCTAGTAAAAGATTGAACAATTCTATTTGATCCATATGTGGGACCCTAAAAGGTACTACCAATCCAGGTCCATTGACCTGAGAGTAATGGTAACAAAGGAGTATACCACATTCCACAAGCCCTAAGACTGGAGTCTTACTATCAGATGCAGTTTAGTGTCATATCCAGGACACTAAATGGTTTCAAGTATTGCTATCAAATACTAATAAGTCTAGTCAGCATTATTCATTTGTTTGCACACAGATAAATGGTTTCAAATATAGTAAATGATTAAATATTTTTTGGGTCATAGATGGGACCCTAACAGGTACTACTACTTCAGGTTAGAGTGGATCTTGGAGTAATGGCAATGAAGAGGTAATCTACATTCCCAAAAGCTCCAGGACTGAAGCCTCACCATCAAATAGAGTTTAGTGTCATATCCAAGACACTTATTGAGGAGGGGATTTTACTCCGCAGTTGGCATGTTCTACAGATGACTGGCCTGTCCTTTTTGAATAACCACTATTGGGCAAAGAATGTTGCATTGGAGCATTTTCTAGATTTCCTGGTAATACTTCTCTATGATAATGGTTTTGCCAGGATTCAGGAAGTTTTAGTGGATGATTCTACTTACTGACCACTAAAGAGTGACCATAACCTTCTTTTTCTAGAGTTTTGGTTTGAAGAAGTTCTTCATTTTGGCCCAGACTCTGTGCAAAATATTGTATAGAATCCATTTTTGGTCACATGTCCAAAAATCATTTTTATTGCACAAGAAAACTACAGAGCAGATATTGTAATGATGAATTTTTTAAAAAGTTTTTTTTAAATTCAGTTTGTACAGCATTAATTTATGAAGCTTTTATGATTTCCCAATTTGATGCAAATGTCAAACAACTGCTGAATAGTTAACATTTAGTTCTTCTGCAACCTCTTCAGATGTTTTGCATGAGTCCATTTCAATAACAGCTCTCAAATGGTTGTTGCCAACTGCAGAAGAACATCTGTAACCCTCCTCATCTCCATTTTTTGGGGAACTAATGTTGATCTCTATGCTAATTGACAATCCTTTGCCAAATGCATGGGTGATATTGCAAGCTATTTCCACTGTATTATATTCCATTTTAAACTCATACAATAGAATCATTTTTGTTTTTCTTCATCTTTAATTTGACAACCTAACAAAAATAAGCAGTGAAAACAAAACTATATAGTAGAAATCAGTAAAGTGAAAGATGCACTTAAAAATGGTGTATTAAATTTTAGTGAGAAAGAGTTGTTACGTTACCTCCTCGCTATATTGTGGGAAATAAAGGAGAATAGCGAAGATGCTGTAAGGTTTTCAAGAAGGTTTAATGGCAGCCAGAATAGAGGGTACCTTTATGCTGCAATTCTCATAGGAAGGAAGGAAATAGTTTTTGAGTTGAGAAGAAATTATAGCAGCTAAATGCCAGAACGGAATGTGCGTCGCTACAGTCAAGGCAATACTGAATGTCTGACCGGAATATGTGCCGCTATAGACATAGCAAAAGTCGTGTTTGCTGTTTAAAGACAGGAATGATGTAGTCACCACATGTGTGGTCCTGATTGCTGTAGGAGAGAGGCATGAAGGTCTCTAGAAAAGGTTGCGCAGGAATAAGGTAGCTGGATGTCTGAGCAGAATTGCACTTTGCAGTAGACATAGCAAAAGTTAGAGGCGACATAAAGGTGTTCCTGTAAGTGGCAGATTACATGCATCTAATACATGTTCAACTGGGAACCCTTAGTCTAAAAGAGTAGACTCAAAAGGTCCATAAATTAGACAGCTTTCCTCATGGTGTTGTGATTCTGCTGCTATGAAGGGAACGGACAGAAAGTATGCCCGTCCTGCTCAAAAGGTTCTGAGGAAGAGATAGTTTGGCGGGCTTTCACCATTTTTATGTTGCCCAGGAAAATGGTCCGGGCTGAACAGGATAAGTCATCCTCATTGGGTGAAAATATGTGACAACCATAACAGTCAAATTAATTTACGCGCCAAACAAAAATACAAAGTTCTTTCTGCTACAACATAATAAATAATACTTAAATAATAGTTAAATAATAGTTTATTCCCAAATCCACATCAAAGTTTAAAATAACAAAAGCCACAATTATTTTTGCATCAACCTAATTCATATAATAGTTGTATTCTATCAATAATACTAATATTAGTTGCTCATAACTGGCAATACTTTCTTCTTGATTTCTTTTTATAATTCATATCATAAGATCATTAACAACACATTTATTAGTATATGTACTGCTGAATATTAACAACACATTTATATTCAAGTTAACAGCTCCTGACCACTCACCAATTCCATTAGCAAAAAATGTAAAATGAGCTTGAAAACACATTTATAAATTTAATTTTAAGTGAAGAAAAGGTGCATATTATCTGATGAAAAATACAATTTTGCACCAATTAAAATATTAGTTGCTGATAATTGACAATACTTTTTTTTTCTTGATATCCATTCATTTGTTTTATAAAATTATTAGCAACACATTTACGTTTCATTTCTATCATGCATTATTATATTTGTACTAATCAAATAAAAAGATAATTGAAAAAGAAAAAAAAAACTATTAGTGACTTATTATTTTTCCCCTTCCCTGTAGATTCATTAATATAAGTTAATGATCCAACTAAATTAAGGACAACAATCCCTCAGTCATCTCAAAACTCCTTCAAAAGTCTGTGCGTTCTCCTCCAGAAGAAATCCTGTGAGGATTAATAAAATATAAAAATACGAAATGAAATAAAATACAAAAGTGGAATGAAATGAAAAATATCCCACAATTCAACTTTGGCTGAAAGTTTAACTTTTGGCACTAAAAAGAAATACTCAGTTTCTTTCAGTGCTTTATCAGCTCACTGAAGACACATGCATAACTGCTCTCTGAAAACAAGCAGTCCAGATTCTATAAATGTTTATATCAATTCATGGGATAAATAAAAGAAATATTCCCTGAGGGAAAACGTTTTTTATCTATTTATTTTCTTCCTTTTTAAAATGAATTTTCAACATGTTTTTCCAATAATTAAACTCCAACTGGAAGGTTTTGATAGTCACAGAGTAATTTGCCAATCAGCAATACCCAATTATTTCTTCTTGGTCTGATGTGAATGGTCAAATAAATTTATAATGAAATAACTATCATCAATAAAAGTCAGTACAGTTTTTATTGAACAAAACTGTACATGGATATTAGAATGAAAATAAAACAGTTCAGTCCATGACATAAGAATAAGTTAGGAGTTCCAAAGAATTATCTGGATCTCATTCATTATATGATCTGCCATACTAGACTTCTTTCCTTTTTTTTCTTTTTTGTGGTGGTGGGAGGATATGGCTTTCTTGCATTCCTTAAATCTAACACATCCTGCTAGTCAGGCTTAAAATACACTATCCTCTACAGATCCACACACAACAAAAGGAACATTCTGGTTATGGCACTAAAATGCATCTAAGTTCTGGAGTACCCCTTCATTGCCATTACTAAATATCTCTTAGGGTTCCATCTATGGGTCAAATAGATCTGTTTAAATTGGTATTTGATAGAAATACTTGATGCTATATAATCAAGTATTTTTATTAAGAATAGACTTGGTTTGGTTTCTTTGTTTAATGGTATATCGACCTTTATGGGTTATTTAATAACAAAGCCATCATTGCAGAATAGCAGTGGTACTATTTAACCCATATCTGCAGGAACGAGGGATAAGGGGCTTCATACATTTCTGGAAGGTATTAGTCTGAAAGGGAACTTAAAAGTACAACTCAAGCTTAAAAACGCTTTCTTTCAGGCTACGGTCCATCACTTTAGCCATTTTGTCACTGGGTCTACCTCGTATTAAGATTACTTACTTGAATCTATGATTGTTTATTAAGGATTATTATTAGTTACTTGCAACCACATATCTGTGTGCAAACAAATTACTATTACTAAATAGAAATAATTACTTTAAACCTTATAATTATTAATATTAAATGAGAATATTTAAACCATTCGAATGTGGGTAAATTACTTGTACAAGATAGGAATACTTGATATCATATGACTGAGCGCAAAAGCCTCTTAAGAAATAACCATACAAAAAAAAATGTAAATATACAAGGAATGCAATTCCCTAACCTCTAGGTATAAAGTAACACTGACAGGTTGACATGCAATTAAAATCAATCAATAAAATCTGGCTTTCAGCTAATTTATTCCTTAAATACTTTTCCATATTTGTACAGGGTTTTATCAATGCAATCATTTGTCAGACACTTGTAAGAGACCAGTTCTAGAAAAGAGGTTAGCCTATTGTGTTTTTAGCTGTTTTCTACAACCACAGAAGACTAAATACTCTTAAAAGGCCTTAAACATTGTGCTTTCATGATATGAGGTGCAGTTAAAAAAAAATGAAAAAAGAAATAAATGGCCTTTACAATATCACAAAAGCTCTGAATCCATTTCTTAGAGTGAAGATTTTTCACTGCAATGTTTCCATGAAAAAAAAAAAAGAATCCGATTGCTTGAAGATGTCACGATGAGTCAGTACAAACTTAAAAGAAAATTATCAAACCAGATACTTTTTTTTGTATTTTTTTTTTCTATTCAGTTCAGTTTTCATTTATCATCATCATCAAGGCCTGCCAATAGAACAGATTCCTTTGATTCACTCTCAATATATATCCCTACCAACCATCAGTCTAGGTTAGAAGTCCTCTAGATGGCATTCATTGTCAACACAGAGCTTGTTGATGTAAGCTTTTACTTGTCGGCCAACATTAGTGCATCCATGTGCAGGAATCCATAGGATAAAATTAAATGATTTCATCCTTAATTCTCTAGTAGTTCCAAGTATGTCATGTTCATTTTACTTGGATGGTTTATGAGATAGGAGGTAAGTGGCCTTATAGCTGCTGTTTTATAAGTTACAGCTTCCAGGATTTGTTCAAAACAACACATAACATTCTTGTGTAGTTTCCATCTATCTTTTTCTTCATGTGTTTTGTTAGAGTTCTAGCAGTAAAGCCTTATTGTAGTACTAACACAGCTACAGCTTGGAAGAGTTCTCATTTTGTTTTATCAGAAAGATCAGATTCCCATGTGGTCAATAACCTATCAATCGCAGTTTATGCATTATCTATTGGTAAAATATAGAATTCATAAAATATAATTAAAGCATCATCATTAAATTCACTCAGCCAATATGTTAAAAATCTTGTTAATTTTAACTGGTATTATCTTTCATCTTAATTTTAGTTGCTTTTTATCACAATTCCCTCTGGTCATAGTTTCTGGAATAGTAAGCAATAGCTATAAAGGATAACCTCTTCCTAACTCATCCAATTTTTTTTTTTTTTTTGAAAAGATTGGTTCATCATGGTTTATCTAAACTACAAAAGCTTGTGGCATTACGGAACTCTAAATAATATCGATAAGTCTATCCAATACACTCATCTCTGATCTGACAGTACCATGATTATTCTCGTTTTTCCACATTAGAAATAGTAATAACATTTTATCTATTTTTATTTATATTGTAGAGTAGGAATGAGCTGTCCGATTAAATAATGGGAGCTTCCATAGGCAAGCATTAAACTACAAAAGCTACCTCTTTCGATAATATAAAAGAGCCTAGTCTTTAGAGGCAGAACTTTGGTTTTTGTATACACTTGATACTGAATAAAGTAAGTGAGCATCAATACTACTACTACTTTGTCATTGCGACTTTACGTATATTGTAGATGAAGCATTGTCAGCAATGAACAAACATACTTGTCAAAATTAATAACAAAAGTAATAATGATTAATAATGTTTCATGTAAAAAATAACCAAAAATAAAAATACATTAAAATACTATCTGAATGACAATAAGAAAACCATTTCTTAGTTTTACTATCAAATTCCTGTATACACCAAATACACACACACACACACACACACATATATATATATATATATATATTATAAGAGTGTTGGTTGTCACTAAATCACTTTGAGGTTATGTGTTGAACCAAGTGCAATATAATATGGAGAGTGCTCAATATCTAGGATAGAGCTATTATATAATAATAATAAATAAATATATATTAGATATATATATATATTTAATTCATGAAATATAGACTGCGATCCTGTGTTTCATGGAGTTTTTTGCAAAACAACAATCATCAGAGAGTTAAGAAAAGGGAATCTTCCATCTTCTTAACTGCCTGATGATTGTTGTTTTGCAAAAAACTCCATGAAATGCAGGGTCGCAGTCTATATTCCATGAATTAAATATATATATATATATAAAAATGAAAGATCTGTTTAAAGAGTTGTTATTTACTGAACTTAGCTTAGTTTAGAAGAAGGCTAGTAGTATGTATTTACTCAACCTATCTACCATGGGGAAGATGTGGCACTAGGTCGATATTTTTAAGTAGAATAAAGCTGGTTTCAAATTTAGAGTTTTCATTCTCCTGTATAGGTTTCTGTTCCAAGCTTAAAGTGCCCAGTTTGCCCTGCTATTCATCCATATGATTAGTTAGAGGAACAGATGGATTCATGCTTTTCCCAAGGACATAAGCACAAAATGAAATGCAAACAGAAATATGAGGCTCATTAAATAAGTTTCCAGACTTTTTTTTTCGTATGGGCACTTTTATTGATAGTACACACACGAAACTCTAGTCCCCTTCGAAGTAATCTCCTCTGGCTGCAATGCACTTGTTGTACCATTCCAACAACTTCTGGAAGGCCCCATGGAAATCCTCTTGTGTGAGCATGTCAATGACCTTCGTCACAGACTCTTTCATCTCCTCAATTCTCTCATAATGACAGCCTCTGAGCTTAGGGAATAAGCAAAAGTCACAGGGAGCAAGGTCTGGACTATAGGGACGGTGAGGAGCTGTGTTGATGCCCATCTTGGTTAAATAGTCTGTGACAAGGATGGAGTTGTGGACTGGTGCATTGCCCTGGTGGAAATGCCACTGACCCGATTTGAAGAGTGCTGGCCTCTTCCGATGGAATCTCTTCCTGAACTCCCTTAAAACCTCAACATAGTAACCCTAACCCTAACCCTTTGGCCAATCAACTCTGGTGTATTGACTTCCTTACTCCTCCTACACCTCTCATCATCCCTCACAGACTCCCTGCCTTCCTTGAATCTCTTATGCCACTCAAAAACTCATGCTTGATTCATGCAAGATGCTCCAAAAGCAGTCTGAAGCATTCCATACGTTTCTGTGGCATTTTTTCCAAGTTTAAAACAGAATTTTATTGCTTATCGTTCTTCTAAAGTGTCCCCACGTCGAGATTGCATTTTTGAAAATCACCAGCAGTGACAATCAGGCTTTAGTAGGGTGTATTCCAATTCTTACTGTAACTGTTCATTTGAACCTGAAATCATAAAAGTTGGTCAGTCATCTCATAAGATGTAGAGCAATAACATACTGAATTTTCAAGAGTCTACAGCAATTTTAAATGCCTGTACAAAAGTCTGGAAACATATTGAATGCACCACGTATCTAAGATTTGAACTTGGGTTGCCAAACCCATTTTCTAAAGTGATAACCATTATGCTATGAGTGCCTCTAAAAAGGCCAGAAGTATGGAGCAATGAGAACCAAATTCACTAACAATGGCTTGCAAGCCAAGCCGTCTACCCACACAAGGCACTCTAGAAATGTCCAGAAAGAATCCAGCCATTTGATATTAACAAAATAGAGCCTACCTAGAGTCATGGCATCTTAGTTCCCTTCAAAGTCATCTCCTTTCATTCTACCGAGTTCTTAGTCAGGATCATTATCAGGTACCTCATTGCATTCTCTTTAATCTTATCCCAAACATTTTGCTTTGAGAAAAGACAGAAGCCACAGAGAACCAAATCTGATTTTTAGAGGAACTGACAGACTTGGGGGATATACTTTGCCAAAAATCCTGCACAATAAATGAAGAATCTAGTCATTTGCTTATTATAAATGTGAAGCTCACACAGTATACAAGCTCACTCAGTAGCATCTCATTGTAGACGGAGTAAGCCTATAGAAGAGTATCTGTTTAAGCATATGCAGTTAGGTCTTTTCTGATGGGTTATCAAGTTAGATGAAGGCCACACAACTGGTTCTCAAGAATTTCAAATTGACTGGATCTGTTCCGAACAAAGTGTGGGTGTATTTGTGAATACATGGTAGTGGGAGCTGTATAGTAATGGTCAATAAACTGGTCTTGCAGGCATTTGCATGTATTGTTTGATTTTTACTGGTTGGTCATCTATTTTAATCTTATATGAGACTAAGCTATATTTAGTATATGTCTATTAGTATATTAATATATGAGTTTCCCAGTTGTTATATACTGACAGAAAATAAAATGGCAATGCCCTGAAGGACAATGCCAATTTTGTCCTCGGAGTTTAAATATGTTATTACACCCCTTATTTTGGAACCTGTGTACATATTGGTTTGTATATAAGATTATTTATTGTACTTCAGTTTTTATACCTGTATGTTTTATTTTGAGTAAATCAAAATGCATATACATTATGTTGAAAATTTATTTCCTATCAGTATGTATACTTTTGTTTATTCATACATATGCTGTATGTGGGTACCTCACAACATTTTTGATTAGGAAGGGTAAATTTAACCAAAGTCCAATCCAACAAGGCCATCTACCCAGGCTACCCTTATCTCACACTAAAAGGGGTAAAATCATGCTCATTACTTGATACTAAGGCACCCCCACAAAGAAGAATGCAAAGATTGGTTTGGTTTATTTATTCAATGGTATATCAACCCCCTTATGGGTTATTTAATGCCAACATTTGATTGTAATCATAACTATATTTTCAATGTTCCATTGTATCTTTTTCAAATTACAAATTTTTAATTGTCTATAACCATTTGTTTGCACTTAAAGGTATGAATCCAACTATTCTCCCTTCAATTATGGGTAAATAGTATTAACCTTGGTATGGCAACCAGTCTACAAGAAGAAAAACTTTGAATTCAAATCAGATGTACTTTATTCAAACATTTAACTTGTGTTATATCCTGCTTGTGGCAGAGAAATTGGGTAAATACATAAATGGTATCAAGTATTCCTATCTAATACAAATAATTTGCAAACAGATCTATTTGACTCAACAGGTACAACCACTCCAAGTCAGAGTGGACTTGAGAGGGTTTCTATACTCTTCAAAGCTCCAGAACTGGAGCCTCAACCCAAAGTGTAGGGTTAGGGTTATACCTAGGATACTCCTTTTGAGGCGAGTCTTACCATTCTATAAAGAATGCAGTCGGTACATTCTAGGCTCTGCTGACAAGATGAGAAGACAGTACAATTTTTGTCTCAAATCTTTTGTTATGGGAGGGGGCACTTTGCATTAAGCTTGACTTTGGGGTGGGATGGGATGGAGTAAATGATTCCTCATGGTGAAGCAGTATGACCTTGTCTTACAAACCACCATTACTAGGCACTCTTAGCATAAGGGTTATCGTTGTAGGAAATAAAATCAGCAACTCAAGTTCACAACCTAGAAAAGGCTGTTTGTGTTTCATTTTGTGCTAATGCCCTTGGGAACAGTACTCACCACTCCTTGTTATGGGTAAAGAGTAGAGCAGACTAGGTTTTTTAACCTTGGTAAGACAATCACAGTTGAGAAGGAAAACACTGAATTCAAAACAGCTTTATTTAAAATTGACTTTGTGTCACATCCAACATACTATAAGAGGTTCAATCCTCACAGGATTTCCTTCACCTTGATAAATCTTTGAGAGAAAAAAGGAGAATTTGGTAACTCATTTGATAAGTATATAGGTAATAGTAAAACTTTTCAATGTTTCTATTATACTAATGACTTTTTATCATATTAAGTTCAGCTAAATAAATATTTATGACCTGCCTTATGGCTGAAATATGATATGTTATTTTCAATGGGTTATTTTTACTTATGAACATAATGAGAATTTTAGTAATATATAAATTAGTACACCTGTCAAAAATGTTGTTCTGACCATTTAAAGGTTTTATCAGCTCATATAACCAGCCATTTACATTTGTGATAATGGGACTAAATAAGAATAGGTGTTTATAGCATAATTTCAACATTAAATCAGCTTGTTTAACATGGAATAGTAACAAGTTAATTTTACAATCTTATTAAGTTTATTGGGTGTTCCACACTTGAGGCTAAACTTGGTAAACATAAGAAATAAGGTAATTTTTTGTAATCTATCTGATAACAAAAAAGTTGAACATTTTATAAATTTTTTATATTCTAGTTCTAATCATGTCAATTTTGAATCAATTAAAATCAAAAGTTCACAAAAGGAATATTGTAAATGCTTCTTTATTAAACCAGATGGTGTTATTTTTTATGGATTTTTTTTAGTACAGAAGAGATCACGAGTCTGTTTTTTTAACAATGTCTAAGTACAACAGCTGTACATCAGTTTAATGATTGAGCAAATTCTTTCAGGTGTGAAAAAGACTGAGACTGTTTATAATGGCAATTAAGACTCACCTGTCAAAATAAACCTCACTATGGAGCAAAAGTTAACAAGCTTGTCTTTAAAACCATTACTATTTTAATGAGTGTAATCCTCACTAGGCACCCTCACACTTGTAGCCTTGTGCCAAACTAAGCTATGCATAGTCTTAGAGACTGTTATTATTGTAATTAGTTCAATCCTCACAGGGACCTTCTCATTTGTTGCCTTATGCCAGACTTAGCTATGTATAATCTCACAGAACATTAGCACTCTAACGATTTCAGTCTTCACTTGTAGCCTTGTGCCAGATTAAGCATAATCTCATAGACCATTTGTTGTGAATAGATGTGTAAATGATTAAATAAAATACCAAACTACAAATTTAATAAATTTCATTTATTTAACTTACGTAAAAGTTTGTTGAAAAACAAAAAGTTACAAAACCTTTTCTTACAAAAAAAGATAATATTAGAGCACAAATATTCACCAATATTTACATTACAAGAAAGAAAAGTCTATGCATGTAGCAGTTTGCATTGTCTAAATCTAATTAATATATTTTGTGTGAGTATGTCATTATGTAGAGAAGAAAGTATATTTATGTGTTAATATGTAAGCAGATTCAGCTTAAAAAAAACACCAAGAGAAAGATTTCAATGTTAAAACAAGTAAACAAACTATTTTTGTTCAATTTAAAATAATTAAGTGATGTTGAAATTGAGGAAAAAGAATGTTAACTTTTCAATCAAGAGAAATAACATTGAAAATTTTGAGTAGATTTACAGAATGAATCGATAAATCTAGTGAAAATTTTATTCATTTCATTGCTTATTCATGAGATTGAGGTCAGTTTGGAATTAGATGAAAAAAAAAAAAAAATTTATCAATAATGATTTATCTAATTGGTTAAAATAATGTATTTTTAACAATCCTAGGATGGAAAAGTTTTCTGAAATTATGTTGGGTTTTGATCCTTCAAAATTTCTGCAGCAAGTCAAATATTCTTGTCTACAAAATCTCAAAGTAATTTTAGAACAAGCGCATCGGAGCCAGTTGGTCTATGAATGCAAAAATACAGATACAAAATTTACAGCTTCTTGAGCCAATTTTTTGCAATCCTCAATAAATGACTAAATGGTTGATAGAGAACTACTAAATTTAGGACGCATATTTGTTGGATCCAAGAGAAGGTTTTGATATAAAAAAAAACCCTGTTGTTCCTCATAAAGTAAAAGAGGCTCTTAGTAAAAAAGGGTTTTAATCAATAATTAGTCGGAAGCCCTGTTGATGCAAAACAATAAAGAATTTAAATTTCCACATTAAAAAAAATAATTAATCACATTTAATTATTAATTATTAGTTTATAAGTCGTTTTTCAAACTGGAGATGTTTAAATTGGTAAATCTCTTAAGTGTCACTCACTCAATATATTTCTGAAGAAAACTCCATGCAATTTTTTTACTGAACAATATTAACGTAATAATATAAAAGATATTAGTAAATCTCTTTTCCATTATTTAAATTTATATTTTACAGTAACAATTACCATTTGGTGTAAATAATGACAACAAAGATCATAAAATAGATATTGTTTAGAAAAATGAAGTAAGTCGAAGGAACTTCTGACATCTGAGTTTCTATTTGATTGATTAAAATTTGACTTAGAAATCTTTTTCCCCTCATAACCAGCTGTAATCCTCTTGACCTACAAAAGATCAGTACTTCAACAAATGATCTGATATTTTTTTTTTCTTTACAGCTGTGTTAAAGTCTATTAGAAGTAAATGTATATTATAAATGAATCGGGGAAATTCTCAGAGTGTTTGAAGTATCGTATTTCTTTTATGACAACAGTTGTTACAATTTTCAATCTGTACTTCTTTCAGTAAATAAATACAAAAAGCAGATGCATCTTGATACATGTAGTGTTGAGTAAAATCAATTTCCACAAATGTTGAATTATAAATAATTCTCTTGGTTGATCATTTCGTCAGTTTCTTTGCATTCTCACTGGCTGCACGTGTTGAAATAGAAGCTCTTCTGCCTCAGGACATGCAATTTGAAATGTTTGAGTTACTTTAATACATGCATCAGTTCTTGCATTAGCCTCTTTCCTCAATTTGTTCTGCTTGTTTCTCCTGAAAATCTATACTCATCTTCTTTTAGCCTCTTCTTCAGTCTTATTCACAATTCCTTTTGCTAGTTGATTGACTTTAATGGCTTATCAACTTGTCTAGGATTATTTTATGCCTAGATTTCAAGGTATTGTATTCATAGTACATTTATATTTACCTTTTTTTGTTGTTGTTTCTTAAGAGTTTTTTTGGATATGCTTGTAGTGTAATAGTTATCATCATAAGAAGTTGACTCAGCTGCCAAAATTCTAATCTTGAATAAGATTGTTTACATTTCCCATAGTGCTAAGGCTCTTTAGAAAGGTATAAATCCAACTATTCTCCCTTCAGCTATGGGTAAATAGTAGGGCAGACTGAGTTTTTTAACTTTGGTTATTGGCCTATGAGGAAAACTGAATTCAAACCAGTTGTAGACCTGGAGAGGGATGGGCTCCATCAGACTACATGACATGCTACATGAGTAGTGTCCCTCATGACCAAACTAGCTTATGAGATATGTCTGTCACTAAGATATTAAGTATTACTGTCTGTATAAGTCACTACTCTAACGTTCAGAACAAACAAGAATTACAACACTTACTGACTCAGTGGCCTCAGCTTGCATCCAGCTTGCAGACAGAAAGTAGAATGGGAGGTAACTCAATACCAAACCCGTAACACCTGAAACATGACTGAAGTAAGCCGGTATATATATATATATATACTAATATGCCCACTCACTGGGCCAGCAGCTAATTACTATGCAGGGAATGGACTTGGCCTCCTTCAAATAGTGGAACATCCTAATGTCCATATAATCTCACTTCAACTCATAATTCGTTACGCATGTGAGCACTGACTCATTGCCACAGAGTCTTATGATAGAATTCCAACATGGTGCTTCAGACAGGATACGAACCTAATACTAATAGTTATAAAATTTCAAATAATTATTTCAATTTAGTAATAACCATTTGTTTGCACACAGTTAAAAGGTTTTAAGTAACTAATAATAATCCTCTGTAAACAATTATTGGTTCAAGTAACTATTTTAGAAAAAAAATAATTTACCATTATATAGTATCAAATATTCATATCCAATATTAATAATTTTCAAACAGATCTATTTGACCCATAGATGAGGCCCTAATAGGTAATACCACTCCGGGTCAGAGTGAACCTGAGAGTAATTGGCAATGAAGAGCTCCATAACTGGAGCCTCACCATCAGATGCAGTTTAGTATCATACTCAGAACAACCCTTTTTTTTGGAGGGGGGATCTTATCTATTGTCAAGGGATACAATTAGTGTATTTTAAGCCCAACTGACAAGGCAGTCGTTTTCGTTTTCTTGTTTTATCTCCTCTTCATCTAAAATTTTATAAGTGCATCCAGAATTGGTAATGTACATCTGCAACTCTCATATCTCTTTTCTCTTCTGAAAATTTACCATTTTGTTGCATTTTTCTTACCCTTTCAAAATGTCTTTTTCTTGTCTTTGTCATCTTTATTACAGATAAACCACAAAAGAAAACAAAACCTGTTACCAACACTAAAAAAATATATCTTAGTATTTTTTGATCCGGCTCTTTATCCATAATGTTTTTCATTTTTGAAAGGAAAAAATAAAAAGCTCATAACAAATCAATTTTAGAATATGAGGTGTGTCTGAAAAGTAATGGGACTGGTGTCACAAACAATTTAATTCCAAACAACAAACTATATGGTTTCTCGCTGAAAGTAATCCCAGTCCAGTCTAATGCACTTTCTCATACTTCTTTGCTACAGTACTGCTGGAAGAATTCTTCTGGGATGCCCTTCAGCTCCTTCATCATGATCCTCTTGAAGACCTCCACAACTTCAAAACGTGTCCATTTAATGAACCCCTTGATATTGGCGAAAAGAAAAATGTCTCACCGAGCAAGATCAGGTGAACAAAAAGGTTGTTCCAGTGTGGTGATGTTCTTCTCAGCTAGGAACTGCCAAATGTCACATGGTGTTTTCCCTATACATTTATCTTAGCATTCCAAGTACTTGTTGTTAACATCCTATCTTGGCTTACGGGACGAGCAATTATCTCCCCCTGGAGGAAGAGGGAGCTGTGAGGAGAGGAAGGAGGAAAAGGAGGGTTGACCACTTTTTAGAGGGATCTCTTCGAGACAAGTCACACATGTTAACTCTAAAATAAAATATGTATATATATATCCTATTCTTGCCTGAACCTTATTTATATTAATTAACATTTGGTAGCAGAGACCAACACCTACGGCAAAAAATGAGTTCGAGACTATTTGAACCACCGCTCTTAAACCCAGAATTTTACGATTCGTGGAAACGAGAAATCCAGCTATGGCAGCTAGCAACAAATATCTCTCCCTCTCGTCAAGCACCGGCGTTTTTTTTGTCACTTACAGGCCAAGCTCGGACAGCTATATTAGAAATGGACATTTTCCTACTAAATGCCGAAGATGGAATGGACAATCTAGTTGAAAAACTTGATACCCTTTTCCTGGAAGACAAAAACCAGTCTGCGTTTATTTGTTACAATTAGAAGGCCACCCTACGAATATAAAGATAACATGCAAAACAGACAATTCTTGTTTGTATGACGCAGTGCATTCCACTACACAAATCCTTGATAAAAGACTACGAATTGAAATGGCAATCCTTAGAGAAATGGTTGACAGAGGAGAAATTGCAGAGATATAATGGATACCCACTGACAAACAAATTGCGGATAGCTTAACAAAAAAGGGAGTCCCCTCCTTCAAAATTCTCCAATTCATATCTGAACCCAAGGAATCATCTGTCTAATTTTCAAGTATGCAGTCTTAAATTTTTGTTCAACTGTCTTTTTCTTTTTCCCTGCTGACAGCCATTTGATGTTGCCTCCTAAAATGTCCCACCTCAGTACCAGAAAGAAAAGCGGGGAAGTGTTAACATCCTATCTTGGCTTACAGGACGAGCAATTATCTCCCCCTGGAGGAAGAGGGAGCTGTGGGGAGAGGAAGGAGGAAAAGGAGGGTTGACCACTTTTTAGAGGGATCTCTTCGAGACAAGTCGCACGTGTTAACTCTAAAATAAAATATATGTATATATCCTATTCTTGCCTGGACCTTATTTATATTAATTAACACTTGTGACAGGGTTTTACATAACCAGATAAAAAATTTCAGGTTTATTTGTCGCTAAGTGTTCTTCATTCATTTCTCAGCATTCATAGCTGAACAACTTAAAAGAGGTGGTGTTAACAAAAACATGGAAAAAAACGCAAAGGTTGCAGAAAGCTAAAATTACAGTTATATACTCCAAAGATATGTTAGATGATAAGACAATCCACTTATCCCTCTTTCATTCATAGCTAACAAGGCTCACACAGTCCCATTACTTTTCAGACTGACCTCATATAAAATAAAGGGGTGTCCTCGTGGTGTAATGGTTAAAGTGATGAACTGCGGAATCGTAGTACGCGAGTTCGTACTCCAGTCGCGCTATTATGTTCACTTTCGGGCAAATACCCTTGGGAAAGGTATGAACCCCCTTATTCTCCCTCCAGCTATGGGTAAATAGTAGGACGGACTAGGTTCTTCAGCCTTGTTGAGGCAACTAGCCTAGGAGAAGGAAAACTCTGAATTCAAACCTGTTAAACTCCGCTTAAAAATTGACCTTGTGTCATATCCTGCCCGAGCGGAGGGGTTGGTAAATAGTACCTCATATAAAATATTGAGGGTATACTAAGTAAAAGCCTGACAGCTATACAACTAGAGTCTTTGATTGGAGGCAGCTTTGTGGTAGACTAAATCACTACTGATCTACAATTAGTGAAAACATTTTTAGAAAGAACTCATTAATAATATCCAATAATTAGGTAATTAGCCAAGTAAAATTCAACCATAAATAAAAATTCAATAAAAAGTTGATCTTAAAGAATATAATTTTAATCCTGGATATAATTTTTTTAATTTTGTATATTTGTTGGATAGCATGGCATATCAAACATTTGATTATTTACCAGATCTAGAAACTCATATTCCAAAGATTTTAAAATCTAACTTTTTTAGGTACCAGGTTTGTTGGATTTTATGACCTATGAGCCCTTGTTAGTTATTTAATGTCAAATCCTGTTCATAGATATATGATTTGTAACGAATGGTTTGTAAATAACATTTTTAAATGAGTCAGAGCTCATTTGTTTGTACACAGTTAAACAGTTTCAAGTATTCTTATCTAACACTAATAATTTAAGTTATCATCAGTCATTTATTTGTGTACAGTTAAATAGTTATATGTATATGATTTGTAAGTCAATAGTTTGTAGGTTAATCTTATTTTTAGATGAGTTAGGGCTAATTTGTTTTCACACAATTAAGTATTCCTATTGTTTGCCCACAGTTAAATGGCTTCAAGTATTTTCATCTAACACTAATAATTCTAATTGTAAACAGTGAAGTGGTTTCAGGTATTCCTCACTCTAATAGTGTGTTTGCACACAGTTAAATTGTTTCAAGTATTTCTATGCATTGCTGCATAATACCAATAATGCAATATTTGCACACAGTAAAACGGTTTCAACTGTTCCTATGTAACATGAATAATTTTATAAAGTATTAATCGTTTGTTTGCACAAATTTAGATGGTTTCAAGTATTGTTATGTAACACTAAAAATTTAATTTGAAATCAATCATTTGTTTGCACACACTTATATGATTAAGCAGTTCTATTTGACCCATAGATAAAACCTTATCAGGCACTACCACTCCAAGTCAGAGTGGACTTGGGAGTAATGACAATGAAAGGGTACTGCAAATCCCCAATGGTCCAGGATTGGAGCCTCACCATCAGATGATTGTGTCATATCCAGGACACTCATTGGGTAGGGGTCTTACCCCTCTGCAGAGATGCAGTTGGTGTATTCTACAGCCTTGGCCAACTAGGCTGTTATGCAGCAGGTTATGTTAAAAAAAAATGGTTGTTCCAGAGGAGAAAATATCTTATAAAACAGTTTTTTATTCGCAATAGTATGGAGATATTTTGGAAGCAATACATTGTGGTGATTTTAAAACTTCACTGGATACCACAATGCCAGTAGGTATTTTTTTTCTTATAATGTTTCATCATCATCATCATCAAGTCACACTGATAGCACGGGGCTTCATGACCAAAAGCCAAGATAATCTTTTGGGATTTGTTTTTATTTCTCATCAATTGATGACACTTTTATAGATGAGGTTGGTAGATTATTATTTGTGCTTCTGTCACAGATGTGACGTGGTATTCTTCAAGGAATTGCTCAGTCGGCTAGGGCTGTAAAATACACCAACTGCACCTCTGCAGAGGAGTAAGACCTCCCCCCCAATGAGTGTCCTAGATATGACACTAAACAATCTGATGGTCAGGTTCCACTGATGCTGGGGCTTTGGGGAATGCGGAGCTCCCTTTCATTGTTATTGCTCCCAGGTTCACTCTAGCCTGGAGTGGTAGCACCTGATAAGGCCCTATCTATGGGTTAAATAGAATAAAACTGCATACTTATGCTAAACTGAATTGTTTGAATTAGATCTATTTTGATTTTAAACTGAATAGCTTGAAATAGAAATATTTTTGACAATTAAACTGTGTACTTATGCTAAACTAAATTGCTTGAAATGGAACTGTACTTACGCTAAACTGAATAGTTTAATATAGAACTGTTTTGATGTTTAACTGTGTGTAAACAAAATCTGTACTTATACTAAACTGAATTGGCTGAATTAGAACTGTTCGACTAAACTGAATAGCTTGAAATAGAAATGTTTTTTGATAACTAAACTGTATTCTCATGCTAAACTGAATTGTTTGAAAATGAACTGATTATTTGTATAAAAATGGATTTGGCATTAAATAACCTACAAAGGTTGATATGCTATAAAATCCAACCAACCAATTTTCAAGGAAGAAAACACTCCAGCAGGTCACAAAAAAATGTGTATATTTACACTTTAAACTTTAAGTTTTAACTTCTAAAAGTCAAATTATGCCTTTTTTATCTTAAACAATGTTTGGGTTTCTTTATGTGAATTTCCAAAATGCATCATTTCAATATGAAAAGAGAACATGGATGTTGGTTGGTTTTATGGCATATCAACCTTTGTCGGTTATTCAATGCCAAATACAAATACTCAGTTCTATTTCAAACAGTTCAGTTTAGCATGAGTACACATTTTAATCATCAAAAACATTTCTATTTCAAGCTATTCAGTTTATTCAAATAGTTCTAATTCAGCCAATTCAGTTTAGTATAAATATAGATTTTGTTTACACACAGTTAAATGTCAAAACAGTTCTATATTAAACAATTCAGTTTAGCATAAGTACAATTTCAATGTCAAAAATAGTTCCATTTCAAACAATTCAGTTTAGCATAAGTATGCAGTTTAGTTCTATTTAACCCATAGATCGGGTCCTATCAGGTACTACCACTCTGGGCCAGAGTGGATCTGGGAGCAATGGCAATGAAGGGGTGCTCTGCATTCCCCAAAGCCCCAGCATCACTGGAACCTGATCATCAGATTGTTTAGTGTCATATCTAGGACACTCATTGGGGGGGTCTTACCCCTCTGCAGAGGTGCAGTCAGTGGATTCTACAACCCCAGCCAACTGGGCAAGAGAACATGGAATTATATCAAATATATTTTTGAAGAATTATTGTTTGGGTCTCCTAAGACAACAAAAGAACCATCACTAAAGACTGTCAAGTTGTTTTAAAATTCTATCAAGGTAAATATTTCTTTCATATTTTATGAAATAAAGACAAATAATATGTGTGGAAGTTAAAACTATAAATATGAGAAAAAAATCATGGAAAAAAACATTTGAATATTATCGAAATTCTTGTTTTTCTGAGTCTCAATTCATTTTTTTTTTTCCTAAAGTATTTTTATGTTTCTTTGATGTGTATTTTTGTAAAAGTTGAAATTATTTGCTGATTGATTTATTCAGGCAGATTTTTCTGTTTTCTGATCAATAAGAAATAACTGATTTCTATTAACAGGTATGGCTACAAATAAGCTAATTATTGGATGTGACTAATAAATGTATCAGTAAAAATTTTTTCAAAAAATTGTAGGCGAGTAGTAATTTTGGCCACCAAATTCCTATTTACAGAGAAAACTCCAGTAACATAGCAGGCAGGCTTTTATTTAGTATAGCCTTCATCTGTCATACACACTGCTACCAAATTCCAAACCTAAAACTAGTAAAGGCAAAAAATGGATATACTTAAATATTGTTTTCTAATCATATTTCTGAAAAATGGGTTTGAAAACTGTCATAATAAAGCAGTTATTAAAATGATTGATTTTAATGGCACGTCAACCTATCTAGATTTATTTTATGCCAAGAGGTTAGGGAATTGTATTCGTATTTACATTTTTTGTCTAGTTGTTTCTTAAGAGGCTTTTTTTTTTACATAGTCCCATCGAATATAAATAATTTTTAAACAGATCTACTTGATCCATAGAAGTGGGACCCTAACAAGTACTAAAACACCAGGTCAGAGTGGATCTAGGAGTAATGGCAATGAAAGAGTATTCTGAACTTCTCAGAGCTCCAGAACTTGAGCCTCACCATCAGATACAGTTTAGTGTCATACCCAGAAAACCCCTTTTTGTAGGGATTTTGATAAAATTATAATGAAAAATTTTATTATGATGCGTAATGTTACTATATTAATGGAATTTTTTTCTGAATTTCAGAAATTAGGAATTCTCTTGATTATTCACTGATGTATTTGGACGAGTATCCTCATCTTGGTTATTGTTATTATCATCACAAATTTGTGACCTTGGTACCCTCATCAAAATCTCCTTCCTATATATGTCATAATCCATAACATTCTAGAAATTTTTTATAAAAACTTTTATTTAATTCATTATTCTTATTCTAATGTCAATGCTTAGAAGATAGCTTGTATCAATTGAGTCTTTATAGTTAATCCACCCCTGAAATGTTGCTTGTTTTTCTCTCCATTAAACAAGGATATATAACTAATATACATTAACCAACTCAGAGATTGAACTCATGACCGCCAGGTAACTAGATACACTTTAATTAATGTTTTTTTATCAACTAGGCCACATGTCCCATTGGACTGTCTAGCGATTGTAATTTAAACCCTTAAACAATTTTATTATACAATACACTGATAAGATACAAACCTTTCAAGTTAAAGAACTGACATAAAATCTTTAAAAAGTTATTACTATTAACCTCCTCCCCAAAAAACAAAAATCCTGCAAACAATCTAAGCACTTATCACCTAAAGACTAAAAGGCACTGAATCTCTAAGTATGGTGGGTGCATGACAAGAAAGTTGATACTTATTTTCTTTTATCCACTAAATAATAAAAAATAAGTAGATATTTCTTAATTGAAAATATTTTAGTCATCCCCATATAAATACTTACATATTCGCAACAGCAAGATATTTGTATTAAGAAACGTGTGACCCGTAGACTTGAAAATCTAATTTTTCAATTGCCAGCTTGCAATATATATATATATATATATATATAGGTGCTCCATATAATACAGAAATTAAAATCACATATTGCAACAAATAGTTTCATGCCTTTATGATCATCAGGCAATACTACATTTTGAATAATTACAAGTATTACAAGAGAGTGGTCAATAAAATATTTAAACAAATATTTAAATGGGGAAATAAAGCTTCTTTATTTATTCTATTTTACTACTTACCTGAGGACTGACATTCATAAAACATAAGTAGTAAAAAAAATTCTGAGTTTATATAAAACACAAGCATATAGATTTAACATGAAACTAAATTCCCCTGCCTTGAAGTTGGCTTGGCAGATTTAGGGTGACACATGTACACCTAAATAAATAAGTAAATAGGCTGAGCAGTCACAGCTTATTTGAAACACCTCTTCCACAATGAAATACTCATTAGCCTGGTGACTTCACCACAGATATATAAAGGTCAGTTGAAGATACTTGGATACTAGAAAATAAATTTCATTCAACAAATGGATAAACTACATCACAAGTGCAGTTTCTGTCTCAGTTTTTATAGCATATTAACTTTTAAAAAACTTTTAACAAAATTTTTTCCACCGAAAATTTTCTCGTAACAAGGACTTAAGGTTGAAATCAGTTGAGAACAATAAAAATAAGTAACATAAAAGAAATATTCCTTTTTATCTTATCCCTTTTGTTCATTTTATATATATATATATGTATAATGAAAGTAGATTAACATTACAGAAAATCCAAAAAGTCTATAGAACAATAAACTTAAAGAAATCTTCAAGAAAATTTTCAATTTAATCATAATAAAGAGCTTAGAATTCCTTAAATTTTTAAGATTAATTTTTGTATGTAGATAGATAGATGAACAAAATAAGATAAATAGAAATATTTCTTTGCAGTTATTTTTTTTATTCTTATTCTCCTCAACTAATTTTGACTTTTGGGTCACCATCAGGAGAAAAGTTTTTGTGGAAAACTTTTTTTTTTTTCTAATGATTTTAAAAAAGATGAGATACCACAAAAGAAGTGATGAAAATGGATGGGTAATGTAGCCTATGTATTCATTGAATTAAAATTATTCTTTGGTATCCGAGTATCTTCAACTGATCATTTTATAATCTCTATTACTGAAAACATCAGGCAATAAGCTCAACATGTGAAAAATATTGTTACAAATTATCTGTAATTGTTTTAGTCAAATATTTAACTTATACATTTGTTTAATTAGATGTTCGTGTCAACTCATATCTTTCCATCCTATTTGAAAGTGATGTTCTGAGAATGGGTTAGTTTGATGTTAAAGCCATTTGGGGTCAGTGTTTGAAGATGTTTTATCTGGTTCACCAATGGTCCGGGAGACCTGGGTTCAATCCCAGGTCATGTTATACCAAAGACTTTAAAAATGGTACTTGATACCTCCTTGCTTAACACTCAGTGATATAAGGTACATATCAAGGGTAAAGTGGACCCATCCAGGGAAAGAAGTAGTGCCCTCCCTTACACCTCAGTGTAGTAGCTATTGAAAAGGGAGCCTTCTGGTCGCCCTCGACTAAAGGGAGACAACTTTACTTTACCTTGTGTTTTTATGATATTGTTGAATTTTTTCTTTCCAATTTTTTCTCTGATGGTGAATTTTGCATTGCAGATAAAATCATGTCCAGTTAAGTGGAAATGTTCTGTAAGAATTAGTTTTCGTACCAAGCAAAATACAGACTAATTTTTATGTCGTCATTTCATTTAATCTATTTTCATATTGTCATTTTATTCTATTTGTTTTATGTTGCTATTATTCAAGAATTTTAAAAGTTTGAGGCTGAGTGATCATTGATATTGTAGAAACTATTTCTTTTGTGGTTCAACATCTGACCATAACACAAAGGGTCTAAATGCATATAGGGGGGAAAGAGTTCAGGTTATCTGGTTTAATGGCATATCAACTGTTGATGGTTAATTAATGCCACTCACATATATCTGACTTTTAAGCGATGTAGTATGTAGGTAACTTTATTTTTAAACAAGTCAGAGGTCATTTGTTTGCGCACAGTTAAATGGCTTCAAGTATTGCTATTTAACATTAGTAATTCTATTTATCAAGTATTCCTATCTAATTTAATATTAATCCTTTGTTTGTTGTACACAGTTAAATAGTTTCAAGAGTTATCATTTAACAGTAATTATAATTCGATTCAGTGTCATTCACTTATTGATATACAATTAAATGATCCTGAGCATTGCCATATAATACCATTAATTCAATTTAACATTAATTATTCATTTGCACACAGTTAAATGGTTCAACATTATTTATTCATTTGCACTCATATGATTTCAAGTATATCTATTTAATACAAACAATTCAATTTAAAATTTATCATTTATTTGTATACACTTAGATAGTTTCAAGCATAATAAATCATTAATTATATTTGATCCATAGATGGGATTCTAACAGGCACTACCTTTCCAGGTCAGAGGACCTGGGAGTAATGGTAATGAAGAGAGTACTCCACATTCCACAAAGTTCCAAGACTGGAGCTTCACCATCAGATCGTTTAGTGTCATAATCCTGGACACTCGTTTGTGTGGGAGTGTCTTACTCCTCTGTAGTGATGCAGTCAGTGTATTCTACAGCCTAAGCCGAATGGGTTTGGAGGAGACAGGTATCTCCCTTTTGAAATGATAATCAAAATACAGCAATGAAAATAGAAAGTCAGAAAATGGGAGATTGACCAATCTAAAAAAATCAGTCAGAGTTGGATCTTCTCATTTAGTTTAAAACCTTTCCAGGCATGAACCCATTAATTCCTGAAAGTTTGGTTGAAATTGAACCAAAAATGATAGAGCCTTTGTTGTATATGGCCAGTGAGATATCTGATGAATTATAATGTTTCCTGATTTAAAGACTGATGTACATTTACACAAAGTCAATATATTTAATGATTAATTCAAATATTATTGAACATAAAAAGAAGTTTGTTTATATTTGTAGAGCATAATTAGAGTTCCATAATAAAATTTATTCTAACATTTCAATTTGACTGCTTATTCAAATGTTGTTAACTTACTGTTATTTGCTTAACTGTACATTTTCTACGAACAATTTAAACAAATTGCTTTCTTGTTTGATATTTCATCGATTTAAATTAAAAGGTAAATTATGAAAATTTTCTGCATATGTTTCAAATGTAAATATTTTCTCAACTGTGATCATCCATTTTAAACAGAATGAATTAGATTAATAACATTTTATTGAAAAGGTCTCCATATTGGATTTAATAATCAGCAGAGTCATGACCAGGGTTGTGGGTGGCTGAGGGGAATAGGCATAGGCAAAACCAAGTTTAACATTGAGTAAAGACAATTTACATTTATTTCTTGGGGAAAAGTTGTTTTTTTTTTTTGCTTTTACAAACAGTCCCATTGAATATAAATAATTTTTAACAGATCTAATTGACTAATTGATAGTACTACCACTTCAAAGCAGATTGGCTCTGGAAGCAATGGCAATGAAGGAGTACTCCTCAGATCTTAAGCCTCGCCATCAGATGCAGTTTAGAGTCATATTCAGGACACCCCTTTTGGTGGGGGGGTTACTCCCACACAGGGGATAGAGTCAGCATATTGTAAGCCCCACTAACAGGACAGACTGTTTTCTGTGTATATTTTCTAATTTTGAATTAAAAAAAAAATTACTTCAATTTTTAAATCTAAGCAAAAAAATTTCTTATAATACTGAATTTGTGTTTAATATTTGACACTGTAGATAAATAACTTTCAATCCTGAATTACTTAGAATCTGTCCTAACAGCAAAAATCTCTGGGTGAATCTTTGTTGACTGAATTTGTGTTTAATATTTGACACTGAAGATAAATAACTTTCAATCCTGAATTACTTAGAATCTGTCCTAACAGCAAAAATCTCTGGGTGAATCTTTGTTGACTTTTGATCAAAAATAATAAACCAAATCTTACAGAATGGGGAGAAAAAAAATCCTAATCAAACAAAGATATTTCCCATGACCCATTAGGTTATTGGTGTGTTATGCTCAGTAATTTCTTATGGAGTTATTTGGCAGAGTTCATCTCCAATCCAAGTAATATGTGACAGGTTCTACTGGGTTACTATGTACCATCAGTATGAAATTATCTCTGACCCAACATATTATTGAACATCTAAGATGGATTGCTTTGAGAAGGATAAAAGGATCCATCTACTCTATTTATAGAGACATAGGGAGAAAAGGGTTCATGCTTTCTAAAAGTTTTAAAGTTGGAGGCACAAGTGGCATAATGGTTATTATTGTAGGAATAAACTTGACAATCTGAGTTCAAATCCTAGACTAGGTTGTTTACCTTTTAGTTTATACTAATCATGCCCTTGTGGAAGGTATGAAACTGTCTCTTCAAATGGGTAAATAGTAGGGAAGATTGGCCTCTCGTCTTAATAAGGCAAGGAGAAGGAAAAAATCTGAATTTAGAACCTGAAGTGTACTGTTTGGAGAAACCATGTTGCAGTGGTGCATCATTATCATTTGTTACCAGCTCATCCTAAAAGAGTGGCTGCATTAGATGGTTTAATGGCATATCAACCCTTATTAGGTCATTTAATGCCAAACTTTGTTATTTCATTGTTGAAGTATATGTTGGATTGGACTGGATTGTTAGGT
This sequence comes from Sepioteuthis lessoniana, assembly GCA_963585895.1. Lineage (NCBI taxonomy): Eukaryota > Metazoa > Mollusca > Cephalopoda > Myopsida > Loliginidae > Sepioteuthis > Sepioteuthis lessoniana. The sequence goes on along the minus strand of OY757913.1, from coordinate 119,710,336 downwards.
TTTACTTCTTTTTGTTTATTCAATGATTTGGTTACATTTTCCTGGTTCAAACGTAACTAGTTGTTTATAGGATATCTTAGTGTCAAATCTTTTATTTAGTATATACAAAGAATGGTTCGTCTGACACAAGCCTCCATCACTATAAACAAACCACCAGTTTATTTGCCAAGCTTCAACTTTGTCAAAGGTCATCATTGAATTGATAGAGGAACATAACCAGCTTTAGCTGATATTCAGACTGTTTCCCCCATGAGTGCTGGGAGAAGTAGATTCATGCCTTTCCAGATGGTATTAGTGCAATGTGAGTGCAAACTGTTCCAGCAGGAGTTTCTCTGTACATTCTCTGATGCTATTAACAGTTAGGTCATTGACATATTTATAATAACTGATTTTGACAAAATTTTTAAATGATTCATATTTCTTTTTGCCTTCTATGCTAATTGAAGGAGATCAAGCAAGTGTGAAATCAATCAAGACTTCCAGTTTATATTCTTCCCCTCTTATCCTTGTATATCTCATACAAAATGCAGTAATAACCCAAAATAATCCTGCTTTCAACTGCACAGTGTTTATGTTCCATTTGCAGAAAAGTGGAAGTTATTTACTCTTAATCAGTTTCTCCTAGAAAACATGCACAAAATTAGAATTATTGATTCTAAATATCCAAAAGTCATTTTTAGAATCTATGTCATGTGAACTTCTTTGTATATCAAAACCTGATTTTCCTCTATTTCTTTTTCTCATTTAATTTCTGTAGATTATAAATAAAACTGAAACTTTCATCTGTGATAGTCTTATTAATAATACTTACTATATTTACTTGTGTAATGGTTGAATTTTGAAGAGCAAATTTTAAAGCAACAAATTAATATTGACCTATACATGAGTTATAAAATTGTAAGAATGAAATTTGAATTTCCTAATGGAAAAGATTCAGTGGAACTGTTAGTCTACAATTAATTCCATGAATGATTTAGTGACCTTAAAAATCTTCGACACAAAACTGGAATAAAAAAAAAAAAGAAGGCAAGAAAAAAAAACAAATTTGAAAATTGAATAAAATTTTCAAAAATAAAATAAGTAAAATAGATATGAATTTACATTTTTCCAATCATTCAAGAGATTTTGATCACTTGACCTCTGGGTGCCAGTTTTCTGGTCAAAGGTCATGCTCTCACTTTGCTTTTTTCTGCTTTTTCTTTTTACTGTTAGCCTAGCAAGAGGAAGGACGCTCGCTCAGCAGCTACAAGAAACTGGAGATATTGAAATAACATAGAAACATCTAAACTCGGTGACCTGTTAACTTGGCTGGGTGCTTGAACCTAAATTACCCTAACCTTTCCCACAAAGGAACTGAATTGTAACTACCACAAAGGCTTTCTTCCAAGGAGTACAGAATAAAACCAGTACACGAAAAGAACAATCTGTTAACTTCTTTATGAATTGTTTTTATTTTATGAACACATGGAATACAAATACACAACACACATACCCCAAACCCATAATATATATTATTGAAAATCAATATACCAGAATAAATTTCCCACTGAAGTTGATAGTTCACTATTTTCATTCAGCCACAAAATAATAATAATAATAATAATAATAATAATAATAATAATAAAAAAAAAAAAAACATGGAGGTAGGGTGCTATTTTCAAAACAAACACAGGATTTTAAAAAAAATTTCTACAAGAGTTCCTTTACAATTTGAAAGTCTTCATCAGTTCACTATTCCTGTCAATACATTATTGGATTCTTTCCCCAGGTAGACTTCATCATGTCAGTTCTGCTTTTCAAATAAAGATATTCCCATGGAAATATTAAAATTCTTTTTTATTCAACTGTTGGAGATTTCAATAATGTGTTGACAATGGGGCGGGGATGAGCAAGTGGAAACTATTTAAAATTATATCAGAAAGGTGCTCCCATAAAAGAGGGTTCATACTTTTTGGGGGGTTTTAAATCACCTTATAGGATTTATATAGAAAGTATGTGTGGTGTCATGGTTAGTGAGGAAGAAAATAAACTGGGCCAAGTTCAAATTCTGAACAAGATTATTCACATCGCTAATGTTTTTTGGAAAGGCATGAACCCATGTCTTTTATGTATAGGTATACTGGATACTCTAGCCATAATAGGTAAACAGAAAACTGAATTCAAACCTCCTTACCGACATGTCACTCAGTCAAGCAGCTTAAGTATTCCAGAGAGTTTTCTTGCTGAGAGTCCTAAATCTTGTTATGTTCAACCAAACTAGAAGGGTCAAAGGTCAGGAATCAGATTAGCAGTGATACCAAGAGGAAGAAATCTTGGAATTGAAATCTGCAAACAGGTAATGGACAAAGCGATTGTCAATAAATTGATTCCTTGACTGACAGTAAATAAAAGATTTAATCAACCACAATATAATTCGTTATTTGAATTAATAATTGGGAAGAATTTAGTTGTCTAAATTTCCGAGACGAAGCTTGATGATTTTTATCATTAAGTGTTTTTGGACTATTGTCTTCATCGTTATTGCTATTTCCACAACATTTTGGCCGATATGTCTTCCGACCTTCTTCAGGTGTTTGTTGAACTCAGGAACCTTCACGGAACTTCAAACTATGTCCTTTATTGAATCTACAGGAGTCGCTTGCTCTGATTCCATTAACCATAAGCAGGTACAAGTGTTAAGTATTCCTGTATTGTTACTTCCCTGCAGTCAGGATTGAACCTGCAACCTCCAGATGATTGTCTCCTAAGAAGCTTAGGGAACCAACACCTATAACCATTACGCTATGTGTCCTGCTGGAAGAATTTGTTTGTTTTTTAGAGTTGGTTTCTTTTTTCTTTCTTTAATGGCATATCAACCTTCATGGGTTATTAAATGCCAAAGCCATCCTTATAGAAGAATAGTAGTTCAACTATTTAATCCATAGCAGAGGTGGGGGGTAAGGGGTTCATAATGTTATAAAATAATAGCTTAATTATAAATACAAGCAAAAACATGTGGCTGGAGGATGCGAGTATTTAAGTTTTAATGTAACAAAATATTATATTAAATTAGAAAGACGAGTAAAACTAAAGTAAAATGCATATTTACATGTATTTCCATCGTAATTGATTTCTGTATAAAATACCTCCTGAAGTATAAAAGACAAGGACATTTGATGGTGTACTTTGTGGCAGTCACAGATCTATTTTCTTTCACGAATCAATGCTCCCGCCAAGTGATTCGGCCACACACTGACTAATCAGCAGGCAGAGCACATTGATTCCTTCTTCCTCTCAAGAACTATTTTTTCTAGCCCTTTTTGGAAGTCGGACAGCAGAACAGAGAGCACAAGACCAGCAAAGAAGAAAGACCTCTCTCTCCTGTAGCCTACCATGGGAACCCAGCATTGACGATCTTCACTGAAGATAACTGTTGCCACAGATACCCACTAAAGAAGATAACGGCGGCTACCAGCTACACACACAAAAGAACTAATGCAGCTACCTGCAACACACTAAAGAACTAAAGAACTGGTGTACAACCAGCCACACTACTACCTGATACCCAAAAAGAACCTTTTCTCACTCTGATACAAGTCTACTTCTACCATAAAAATAAACCATTCATTGTTGTTCTTCAAAGAAGTTTTGTTATTTTGTTCAGTGCTACATAAATAGCTACAAATTAACTTACAGTGTACGTGAACCACACATATATTAAAACTTCTTCAATTATGCAATGTTGTGTATTAACAAAACACAAAGGAAAATAAATAAAAGGCTGCATCTTCCTCTTTCCTAAAAAAGGTGATTTTGGAATCATTCAAAACTACAGATGAATAACTCTTATTGCTATAATTGCTAAGGTTTATAATTCCTTGCTTCTCAATCAAATCTGATCTGAAATTGAGAAAATTCTTAGGAAAAATCAGAATGGCTTGCAGAAAAATTTATTCACAACATCACAGATTCTGACTATCAAATCATCAAAGAAATACATGCAAAAAATCTTGAAGCAACTCAATTGTTTGTGAATTTCTCCAAGGCATTTGAGACTGTAAAAGACGGAGCAAATACAATAGCATATGGTCTCTCCGAAGAGATGCTTTACAAAAACATGAAAACAATGGTTCGCTCAACCAATGGTGATACCGGCTTCTTCAAAATTATTGCTGGAGTCTTGCAAGAGATACATTGGCATCATATCTGTTTGTAATCAGCCTAGATTATATACTACAAATGTCAATAGATCTAATAAAAGATGATGTTTCACATTAAAAAAGATAAGAAGTAGATGATATCCTGTAGAAACAATGACAGTGGTAGACTACATAGATAATCTAGAATTGAATACCTGTTGCATAGCCTAGGATTAGAAGCAGGAGGCATTGGCCTTTACGTGAATGCAAATAAAACAGAATTCATGAGTTTTAAACAAGAAGAGGCCATCTCCACTATAAATGGCAAGCCTATGAAATTAGAAGACCAGTTCAAATATCTTGGTAGCAATATCTCATCTATTGAAAGTGATGTCAACATACATTTAGAAAAAGGGTTCATTTGTTGTATAGCCGTGATACAACTATACGTATACATATACATGCTGAAACATAATCAACAATAATGATGAACGAACACACTTCTTTAGAAAAATATACCTCTCACACTTTATTCTCAAAAGGGTTGCGAAAGGGTTGGTATTGGTTATGTGTGAGAGGTGAGTTGGAGACAGAACAGACTGCTACATATTGACCCCAAGTTTCTCTGACTATAGCAGCACTTCTTCCTCATTCTGCTTGGCTGCTCAACCGGGGTCCTGAGGGCCCAAGCCCTCTATCTGGAGCTGGTTCTCACTCCACGGGCAACTGCAACTGGAACTGAACTGCAACTCGAACTCCAACTGACTCAAACCATCTGTGGCACCTAGTTATATAATTGTTTGATGTCCACCTGATTCCTGTAGGCGTCACATCTGCACCGAATTCAATCCGTCCACAGGTCAAGGTGATATTCCGATATCTTTGACCGGATACACCTGTTTCTTGATTGACGGCTCGGTCGAATGGTCAATATGTTACACATTGTTATTAACAGGTTCTCAATCATATAGAAATCTGATCTATCTAATAAGATAAAAGAGGATTTCTTCCAAGCTGGGGTTGTGTCAGTACTACTGGATGGATGCACCACCTGATCTCTAATGAAAAGTATGGAGAAAAAAACTAGATGGTAACTACACAAGAATGCTATGTGTTGTTTTCAACAAGTTCTGAAAGTAACACCCCCACAAAAAAAAAAAAAAAAAAAAAATAGCGACTGTACGGCAATTTACCTCCCATCTTAGAAACCATCCAAGTAAGACGAACAAGAAATGCAAGGCACTGCTGAAAAAGTAAGGAAGAACTCTTGTAACATTCTCTCATAGAGACTCCTACACATGGACATACCAGGGTGGGCCGACCAGCAAGTACTTACATACATCAACTCTGTGTGGACATTGGATACCGTCTTGAGGACCTGCCAGGAGTGATGGACGATAATGACGGATAGTGAGAGAGATTTGGGGAGCTCCATGCTATAAGTACGACTTGATTTATTAAAATCAATTTTTAAAGATCAATATGAAAATTAGCTTTCTCGTTCACAAATATATAAATACAAATGCAAGTTATTAGTATGTAGAAAAGGCCAACAGTATTGATAATATATATATATATTTTTCTTTTTTCGTAATATTTGAGTTTGGAATAAAATGAAATCATAGAGAAAGTGGTGTAAATAACTAAAGGAATCGTGATATTAGTGGTGACATAGTTTTGGTGACAGACTGACACATAATCTCTATCAAAATAAGATTTGATACGGTTACTTACCTATTGATAAATTTATTTTTATCTAAATTATAAAATCCATTTTTCATGTTCTGAACTTTGCAAAATAATCAATTACTTTTCTTTAAAATTGTTTACATCACTGGTGCGTTGCAGACCGAAAGAATATTTTCTCACTCGCATTTAAAAGTTGTCATGAACAAAAACGCATGGGTCTTTTACTGGTGAAGTTAATAGTTCACCCTTCACTTTCTCAGAAATACGACCTAAGTAGTATAAATACAACAGTTTACGGCAACACACAATGATTTCTAGTAGGCATGTACAAAAAAACACGCACTTTTAATCAGTAATCTATTGATTTATTACTAACAAACCGTGTCCCTTTTCTTTTTAAGAATGGTGATCAAAATTGTAATAATCCGTGTTTATATGTTAATAATAATTTCTAAACAGATCTATTTGATCCATAAATGGGACTCTAGTAGGTACTACCACTCCGGGTCAGAGTGGGCCTGAGATTACGAGCAATGAAGGTGTACTCCACATTCTCCAGATCTGGAGCCTTACCATCAGATGCAGTTCAGTGTCATACCAAGGATATCTCTCCACACAAAGGATACAGAGTATTCTACAGCTCCACCAATAAGGCACAGGTTCTGTTGATGAAACAATAGCTATCATGTAAGCAGAATATTTGAGAACCGTCAACTTTAGTCCCATTGTTACTCCTTTGAAACAAACTTGTGATTTATGTACAATTCCAACTAAGCAGTTTTTCCTTGAGTTATTTAAACAGGATCCATTGTATCAAATTAATTTTGATACTGATCTCAATTTAGTCAGCAAAAGTGAAAAAAAAAAAAGAATGGAAATCATTTCCAAACAATCCCAACAAAGAATAAAAAAAAGGAACATACTTTTAAGGTTCTTTTTAACAAAGATAAACTCCAGACGTTGTGAAAACAAATCACATTTCAATATGGCGAGTAGTTTTCTATCCAAAAGCGTTCCCGCCTTCAAGTTAGTTGTAAAATTTACATATCCGGAAGTGGTTATGTAATAAGCTTCTCATAGTTGTGGCTCAAGGCCGGAAGTATGGTGGGGGGGGGGTGAAAATCGAACTCACTATTAATGGTCTACTGATTAATCTTGTTAACCAGTACACTAGGTGAGTTGGCTAATTTCTGGAAGTGGGTAGTTTGTGTTCTTTGCAAACTGTTTTTATTTGGCCAACTAACGTCATGCAATGATTAGCAAACGTGACTGGCAGACGATCATTAGTTGTGAGTTTATTTCTCACTTAGCGTCCTAAATTTCTGGCCTTGTGCCATAACTTGATTCCTCAATAATTTTATTTCTTCTGTAAAGAACAAAAATATTATGCAAATATCTAAATACTTACATTTACCATGCAGATAAGAATATGTTTCAATCATTGACTTAATTTCAATTTTTTAATTTTTTTTTGTTAATCCTAAAATTATGTCTTCAACTGACAAAAATTTAGCCATTTGTTATATATTTTTTTTTACTCTTTCTTTCTTTCCCTAACCACTAGGAAGATGTTGGGTTATGGCTTATGACCAATTTTTAAGATTTAATTGTAAATTTTCAGTAAAAGATTTAAAAAATGAAATGAAGCATCTGGATTGGAACTGTAAGCATTAAATTTCTATAATATCATTTTGCACATTGTACAAAAATTATGTAAGGTTTTATTGGCTGGTGATTCTGTGCTGATATTTTGTTTTACCCTTGATAAAAGTTAGAATTTTTAGGAAGACAGGCTTAACCCATTTAACTTGCTCTTAGATGTGTTACCAGGGTATTTTTAAGTGGGGGGGACATCCATTTGATCAGGGTAGGTGAGTGTAAGTCACACGTACAAATGATAAAGGTAAGTACAAATAGCTTATGTTGTAACAATTATCACACAAAAAATTAGTGATGGACTCATTTGTATTGAACCAAGCTCAGTATAATTACAATTTGAACAGTAAGAGATGCCATCTTATATTGCTCCAAACCTTTTAAAAATTTTCGCTGATCTATTTGGATTAGTTGTCCTTGTAATGTCACTTGTCTCTCTCTTCCATTGAACCAGGGCATTGACCTTTTTCATAACCTGATCCTTGGAGAGTGAGTATGTCCTTTGGGTGCCTCGTGAAGTGTCAGATGATAATTCCAGAAGTCCATGCTTGATCTTTTTTGCTTCTGTTCAGTAGAGAGACATGTCTCCAGCCTGGCTATGACCATTTTACTGACCATCAATCTCAAGTAAGCCTTTTTCCATTTTTGTATCCCCTTTTACATACTGCTGGTTCAAAGAACAACATCTGCATATTTTATCTGTTACGATATGTTTGTGTATTCTTTTCAGTACTACTTGTATGTATATTACTAAATGTTTTTATATGTTTGATTGAGCTTATCTTGCTTTTACCTCTGTTTATTCAGCAATAGTATAATACAGATATACTAAAACTAATATTATTCCTTGGTGAGTGGTGAATTAACTGGATATTAGGTTGAGTCATAAGTAATTTCTGTTTTAGTCTGATATAACTTATGAATAATTTAAAATGAATTAGTAAATTCAACATTATTTTGAATCACCTCGAGCTATTTATCAACTTGTTGATTACTTTCAAGTAAAATTCAGCTGGTTTTAAGCTCAACAAGTTTTCCACAAAAGTTTTCACCTGATTTTCTTGAGAACATTTTTTGTCATTCAGAACATTTTGTAGAGAATGAAAAAGATGGAAATCACTTGGTGCAAGGTTTGATCAATATGGTTGATGGGGTAGAACAGACCAGACTAAATTTGATATTTTTTCTGTGTCATTCTAGCCCAATATGATCTTGCATTACTATAGTGAAGCAGAAATTTTTCCTCTAGACAAGTATAGGGTGTTTTCTTATATCTTCATGCATACATTGTGGCTGATGAAAGTATAAGTCAGCATAGAGTATCTGGTTGTGACTTAAAAGCCAAAATAGATAATACCATAGTGATCCCACCATACACACAGTAAAACTTTCCTTCAATGAAGCTTTGCCTTTGGGGTAGTTTGTGGAAATTCATCCTTATCAATCCACTGCTTTTTGCATTCAACCTTGTCATAAAAGACTTTTTTTTTCATCACCTGCAATGATATTCTTGAGAAATAGGTCATTTCTCTGCCTTGAAAGAAGACTTGTCACTATGGATATGTAACCTTCTTTATTCTTCTAAGAATATGAGGAAGACAAATGCCCAGCTTGCTCACTTTTCCTATTGTTTTCAAGGGGCGACAGATTGTGAATTGGGATGTGCTGAAGTCAAGTACTAATTCTTGAGTATTTTTGCACAGATTGCATCTACTCAATTTTCTTAAAGAATTTTGATTAAGATCTGACGAGTGTCCTGGTCTGAGTTTATGACTCAATACCAGAATGAAACTTTGAAAACCAATTTCAGACTTGGTGATCAGTAAGGACACCTTGAACATAAACACCACAAATTTTCTATTTTGCTATTCTTAAACTCCACAACATTACATGTTGAATATGCACTTTGAGTTCTTCCATTTCATTGATTAAATTAAGGTGCACACCATTTCTCTACTGAAGTAACAAAACACTCTTTAACCAGGTAAATCCTGGTTGTGTTTAAAACAATGAAAGTTTGAAATGTGCATTTACTATTGGCTTAAAAAAACAAACTGAAAATTATTTATGACTCAACCTTCAAACAACTCTTTACTACCAAGTAACTATACTTTAATGCGGAGCCTTAAACCTCATGTTTCCTGCAAGCAGATTTCAATAAAAAGGTAGTCACTGATGACTAAGATTTGTTTACTCAGGCACAAGGTCAGAAGTATGGGGCACCCAGTGAGAATCAAACTTACTACTAATGGTCTACTAGCCTAGCTTGCATTACACCATGTGAAATGCTTGATTTTAATGAAAGAGTATATGACCAGTCCAAGTAAAATCAGTATAATCTTATTATTCACCGAATGTATGTTTACCCTGCTGGCGAGACTTATATTGGTTTGGTTGTTTGGGTTTTATGGCATATCAACCACTGTGGGTTATTTAATGCCAAATCCTGCTTATACATATATATTTAATACATATGATTTGTAATCGCATATTTGGTAAATAACATTTTTACAAGCCAGAGCTCATTTGTTAGTGCACAGTTAAATGGTTTCAAATATTACTATCAAGCACTAGAAGTTATATTAGATATTAGTATTTTGTTTGTACACAGGAAAGTGGTTTTTGGTTTGGTTTTATGGCACATCAACCATTGTAGGTTATTTATGCCAAATCCATTTTTAAACATAAACAGTTCAGTTTAACATAAGTACACAGTTTAGTTCTATTTGACCCATAGATAGGACCCTATAAGGTGTTACCACTCTGGGTCAGAGTGGACCTGGGAACAATGACAATGAAGGGGTACTCCACATTCCCCAAAGCTCCAGCATTACTGGAGCCTCACCATCTGATTGTTAAGAGTCATATCCAGGACACACATTGGGAGAATCTTACCACTCTGCAGAGATGCAGTTGGTGTATTTTACAGCTCCAACTGACTGAGCAAGGCAAGGCTTAGAATATACAGACTATCACTTCCTTCCATATATGTACTTAAACCCTCTCCGTTGGGGTCAGATATTGAGCTACTAAGAGGGAATTCATTTCATCTAAATGGTTGCTCAGCCTAAAAAAAGGTTTAGAAAACAATTCTTTTTTTTAATACAACACCTCCAATCTGGGAAATAATGAAATTAAATATTCCTTGAAAATATTTATTCGTTTTTAGGTGTTTTCGAAGGCATCTGAAACTTCTGAAAAAATGGGAAGCCCTCTTCTATATAGCATGCTTGGTGTCAACAAGGTAGTAATCCATAGTAAATAAACAATAAAAACAAATAAAACATCTTTTAAATGCAAATAATTACCAAAAACTTTAATAAAAATAACTAAGTCCTTTATTTTTAAAAATGATCATCTTACAACTCATATGCAATATAGGCAAACATGTCTACTAATGATAATTCTGCATTTAAAATTATTTGAGAAAATTTTCTTTTATTTTTCCAGCTAAAAATCATTATTTCTTTATGAGAATAAAATTTGAATTGAAACCTGTCTCAAAAAACCCAACAGCAACAACAACTTCATTTCATCAGTATTTTTGGCATTTAAAAGAAATAATAATTATATAGTAAATTAAAATAAGTTAAATCCAGTCCTGATAATTTCATAAAGCAAAAAAATAATAAAAAGATTTGACCAAAAAGTTGAAATGGAAATTATATGAATAGAAACTCATGTTATATAATTACTGAATGATTTTTTTTATATTAATCATTTTTCGTTAATCATATTTTATCATTTGGTTTGGTTGGGCTTTGAACTATTCGGCTCTTAGTTCAGGTGCACAGACATTGGGTACAGTTTATGTTCGCACGCAGAGGATATGACAATCACAAATGTCATAATAAAAACCCCAGATAGGAAATGAGACTGGGGTCATGCCCGGAAGCGATGGGCTGAGATTTTGGTGATTTTGAAAAAGAGTTGAGTTCCGACTCTGGGCCGGGCCAGTCCAGCTGGGGGCTACAGGATGTGCAGCATGTTTGTTGGGTCAGATAGTGCAGTCAGCATAGTAAAAATTGTGTGTCTCTCTCCTCGTGTCGAAAAACTAAAGTCAAGAAGTTAATAAATGTTTTGTACCTGAACAACGGAGAGTCGTCAGTGTTTCGTATTTCCCTGCACCAGTATATTTTATACTCATTCTATTTATTTTTATTTAATATTTAGATAAAGCATTGTCAGTTAGTAATAATACTAGTCAAAAATATAATAATTAGTAATATGACTAGACGTACCTCTGGTCAGATGAATTAAAACTTAATGTTTACAAATATTTTTTAATCCTTCTAACATATACCCTGAGTTTTCTGTGAATACTGGGATATATATATATGTCCCATAGAGGTATTTTGAAAGTCTACTTGGATGTAAACATGATGAAAAATAAAGTAAATGAGATATTTCTGGTTTTTACAACAGTTGACAATAACATCATTATAAGATGAAACCCACACAGATTACTTCCATACTGAATAAGAAAAGCTTGTAAGTGATCTGCTAATTCTGTGTTTTTCATTTTAATGGTAAGTAAATTGTCTCTTAAAAATAGATAATTATTCAAAGATTTATGATTGACTAGTAGGGCTACTCAGTATTGCCCAGAAGAGAATAACATGACAGTATAAAAAGAAATGGATTCAATGATATATTTCTTGTAAAATTAAAGTTCTTATCAAAATAAAAAAATTAAAGAATTCTTTAAAGATTAATTTTTCAGCAGATATTTTTTTTTAGAGCCCAATAGTCTCTCAAGCATATTATAATTAAAATAACAAAAAAACAAGCAATTGAAAGTTTTCCAAATAAAAAAAATGTTTTAGTTTTAATGCACGTTTTTTAATTCATGCTTCAGAGCAGATTTTTCAAAATTTTTGACACTTTTTTTTTATGATTCAAATTCTCTAAGGATTTAATTTTTCAACAAATATAAATATTTTCCGAATGTAGAAAAGTTTTAAAAAAATTTTTCTTTTTAGAAAATTTAAAAAATTGAATGATGTAAGGACTTAAAAAATATTTCTATAAATTTCTTCAAAAAAATAAAAACAAAGCCTTCTAAATTAAAAAATATATTTTAGTTTTAATGCATCTTTCACTTTTTAATCTCGGGCAGATTTTATGCTGGAAGGAATGTCACTTTTCAAAATCTTTTTAATGATTTAAATTCCCTGGGGACTTATCTTTATATCTAATTTGAAGGAGTGAAAAGACAAAGGAAGAGATTGTAATGGTGTGTGTAAAACCTGAAAATTTGAGATACCCAAAAAGTACCCATAACTTGACTTTCGGTAGCCAAATCAACTCAAGAACAATTTCACTTTCATCTCCAGGTAAATCCTATAGAAAAATTTATGCTAAAATGTTCTGTTTTCCCAACAATCTTCTTACAATGAGATGCAGAGATTTAATATTTTAATAGATTGTTATATAAAAAATGTATAACGTAAGAAAAACATAATTCTATCTTGAATTTCAACTTTTTGGATAGCTTCCCCGCCCCCAGGAGACATTTTGAATCAGATACTATTATCCAAATAGTCTTTTTTGTCATATAATCTTAACCTTGAAAGATGGTTTGGTTTCCTTTTCTTAATGGCATATCAACCTTCGGTGGTTATTTAATGCCAAAGCCATCCTTGTAGAAGAACAGAAGAATTACTATTTAACCCATTGCTGGGGTGGAGATAAAGGGGTTCATGCCTTTCCCACTGGTATTAGTCTGAAAGTTGACATAATAGTTCAACTGGAGTTTGAAATCATTTAATATATCACTGTCTAGTATGTTAGCCTCTATGGTAAGGGTGTTCCATCTCTTTTACCTTGAAAGAGTTAACGGACTAGTAATGTTAAGTGGCTTTCTTAGTTGTTATTTAGTAAGCTTTGATTAGTCTGCTGCATAGAAGATCTAAACTACTAACACTATCTACTGTTACTGACCAGTCACACAACTTTGTATTGAAGAGGGTTTAGCGAGGAGAATTGTTATTCCTCGCAAAATTGTTGGAAAATAAAGGAGATGGAACGAGATATCGAAAAGTTTTTATGAAGGTTTAATGGCAGCCAGAATAAAGGGAACCTTTATGCTGCAAGTCTCGTAGGAAGGAAGGAAGGAAATAGTTATTGAGTTGAGAAGGAATTATAGCAGCTAAATACCTGAGCGGAATGTGCATCGCTAAAGTCAAGGCATTGTTGAATGTCTGAGTGGAATATGTGTTGCCATAGGTGTAGCAAAAGTCGTGTTTGCTGGTTAAGGACAGGAATGATGTAGTCACCCATAAATGTGTGGTCCTGGTTGTTGTAGGAGAGAGGCATGAAAGTCTCCAAAAAATGTTACCCAGGAATGAGGTAGCTGGATGTCTGAGCGGAATTACGCGTCACTGGTCTAAGAGAGTAGACTCAAGAGGTCCATGAATCAGACGGTTTTCCTCCTGGTGTTGTAATTCTGCTGCTATGCAGGGAGTAGACAGAAAGTACATCCGTCCTTCTTGAAAGGTTCTGAGGAAGAGATAGTTTGGCAGGCTTTCACCATTTTTATGTTGTCTGGGAAAATGGTCTGGGCTGAATAGGACAAGTCATCCTCATTGGGTGAAAATATGTGACGACCATAACGGTCAAATTAATTTACATGCCAAACAAAAATACAAAGTTCTTTCCGCTACAAAGGTCATTGTTGATTAATTTTGGAAATCTAACAGGAACAAAGGTAATCCCCAAATGGTGGAATGGCTAAAATGCTGGACTGCAAGATTGTAGTATGTGAGTTCAAACTCCAGTCATACTATTACATTCACTTTTAAACTAATGCCCCTTTGGGAAAGGTATGAGCCCCCCCCTCATCCCTCCAGCTATAGGTTAAATACTACCACTAATGTTCTTCTCCAAGGATGATTTGAGCATTAAATATCCTGTGAAGGTTGATATGCTATTAAAAACCAGAATCAAAGAAACTAGCTGACACTGGTGACTTCAATGTGTCTTGACTGTAAGTCAAAATAGCCTTTAGTATATGTACCGCCGAAGCTAGCCTTTCTAATCATTTGTAAAAATGTTGGTCATCTGTTTTTCTAGGACCTTTGTTGCTCAGTTTCTAATTATATCATGGCCCTGATAATGAGCCTCACCAACCTGATACCTGAAAGAGAACCTCAGATTTATATATGCAAAGAGAGCAATTGTAATAGAAGATATAATCAGTTGCATAAACTTTATCTTTTATTACACAAAAAAAAATCTATTCACATTTTATTAGTACATTACTTTTTTTTTACCCCAGATGAAATGCAAACTTAAAAATAAATAATAAATTTGTCCTGAAAGTATAAGAATGCAAATGAATCTTAAAGATATTAACAGTTATTATAAAATGAACTGTCTATACTTTTCTTTTGGTTGAATACACATTTTGACTTAATACCTAAAATGTTTATTTTCTAAACTAGCTGTTGATGTAACTCATTATTGGTAGGCACATCAAGTCCAGCAAATAATACAAAGATAAAACAAAACACAAAAAAAAAAAAAAAAAAAAAAAAAAAAAAAAAAACAATGTTGTAGTTTGGTTCTTGAATTTTAAGAAACCAAAACAATTTGACTGGAGTTTTATGTTTAATTTATTAGTTGCCTTCCTAAGCAATTGTGATACTCTAGAATTTTAGCTGGACTAATGATGGTCACAAAAAATGATAATCATCCACTTTTGACTCACAAGTTATGGATCTCTCATATTTTTAAAGCATTAGGATTGTAAAAAACTTTAAATATTTCTCAGATTAAATTCTTTGATGAACATCTCAACAAGATTTCCAGACTTTGTTACATCTAACAAACTGGATAGAAATTGAGTGTTACTTAACCTTTACAGAATACAGTATTCCTTGGTCTGATGAAGTGTCAACACAATTTTTGCAATCCTTTTTTTTCTTCAATAACAACAGCAACAGACAAGTAGTTTTAATGTTAAAAATTTCAATAGTATTGCCACATTATTGAGAGAGTCAAAACATTGATATTAAAAATACTAAGAATTAATAAAATGCTTAACAATCAGGATTATTTCTCCTTGAAAAATTTACATGAACACTTTCAAGTTATTTAAAATGGGACAAATAAACATCATTCATTTTGTATTAAGTTTATTTTTCAATGATTATTAATGAAAATAATTTTAGAAAGTATTATGAAGAAGAACATTCCAGAACAGAAAATTTTTTATTTCTTGTCAGTTATCAAACTTCTACTCTCCCTTCTTTTTAAAACAAATGAATGTTTTCTTTAATTTTAGAGAACAGACTTTTTTTGTTGCTATTTATGAAAGAAAAAAACTGTAAAATAATTACAAAAATATTAACCAAGCAAAAACTACCATCTCAATGCCAAAGTTAATTTTAGAAAAAAAGAGATAAAATAAAAGATTTATTTTACTCCTATCTATGAAAAATGTTTAGCAATTTTGATGCTAAGAAAACTGAAAGGTTCTACAACAGAAGATAATCTTCCACAAAATCTGATTTCAGCATCCATTAGTTTGAATCTTTCTGTCTTTAATATTATTAAGGGTTTGGTTATATTTCTATGTGGTATATCAACCTTTGTGGGTTATTTGATGCCAAAGCCATCCTTGTTAAAGAACAGCAGAGATACTGTTTAACCCATGGGGGGGGGGATTAAGGGGGTTCATACATTCCCCATATGTACTAGTCTGAAAGTGAACATAATACTGTGGCTGGAATTTGAACTGACTTTGAGACTGCAGTCCAGCACATCATCTCCTATGCCACAAAAACTTTCCCTTCAATAAAAGATTTCTCTAATTATAACAACATGATCAAACACAATACCTACATTCTTATATCTATTTAAATATCTTCATAGCTTAATATTCACTGTGTGTCTAACACAGAGAGGATTGAATTCACTAGGAAAGCAATGGTTTACAAGGTTAGGTAGCTAATCATTATGCCATTTCTACTTGATGTATATTTATATCAGTGTAAACAGTATGCTATAATCATTACTCAGGCACAATTCTTCCATTTTGATAAAGATTTACCATATACTAGCATTGTTCATCTCATGATTATTTACATGTAGACTGGTTCTTCTATTTGTCTATAGATTAGAGAGAGTGGTGTTAGGAATTTGAGGGTGCAAAAGCACAGGTTGACTGAAATCATTCCAAATCACTCAAGTAGAAAAGAAAGAAAGCAAAGAAAGAAATTGGAATGAAGCAGAAATTGAAAAAAGAAAAAAAAAAAAAAAGAACATGAATTGATGTAGAGAAAAGGGAAGAGAATAATCATTGTAGTCTACCCACATGAAATGCCTTTTGTTATTATGACAATGAAATTTTTCATTATTCTGGAGGGGGAACCAGTTATTTGGCCTATGTACAAGCCACAACTATATCTTATATATAAACTAGTAGTTTCCCTTATAAATAATAGGGTTATGTCTATATCAGTCAGCACTTCTGCTTGTAAATAAGTTCAAGATAGTCATATAAGGGAGTTGTATAAGTAGGACCTTAAGTAAACAAAACAAAAATCACAAAGGGACCCAGAGAACACTGGTGTAGTAAATACGAGTGAAGAAGAAAATGAAAAATAAAAAGGAAGATTAAATAGTGTAGTCTAACTAGTTACTCTTTCACTTTTCTACTTTGAATGGTGTGGAATAATGCATTGTATTACCATGACAACATTTTGTAGTGAGACCAGGTTGTGTGATCAATGCATAAAGTCACTTTGTATATTATATATAAACAAATAGATTATCTTCATCTATACACATAAGTAGATAAAAAAATAACCTTATTCAACACTATTCAATTTTGTGAATAGATCTAAAAACATTCAATCATAATGGCTGATTAGATAAAGAGTATCTTAATTGTAAGAAGTTCATATTCTTGTTTGGATTCAAATTTCACAGGGGTCAGTTGATTAAATATTTGATCATTCCAATTTACTTCAAAGTTTTTTGATATTTTAATGGACAGATGAAAAAAAAAGATTTCAGTTTTATGGAATTTTTTCTTCACTAAATCAAATCTATAAGTTTTAAAAGCTTACATAGATTTTTTAAAGTCATTTATCACTTTTTAAATCATAGCACTTCGCAAATGTCAAAATACCTTAAAACTTTCTGCAATAAATAATGGAGAAATAAACATAAAATTAATTAGAAAAGTGTAGATCCAGTGGGGATGGAACCAACTCATGTTTGAACAGAGCAGAATCTTAAAAGTTAACTTAATATATAAAGAAATGTTATATATTTAAAAAAAATAACAAGTAATCACAAACTGACCTTAAAAACAAGATATTGATAACCAGCTGTACCCATGATATTTTTTTTCATTTGGACCTCACCCCTCTCCATTCAAAATTCTAGATCTAAACTGATTAAAAATTATATTTTTAATGTCATACTAAATCTATCCCATAATAGTTGTTACATCTGCATATAAATTCCATACACTAAATGCAACATTTATTATGGGACAGAAGTAGTAATATTTTTTTTTAAATAAATTAAAAGCAAAAAAAAAAAAATAAATGCTAATATGTTTAAAAAGAAAAAAAGACAACTTAGAATATAATCTATGCAACAACAGACTTAAACCTTAAACAAAAATGGAGGGAGAGTATTTTTCAAATAAAACCAGACATAAAAATGGGCATAAAAAAAAGAAGCCAAACTCCAACGACGTGCAAAATATAAAAATCAACAAAATTTCAAACAGGTTATAAAGTTTAATTAAGATGAAATGA